>SJYO01049755.1:4250788-4611370 GCA_006410555.1 Capra ibex
CTCAGTTGAGAAGTGTACTCCACCGGTTTCATGACCTCAAAGTCGAAATCGTAGTAAGGAAGGTTTCTTGTGGGTCCTGACTAGAAATCTTACCTGACCGACCTAGAGGAACGTCAGGTTCCCTGAGAGTTCTCAGAAGAGGTTGTGGTGTCAAGTTTTCGTAGTTAAGAAACCACGAGTCGAAAGAAATGTCAAGTTGAGAGTGTAGGTATGTACTGGTGATCTTTTTGGTATCAGAACTGATCTGTCTGAAAACAACCGTTTCACTACAGAGACGAAAAGTTATAAGATAGATCCATCCAGTATTGAAAGGAAGGTTCCTCATTCGCAGAAAATTAAAGTACTGACGTCAGTGGGGTTCCTCATTCACAGAAAATCAAAGTACTGACGTCAGTGGTAGACGTCACTAAAACCTCGGGGTTTTTTATTTCAGACTGTGACACAGGTGACAAAGGGATAGATAAACGGTACTTTACTACCCTGGTCTACGGTACTAGAAGCAAAAGACTTACAACTCGAAATCCGGTTGAAAAAGTGAGAGGAAAAAGTGAAAGTAGTTCTCCGAGAAATCAAGGAGAAGTGAAAGACGGTATTCCCACCACAGTAGACATATAGACTCCAATAACTATAAAGAGGGCCGTTGGAACTAAGGTCGAACACGAAGAAGATCGGGTCGCAAAGAGTACTACATGAGACGTATCTTCAATTTATTCGTCCCACTGTTATATGTCGGAACTACATGAGGAAAAGGATAAACCTTGGTCAGACAACAAGGTAATCTCAAATAAATGAACAAAAAAATGTACACTTGTAGGGTACGAAAGTGGTAGTTAAGAACTTTTTAATACAAAGGGGGTGATTTAAAGGAAACATTATGACACTCTTTAATGAACAAGGATATACAAAAATCAAATAAAGACCTAAGAGATATAAAATATATATATATATATTAAAGATAATATATATATATAAAAAAAGATAGAAATGTGGTTACAGTAAGAGAAAACTGACTATAGTAAAATTTCATTCTGAACTCCCTTATGGGACCGTCAGATCACCAATTCTTGGGTTATTTAAACCCTCCTAAGTTGAAGAGTTTTAATACTTATTCCGTGAAAACAGGTAACTAAACATAAGAAATCACAGTAAATGCTAAAAAAAAAAAACATCAAAAGTCACATATCTGTTAGGTGTACAATAAACCGAAATAGGGATTTATAAACCATAAAACCACGGAAACATTAAACGAAAACATTAAAATTTTTTACAGTTAATAACTAATAACAAACAATCATAGACTACCTTCTGTTAAAAGACATCCAGTGGACGAAAAGGCGTGGAGAGTACTCGTCTCCGTGACTGTCACAGAAAGAAAACACGAAATAAAAGTTTCTACAATCACATAGTTGTTAGAACCTAATATTTCTTTCTTAGAGGGAGGTATCATTTCCCTCCTAAACGAATGAAAAGTTATTTTATTTATTTTAAGGAGGGAGACCCCTTTTAAACCCGTCACATGTCGAATAATACTTTATAAATCCAAACGATTCGAACACCAAGGAGAGGAAGTGTATAGACTAATGTTCATAAAGTTACCCAGCTAAAGTGTAGTGGGAAACTCTTGACCCCGAGTCCCTTGAGTATGTTTACCGATGAAGAAAACTAGGAGAGTAAAAGAGACTCAGTCCTCAAAGTATATAAGATGGTTGTAAGTACTTTCACACCATCCGATTGAACAATCGAATCCTATTTTAGAGTCTGAGAAGTGTCAGAACTTTCACTTTCACTTCAGCGAGTCAACACAGACTGAGAAACGCTGGGGCACCTGACATCGGATGGTCCGAAGAGACAGGTACCCTAAGAGATCCGTTCTTATGACCTCACCCAATGGTAAAGGAAGAGGTCCCCTAGAAGGGCTGGGTCCCTAGTTTGGGTCCAGAGGGTGTAACCTCCGTCTACGAAATTGGAGACTCGGTGGTCCCTTCGGGAGTCTCAGAATCTTTATGTTAATTAAAAACGTACTATCAGAATGTCAAACGTTAGAACGATTTGAGTGACTGGCTAATATCTATTTACCGACTACCGTAGGTTAAAAGATATGTCTGTTAGAGCAACAGACACTTATGACAAAATGAAGTACAAATAATGTGATCTATTTTGTAGGTCGTGTCGCAACTTACCCCGAAGGGTCACCGTGTCACCATTTCTTAGACAGACGGTTACGACCTTTACGTCCTCTACACCCAAGCTAGGGACCCAGCCCTTCTAGGGGACCTCATCCTTTACGATTAGGTAAAGTCAAAAGAACGGACCTTTAAGGTACCTGTCTCCATGGACTACCCGATATCAGGTACCCCAGTGGCTGTCAGTCTGTACTGACTCGTACGTGCGTATATTATAACTTACGTTAACCGTTCACACCTATGTAAACAGAATAAAGACTAGAATACCCCTTTCGGTCTGCGACACTTAAAAAGGACTGATACACCTATAAAACCATAGGGATATTAATAAAAACTGGAATCAAAATCCTGACAATGAAGTTTTGTTAACTAATTAAGTCCACAAAATTCTAAACAATCCCTCCTTACTTTATCACGAGGAAGATCCTATTTTAAGGGGATGATGACTCCGTTCTGAGACAAGTCACACGTACCTGTTGCCCACTGACCACCGTTGTTCACGAATACAATCGGGACACATTCACAGTCCGAAACAAAGAAAATATAGGTAACGTACTAAGAAAGAGATCTGAAGTCAACGTACGAATGTGTGGTTAAGAGAGAGAGTATGGAATCCTCAAAGGCGACGTTTTGAGGTGCAGAAGTCAATCACGTCGAGAAAGGAGACGTAATGAAACAGAACAATTGACATCCGTGGAACAAGAGGACCTGAGAGTCGAGACAGAGGAGTTGACTCTCGTAGAAAACTCGAGAGGGACCTAAGAATCTACGACCAGGTATCGGATCTTAAGAAAGGTCTGTCCTTCAACCCCGTTAAAGACCTGAATTGAAGAGAAACGAAAATTAAGAGTTCTAAGTGATGGAAAGAACTACAGGTTACAGTACTTATAAAAGCAAAATCTATGAGACAGGTTAAAAATCGCCAAAATCCACCTTCCAGTTTAGACTAGGCAATAATGTATACTCGATCTTCGTTCCTGTTGTGACTATGATGTAGAAACGTATAGTTTTTCGTTATTTTAAGATAATTATATTTTGACTGATGTAGATATCGACAAAAATATTAACACATAACTGTTGAAGGTGACGTATTCCGTCTTCCATGTCCAATCTAGGAACGTAGTCCTTCGGAGGGACCTCCACCTTTACCATTGAATGAAATCGTAAGAACGGACTTTTCGGGGTACCTGTCTCCTGGGACCACCCGATGTCAGATGTCCCAACGATTCGTGAACATGTTTATCATGTATAATCTTCTTCTCTTTTTGTTCCTCTTTCTTTGTTTCTCTTTTCTTGTTGGACCTCTTCTTATTACGAATTTATGTAATCATTGTAAGTCCTACTGACCATATCCCACTCTGGTGAACACCTCTCGACACTTATGTTTGTGTCTAATCGAGAACACAAAATATGAAGCAGGTAATCTATTAATAAACACATCACAAATGATGTAAGGTCTGCAACTAATGTTGTCTCAAGTCGTTTGATCCTGTTTGAGGACAAAAACATGTCGGGTGTTAGATTCTTCTCATAAATGTAAAAACTTCCAACTTTTTATTTTCCTATACATTATCTCTACCATGTCCGAAGATTTCCGATTTTATAAACGATAAACCAGTAATGTCTCTTTTCAAACAATTGAGGACCAAACTCCATGGCCTTTGTTGTCATAATTTTACTTTATTTATTTATTGCTTGATCTCGAGACCTGGAATACTCGGCTATAAGGTCACTCTTCCTATGTCTACTCGCTATTCACTTCGAATATCAAATAGTCGACCTTCCTCGGTGGGTGTGGGCTCCGGTCCCGGACGTCAGCCCTCCTCGTTGGGCTCCTCGACACCGACGTGTCCGTGTCCTCCCGGATCTCCTCGATAGGGTGTAACTTCCACTCCTTTCCACCACCATTCCTGTATGGGGAGCAGGTTCCATTCCTCGTCGCCGACACGAAACGATCTCGTCGGTACTTCTCTATGGGGGTGCAGGTTTCATTCTCTTTGGGTTCATTCTACCATCCACAACGTTCTCCCGTAGTCTGCCGTCTGTGTGACTTTGGTATGAGTGTCTTTTGATCAGTTAGATTAGTGTGATCCTGGTGTCGGAACAGATTGAGTTACTTTGGTTCGGTACGGGTGTCCCGTTGGGTTCTGCCCGCCCAGTACCACCTCTCCAGACTGTCTTGTACCAGGTGACCTCTTCCCTTACCGTTCGGTGAAGTCATAAGAACGGAACTCTTGGGGTACTTGTCATACTTTTACGTTATACTCCTTGAGGGGTCCAGTAATCCACGGGTTATACGAAGACCTCTAGCCTCCTCTTTATTGAGGTCTTCCTTACTTCCCTACCTCGGTGTCGTTTTTGTTATGGGTCAACACCTACACTGACCACTATCTTCGACCACTGTCTTCTAGGCTACGACATTTCTCGTTATAAGGTATCCTTGGACCTTACAGTCCAGGTACTTAGTTCCGTTTAACCTTCACCCGTTTGTTCGTTCCCACTTGTAGCTGTAAGATCCTTAGTCGTTTGATTTTACCTGATCTTACCTACTTAAATTGAGTCTACTGGTAATATAGATGATGACGTCCGTCCTTAGGGAGTCTTCTTTACCTCATCGGTAGTACCAGTTGTTTTCTCAGGCTTTACGTCATGAACCTACGTTAGAGTTTTTACAGTCTTACTAGAGACAAGCGGAGGTTCCGTTTGGTAAGTCATAGTGTAAATAGGTTCAGATACGGGGTTGGTCATTACGACTTCTTCGACTTCAACTTGCCAAAATACTTCTGGATGTTCTGGAAAATCTTGATTGTGGGTTTTTTCTACAGGAAAAGTAATATCCCCTGACCTTACGTTTTCATCCTTCAGTTCTTTGTGGACCTCATTGTCCGTTTAAACCGGAACCTTACGTCTTACTTCGTCCCGTTTCTGATTATCTCAAAACGGTTCTTTTACGTGACCAGTATCGTTTGTGGGAGAAGGTTGTTGTGTTCTCTTCTGAGATGTGTACCTGTAGTGGTCTACCAGTTGTGGTTTTAGTCTGACTAATATAAGAAACGTCGGTTTCTACCTCTACGAGATATGTCAGTTGTTTTTGTTCTGGTCCTCGACTGACACCAGTCTAGTACTTGAGGAATAATGGTTTAAGTCTGAATTTAACTTCTTTCATCCCTTTTGACGATCTGGTAAGTCCATACTGGATTTAGTTTAGGGATTGCTAATATGTCACCTTCACTCTTTATCTAAATTCCCGGATCTAGACTATCTATCTCACGGACTACTTGATACCTGTCTCCAAACACTGTAACACGTCCTCTGTCCCTAGTTCTGGTAGGGGTATCCTTTTTTTACGTTTTTTCGTTTTGCCGACTGACGCCTCCGGAATGTTTATCGACACTTCTCTTCTCTCCACTTTTCGTTTCCTCTTTTCCTTTCTATATCCGTAGATTTACGTCTCAATGTTTCTTATCGTTCTTCTCTATTCTTTCGGAAGAAGTCGCTAGTTACGTTTCTTTAGCTCCTTTTGTTGTCTTACCCTTTCTGATCTCTAGAGAAGTTCTTTTAATCTCTACGGTTCCCTTGTAAAGTACGTTTCTACCCGAACTATTTCCTGTCTTTACCAGACCTGGTTTGTCTCCGTCTTCTATAATTCTTCTCTACCGTTCTTATGTGCCTTCTTGACATGTTTTTTATAGAAGTGCTGGGTCTATTAGTACTACCACACTAGTGATTAGATCTCGGTCTGTAGAACCTTACACTTCAGTTCGCCCGGAATCTTTCATAGTGATGCTTGTTTCGATTACCTCCGCTACCTTAAGGTCAACTCGACAAAGTTTAGGACTTTCTCCTACGACACTTTCACGACATGAGTTATACGGTCGTTTAAACCTTTTGAGTCGTCACCGGTGTCCTGACCTTTTCCAGTCAAAAGGAAGGTTAGGGTTTCTTTCCGTTACGGTTTCTTACGAGTTTGATGACGTGTCAACGTGAGTAGAGTGTACGATCATTTCATTACGAGTTTTAAGAGGTTCGGTCTGAAGTCGTTATACACTTGGGACTTGAGGGACTGCAAGTTCGACCAAAATCTTTTCCGTTTCCTGGTCTCTAGTTTAACGGTTGTAGGCGACCTAGTACCTTTTCCGTTCTCTCANACAACCGTTCTCTCAAGGTCTCTTTGTAGATAAAGACGAAATAACTGATACGGTTTCGGAAACTGAGACACCTAGTGTTATTTGACACCTTTTAAGACTTTCTCTACCCTTATGGTCTGGTCGATTGGACGGTGAACTCTTTAGACATACGTCCAGTCCTTCGTTGTCAATCTTGACCTGTACCTTGTTGTCTGACCAAGGTTTATCCTTTTCCTCATGCAGTTCCGACATATAACAGTGGGACGAATAAATTGAAGATACGTCTCATGTAGTACTCTTTGCGACCTGACCTTCTTTGTGTTCGACCTTAGTTCTAACGGCCCTCTTTATAGTTATTGGAGTCTATACGTCTACTGTGGTGGGAATACCGTCTTTCACTTCTCCTCGATTTTTCGGAGAACTACTTTCACTTTCTCCTCTCGTTTTTTCAACCGGATTTCGAGTTGTAAGTCTTTTGCTTCTAGTACCGTAGGCTAGTGTAGTGAAGTACCCTTTATCTACCCCTTTGTCACCTTTACCACAGTCTGAAATAAAAAACCCCGAGGTCTTAGTGACGTATATCACTGACGTCGGTACTTTAATTTTCTGCGAATGAGGAACCTTCCTTTCAATACTGGTTGGATCTATCGTATAAGTTTTCGTCTGTAATGAAACGGCTGATTCCAGGCAGATCAGTTCCGATACCAAAAAGGACACCAGTACATACCTACACTCTCAACCTGACACTTCTTCCGACTCGTGACTTCTTAACTACGAAAACTTGACACCACAACCTCTTCTGAGAACTCTCAGGTAACCTGACTTTCCTCTAGGTTGGTCAGGTAAGACTTCCTCTAGTTGGGACCCTAAAGAAACCTTCCTTACTACGATTTCGACTTTGAGGTCATGAAACCGGTGGAGTACTCTTCTCCACTGAATAACCCTTTTTGAGACTACGACCCTCCCTAACCCCCGTCCTCCTCTTCCCCTTCTGGTTCCTACTCTACCGATCTACCGTAGTATCTGAGCTACCTGCACTCAGACCCACTTGAGACCCAGTACCACTACTTGACCTCCGGACCGCACGACTCTAAGTACCCCAGTGTTTCTCAGCCTGTACTGACTCGCTGACTTGACTTGACTTGACTGTCAAATGGTCAATTATACATTTTTTAATTTGGACCTCCCTTCAACCTAACGATCTCTACTTCACCAGACTTACAGGGATCTCGTTCAACCGTTACTACCAGAACTCTACTTTATCTACTAGACTAATGTATGTGAAACCCCAGTATTTCCGGTAATCCTCTACCACCGTTCGAGTCTGTCCATAAAACTAACAAACTAACGAAGTTCTTTGTATTCTTTCCCCCACCATACAGTTGGTTTCGGGTCTCAAGACCCTGAGGACTAGGAGTACTGTTACTACTCTATCTATAGTCTTTTTCCTCATCAGAATAACCTTCGTTGGTCTCGAAGACCGAGGGAGACCTATTCGTTACCGTAAACCTTATTTCAACGACGTACAGGTGTTGAAATAAACTTCCATTACACTCTTCCTTCGTAGTATCGTCCCAGAACCTCTCCCTTTCAAAATTCTAATCTGTAAAGAAATATTACTGTCATATAGTTCTCTGTGGTGACCGTTCGATTTGTAAGTCTTCATATATACACTGTTCTCAGTCTCAACAAGGACAATCGTAGAGTTGTATTCTTTGTGATATGACTCAGTTTATTTACAAATGGTAAAGTGAAAATAATTTTACAAACAACTCGTGGATGATACGTGGGTTGTGACAAGACTCGTGACTTTTGTATCACCACACGTTCTTTTATCTTTGGTCAAGGTAGACAGTACTCTAAATGTAAACTTACGATGTCCATTAAGGTGTAAAAACGTTCCCGACCACGTTCGATCTTCTATGACAAAATTTACCTCACCTGTCCCTCACGTGAGACTCCTCTAGTGAAAATACGGTCGACAACTTTCTACTTTTCCTCGATGGGTAAGGTCTCACTCCCTCACTCCTCTCCGTTGTACCTATTTTTCACTCTTCCGGGACACCGTTATTTCTTGACTTCCTTGTGACTAAATCCTGACACCGTCAAAGGGAAGTCCGTCAAAACATTCTCTTGTGATAACTAGGACCCTACTGTCCCCTGGGGGACCCTGTCGGGAGGTCGACATCCGATGGATCCCGAAGAAGAATGAGAAAAAAAAAAAAAACGACGATGGTGTGTGTCCTGGTTTCTTTTCACGTCCCCTCCTATTAAAAAAAGGTTTATAGTACCGAGATTCTAGGTCTGGGAAGTCTACATAGAAAAGAAACAGACGTTACTATGTCATGTACAGATGAAGGAAATAAATGAATAATATCTCTCGTCCTCCCGTTATTATAATTGTCATTAACATGGTGGTCGTCGTTGTCAACCGTAAATAATCTCCCGAATGAACATGGTTTGTGAAGGGTCCATGAGAATTAAATCAGAAGTTAGGACTCTGTCCCTTGTGATCATGGTGGTAAAAGGTCCACCTCTTTGACTACGTATGCCTGAACTCATCGATATATCAAGTATGTCGATCATTCACGAGTTTTAATCATTATACTGAAGTCCTGGTACCATAAGAGTATTAATTATATGATATGGGGAAGAAAGAGTCCAATATTAAACATTTCTGTTTTATTTAAGACTCATATGTGGAACTGAAATATACCCACCAAACCTGAAGTGAATTTTATACTGTTCATAGAACGTTTAGGACATAAAAGTAATGAGAGTAGTGGTGATGTTTAAGAAGATCAAACCAGGACTCTTATTAACGAAATAAACCAATTCTAAGGAAAAAGAAAAGGGAGTCAGAGTTAGGAATAAATTCGAATAAGAGTCAGGAAATCTGAGAATTCATTAGGTAAGTCAGTGTAAGTAAGACGTAAAATGAAAAGGAGTTCAGTTGAGTTTGAACAAGAGAAGTGTCAGGAAAATTAGAAAGTTGAGTTAGTCAGAGAAAAGGGACCCGGGAGACGGGGGTTGTCTGAATTCTAGAATTCTAAATAACAAAACTTATAATCGTTTTCTTATGTGGGGGTTACGCCCTCTGGACCCGAGTTAGGGACCCAACCCTTCTAAGGGACCTCCTCCCGTACCATTGGGTGAGGTCCTAAGAACAGACCTTTTAGGGGTACCTGTCTCCTCGGACCACCCGATGTTAGGTACCCCAGTGTTTCTCAGTCTGTACTGATTCGTTGATTCGTGTCGTGTTGAAATCTTCTACCTTCTTGGTCAGTGAACTGAATTTAAGTTAAATTAAATTAAGTTTATTAGAGTGAAAACGTACGATCTGTAATCATAAACACGTTAACTTTAAACAGTGAGTCTGTTTATCGTTTGTTGTTTAAAATAACCCATTTTACTAACCCACTGAAAAAAGATGAACATACAAAAAGAATAACAATACTCATTAAAGAATCAAATAACTTTTGATAAATTGTATTTAACTGATTTAGTACATTTCTCTAATTCGACTGATTTAATGTAACTTCTCTAATATGTACTTTTATTCACTTTACTTAAAGTAACACATTTTTGTCGTTCGTTAGGGTTTATGAGAAATGTTTTTTTGTTTATGGAATCTTTTTAATGAAAATTAATTAAATAAATAAACATATAAATAAAGAGACCACGGAAATCCGGTTTAGATTTTTCAGATTCACTAGTGTCACGGAGGATTTAAACTGAATGTTTACCCCTATAACATACTCTTTTGTATTTAATCTCTTAATTTTTAATAGAAACTAGAACGAAGTAAATATAAACATCGATTGTATACACCAAGTAAAATATCTCACTTAATCGATGTATTTGAGTGTGTTATCCAAAATAAATAAGTAGGGATACACATGTTGTTCCGGGACCTGTTACACTAGTCCGATATTGTCTCGTTCTGTAGCCTTTATAAGGAATGGAAATTTCTTCTGTTTTAAAGGCAGTGACAAAAGTATTTGACGCAGTTATGATCCTCCGTTCGGGGCGGTCTTCATTCACTAGACGTACCCCATAGGCAGGTAGTGGGACACCAAAGAGTGCGCGGTTTTGGTGACCAGGACGTCTCGCTTGTCTTCGTTGAGAGTCGTTTTCGCCCCGGACGTCCTTGAAGGGACACGTTACCAAGTTACGAAAATGTCCACCGCGACCACGAGAATGTTGACAGGACGTAGTTTTGTCAGTTTATTAGTCGACGTGTTGAACGGGTGTTACTAGCGTTTCTAAGAACATCATTTGATGGGTCACAGATTAGATATGTAACACAAATTTTTCTATTGCATGATTATGAATTAGAATCGTCAAATGTAGTAGAGATCTACCTTTTTGTCTCCATCGTGTCTGTTCTGAGACGGTCTAAACACCCAATTCACTCGAAAGGTTTTATATTTTCGTCGTATCGTTGTGTATACGTGGAGACACAAATATCTGTATACGTTCCCGAGATGTGGATTTCACGACCCTATTTTATCCCTCCGGTGCGGAGGATCATACGGGCATAATATGATGACAGAGTACATTAGTATTTATCCCAGGAGAAAGTGGAAGTTTACAAAGTACCAAACCTGTTATTTAATACGTCAGCAATATATATATATACATATGATATATTTAATAGTGACATATTACAAATGTCATATTTAATATGACTTGTTTCCTTGGAACTTCCTTCTAGTAATCTCACCTAATTTCTTATCCAGTTAACGAAGAGAATAAACGACAGTATTATTGGGTATGAAGTGAGTCAGTGTGGTGTCCAGTAAAATATAATTTACACAAATGATAATAGTGGTCACTTAATACATAGACAGAACGGGGTTTTGTCTATAAATACTTATAAAAACTGAAAAATCTGTTTTGTGTTATATAAAAAGTGGTATTTAAGACTGATTCCCGTTTTTGATAAGGGGGTTTTCCATATAGACTACTGTAATTTAACAAAAGTTAACTTTTAAAACCTTGTTAAATATCTGATAGGTTTCACGAAATTATAATCTTTTTTGTCCATATAAAATTTTTAATCAAGAGTTATTTAATTTTAATTTATAAAGTAATATAAAGTCACAAATGTTTGTTCCAAAGTAACCTTTAATACACCAACAACAATTCAACGATTCAGTGCGTCATGAAGAACACTGGAGTATCTGACGTCGTACAGTCTGAGAAAACCGGAGGTGATTGAGGGTCTTATACGAGTTAAAGTACAAGTCACTCAGTCACTATGATAGACTGGTAGAATAGGAGTCGGTGGAGGAGACGGAAAACAGGAGTTACTAGGGACCGTACTTCCAGAAAAGGTTACTCAGCCGAGAAGCTTAGTCTAACGGTTTCGTCGTCGAAGTCGTAGTCAGAACGGTTACATATAAGTCCAAACTAAAGGAAATCCTAACTGACCAAACTAGAGGAACATCAAGTTTCCTGAGAGTTCTCAGAAGAGGTCGTGGTATTAAAGTTTCGTAGTTAAGAAGTCAGTAGTTGGAAGAAATTCCTATTTCAGAGTATTAGGTATGAACTGATGACCTTAGTCGAGTCAGTGAGACAACACAGGTTAAGAAACTCTTACGTACCTCATATCGTGTAGTCCGGAAGGACAGGTAGTGGTTGAGGGTCTCAAATGGGTTTGAGTACAGGTAACTCAGTCACTACGGTAGGTTAGTAGAGTAGGAGACAGCAGGGGAAGAAGAGGACGTAAGTTAGAAAGGGTCGTAGTCCCAGAAAAGGTTACTCAGTCGAGAAGTATAGCCCATCCGTTTCATGACTTCAAAGTCGAAGTCGTAGTCAGGAAGGTTACTTATAAGTCCTGACTAAAGGAAATCCTACCTGACCCACCTAGAGGAACGTCAGGTTCCCTGAGAGTTCTCAGAAGAGGTTGTGGTGTTAAGTTTTCGTAGTTAAGAAGCCAAGAGTCGAAAGAAATATCAGGTTGAGAGTGTAGGTATGTCCTGATGACCTTTTTGGTATCGAAACTGATCTGCCTGAAAACAACCGTTTCACTACAGAGGCGAAAAATTATACGACAGATCCAAATAGTGTCGAAAGGAAGATTCCTCGTTCGTAGGGAATTAAAGTACCTACGTCAGTGGTAGTGTCACTAAAACCTCGGGTTCTTTTATTTCAGACAGTGACGGAGGTGAAAGAGGGGAAGATAAACGGTACTTCGCTACTCTACCCTACGGTACTAGAATCAAAAAATTGCAACTCAAAGTTCGGTCGAAAAAGTGAGAGGAGAAAGTTGGAGGAGTTTTCAGTGAAATGGAGGACTGAAGTGAAAGACGTTAATCTCTTCATACTAGATGTATAGACTCCAACAGCTATAAAGAGGGTCCTTTGAACTAAGGTCGAACACTAAGTAGATCGGGTCGTAAATCGTACTACATGAGACGGAGAACTACTTTCACTTTCTCCTCTCACTTTTTCAACCGAATTGCGAGTTGTAAGTCTTTTGATTCTAGTACCGTAGGTCAGGGTAGTGAAGTACCCTTTATCTACCCCTTTGTCACCTTTGTCACAGTCTGAAATAAAAAACCCCGAGGTTTTAGTGACGTCTACCACTGACGTCGGTACTTTAATTTTCTGCGAATGAGGAACCTTCCTTTCAATACTGGTTGGATCTATCGTATAAGTTTTCGTCTCTGTAATGAAACGGTTGTTTCCAGGTAGATCGGTTCCGATACCAAAAAGGTCATCAATACATACCTACACTCTCAACCTGACACTTCTTTCGACTCGTGGCTTCTTAACTACGAAAACTTGATACCACAACCTCTTCTGAGAACTCTCAGGAAACCTGACGTTCCTCTAGGTTGGTCAGGTAGGATTCCTCTAGTCGGGACCCACAAGAAACCTTCCTTACTACGAATTCGACTTTGAGGTCATGAAACCGGTGGAGTACACTTTTCTGACCACGACCCTCCCTAACCCCCGTCCCCCTCTTCCCCTGCTGTCTCCTACTCTACCGACCTACCGTAGTGACTGAGCTACCTGTACTCAAACTCACTTGAGGCCCTCAACCACTACCTGTCCCTCCGGACCGTACGACGTTAAGTACCCCAGCGTCTCAACCTGTGCTAACTCTCTGACTTGACTTGACCTGACTTTGCTTGAGACGTATAATGATCTCTAGAGAAGTTCTTTTAATCTCTATGGTTCCCTTGTAAAGTACGGTTTTACCTGTGTGATTTCCTGTCTTTACCGTACAACAATTGAAAGACAAGTATTAAAGGTATTATAATCCGTCGAACTTAACTAGTTACAAAACTAGTTGTACGTCCTCCATGTAAATACACTAAAATTCTATTTTTAATAAAGTACTTTTCTGACTAGATTATTTTATATATATCCGTCATTCCGGGTCTAAAATTAAAGTTATGATACACCTGTGTACTATAAGACCATTAAATTTCGTTTTCGTTTCGTAAAACCAGATAGACGTTGTCCTCAAAATTGACTCACCATTTCAGAAAGGTTAGGGGTATGTTTTTTAAATTGTAATACCATTATATATAGGATTTTATTTTGACGACATTTGATGACCTAAGATTGCTTCTTTATTGACTGATATTAATAAATATAAATACCTTGTTAATTTGTTTTGTTTTTCGAGAGATTCGGATTCTTAGTCTTCTTTAACCCACTTAACAGGACCGTTATATGAGGTTGAAAAGAGTCTCTTCGTGAAGTGTAACGATCGTAGAGGGGTGTTAACTCTGTCCGGTTACCGAGAAACCCTGTTTGTCCAACGTCAGACTTCTATTCTTATGTTGGGTTGTACGGTGATTGCTTCCTTCTTTACTTTAAAGACGGAGTTCTATTCGTCTCGGTTAGACGTCTAGAAAACTTCTATTACGTCTTCGTATCCACTCAGTCCTGACAAAAAGTAACTGTCATCGGAACCGTCTCTCGGTATATATAACGTCTAAAAGGTCAACACTAAGATGAGTTATATAGGTGTTGAAGAGACAAATCGTCCTAAGTTACCACTCTTATTAATTCGTTCGAAAGACAGTGTCTCCTACATTTGCGTGTGGTACTAGTGATTTCTAATGGTAAAGTTCTTTTTTTCTTTGCCCCCGAACACAGATTAAACGTCTGTCTTATTTAAATTTTACTCTAAATCCAGAGACACGTTTAAAGGAAGGTCTCCTTTGGAAGAGACTAGTGGAATAGATTTTGACTTTGGGGAGTAGGGTGGGGGATGTAACCGAAAATGAGAGGAGGAGGACAAAAAGTAGTAAACGGAAACGACTGTTTCATTTTCATTCACTTAAAAGATTCTTTTTCTTTTAAGATATATTTTCTTGTATTTCAACGATACATACCTGTCTACTAATCACGAGTAAGGTAAAAGATGTTTCCATTATATATATTTCTCGAAACTTGGTACTCGTCCACCCTTTTGTCCAAAGGTGGAAAGTTTGTTACATATAAAACAAAACCGGATACTACGTTTCCTTTCTGGCTCCTTAGTGGAGAGGTCTCAGGATCTAACAAGCAAGCATAGAACGGAGACTGGAGGACAACCGGTCTCAAGAATGTCTTTTCCCTCCTTCCTCCATCCTATGTTATTTTTGGTGGTGTCGGTCGTGTAAACATTTCAGTTGAATACCTTTTCGTAGTACGAATTTTTAATGGTTTCGTTAGGGATGAATTTGTCATTATAAAATGAAGGTTATGTTTGTAAAACCTCGAATGCGTATCTAAAAAGAAAGGTACAGCATGTCCAGAGTCTGTATGGGACAACAAGTGGTAATTGTTTTTCTTATGATTAAAAATTTTGACTTTTTTATTATTAATAGGTATGTATTAGATTATGATATTGATAGACCAAAATAAGGTAAATATATCTGTTACAACCAATACCTCATAACGACATGATTCACACCAATTTGAGATATGATGTTTATACGCTCCTCGTATACTTTTCTGTGCACACAACTGTGACAAAAGAAAAATCCAGGACTATATATATGTATATAAAAAGGACAAAGAAAAACGTAGCTGAGAACAAGTCTTTGGTGAAACGTTACTAACACTACTTCTTTTCCTCTGAAATGATTTTTTACAAAGTAGTAACGGAAATCCCTTTCCTCGGTGTTTGACATCTAAGTTTGCGCAGTTTGTCATGGTACTGTACAACGACGGGGGGAGAGGAAACCCTAGACTCCTAGTACTTATGACCGTTCCACTAGATTTAAAATTAAGTGTAATAGTACATTGACTCAGCTTTTTTTATCCTTTCTAAAATAAGGAGGGTGACTTGATCGTTAAGACCTCAAGGTTTTTATACTTGAGAAATTCTTACATGTAAGTAGGATCTTCCCTTGTCTCTGTTTGTTATTAAAGTTTTCCGACACACTTTACGATAATAACGACGGCGATATTTTACCCTTGATGGTAAATCACTTATATTACTCGATCTTTTGTCGACACCGTAATCGTGTGGATAGTTCTTAATGGAAGGGAGATAAAGACTGGACTTCTTTCTACAGAGTAAATGTTATTTTTGATACAAGGACGACTTATTTCATGTCCGACAAAAAAAAAAAAATGAGTTCCATTAACTCTCCCGTCACATAAGTTAAATCAAAAAATTGGTCGGTTAGACTTTAACAGAGAAGTCAGAAAAAGATAGTTGGGTAGTACAAAAGAAAAGAAGTATTATGAATAACAAGAGACTTTAATAGAACAAATATACGAGCGGACGCAGAGTAGTATCGAACATGGAGTAGATAGCATAAGTTTGTGCCGTGAAGAGCCAAGACCTCGTTTCGGGTCGTGACGCAATTTATACACGAGATTCTCTCTCTTCGTCACTCTCTCTCCCTACTCTCGTTTGGGACGGGAACCGGACCCACGTCCCAGAACGAAACCGTTGTAAATTGGTTTCAGGGGGATGTCTTAAAAACGGTATCCGGGAGAAATGACGGGAATATCATGGGTATAGATTGTTTCATGAATCTAGTGCCATGAGTCAAGTCAACAAGTCAAGTCAAGTCAGCGAGTCAGTACAGACTCGGAAACACTGGGGTGCCTGGCGTCGTGCGGTCCGAAGGGACAGGTAGTGGACGGGAAGGGACAGGCATTCGAGTGGGTCTCGAATGAGTGTGAGCACAGATAATTCAGTCACTACGGTAGGTTGGTAGCGTAGGAGACAGTAGGGGAAGAGGAGGGTGGAAGTTAGAAAGGGTCGTAGTCCCAGAAGAGTTTACTCAGTCAAAAAGCGTAGTCTACCGGGTTCATAACCTCGAAGCCGAAGTCGGAGTCAGGAAAGTTACTGATGAGTCCTGACTAAGGAAAATACTACCTGTTCAACCTAGAGGAACGTCAGGTTCCCTGAGAGTTCTCAAAAGAGGTTGTGGTGTCAAGTTTTCGTAGTCAGGAAGTCGCGAGTGGAAAGAAGTATCAAGTTGAGAGTGTAGGTATGTACTGAGGACCTTTTTGGTATCGAAACTGATCTGCCTGGAAACAACCGTTTCATTACAGAGACGAAAAATTATACGACAGATCCAAACAGTATCGAAAAGAAGGTTCCTCGTTCTCAGGAAATTAAAGTACCGACATCAGTGGTAGAATCACTAAACCTCGGGGGGTTTTATTTCGGACAGTGACAAAGGGGTAGATAAACACCATTTATCTACCGTTTATCTAGTGACATACCTGTAATAGACAAACGGTCGGAAAAGATGTACGAGATTTACCCGTAGAAATAGTAAACGAAAGAGAGAGGGAGGGAAAGGGGAGGGAGAGGAAGGAAGAAAGAAATAAATACTGAAGTGACGGAGGTCCCTATAAGTGAGTTTTGATGCGGAGATAAGGGGTTCCCGAGGTAGGACGGGACACCCACTGGGAAGACAAAAGGTAGGACATCATATCATAACCGGTTTCACGGTACGGTACCAGTCCTACACGTCTCTCCCTTTCACTCTATAAAGTACTCGTTTCCTATAAAGTACTTCACTGTATTGTTCTTAGCTCTCGACTCGATCTCGATACCTCATAATAGAAACACTGAAGGAGAAGTTAGTCAGTATAAAAGGGGGGTCATGATTCATATGATTTTCGTCCTAGAAGTAACTCGACTCTCTTACACTTTACATCTCGTCTGTTAATCTTATTCTTTATATATGACCCGTCCTTATTTCTCAATACATATCTGAGACGCACTTTCGAGATTCGTTCACGTCTTCGAATTCCCCCTTCCCTCCTTGTGTCCGGTCTACGGGTCCTCTTTTTACACGACCTTCCCTTAAACAAAAAAAGAAAGGAAAGTTTGCGTATGTGTCAATAAATAGTTGTTTAATCCACAATTTGCGGATACAATTTAATTTCTAAAGAAGGATTCTCTATTCCCATCTACCTTACCTCTTAAGGGTTCTTTGATCCTTCGTTTTTTGAGACTTTCTAAGGATTCCCTGAAACAAAGTCTCAAGTCCTCGTCAACAACGGTATTGTCCCCCCTGATTAGGAGTAATTTTTGTGGATTAACGAAATACGATTATACCGGAACTTTTGGAAGGAAGACAACGATAACAAAACGATGACAACAATGACTACCAAATAAAGGAATTTAACCCTCAAGCTTTCCATTGATGGGAAGGAATTTGAGTTTTAGGAGTTGTCTGTTGGACGACAGGTTATTTTATCACTATAAAATTTGGCCAGGGTTCCCTTCAGTCTAATGGTGTTAGTAATCGTATGGGTATCGTTTAATAGTGAAAACGATAACCAAGGGTTATTATTAAACGATAATCAAAGTGTAGATCGTTCACTTTGATTATCCTCATTGTTATAAACGAATGACAATTTCTTTTTTTTATTTGTTTCCTATTTTTCCTCTTAGAAGAGGTTTTGTTTATATTCAATTATGGAAAGTATTGAAAAGTCGATTTAGTACCTCCGAACCTGTTGATGACTACGGTAACTTACCAAAAATTTTTAATAAGATTCGTTCTTCATTAAACTGTTGTCTACTAATTTATTTTGACTATCTATTCTAACCTGTCAAACACTTTCACATCTTTCGTATGAGACCGGTGGACTACTCTTCTTGACTGAGTAACCTTTTCTGGGACTACGACCCTTTCTAACTTCCGTCCTCCTCTTCACCTGCTGTCTCTTACTCCACCAACCTACCGTAGTAGTCGGGTTACTTGTGCTCAAACCCGTTCGAGACCCCCAATCACTACCTGTCCCTTCGGACCGTACGACGTCAGGTACCTCAGTGTCTCTCAGCCTGTGTTGACTCACTTGACTTAACTTGACTTTCATATCTTCGAATTCTACCGTTATAAAAACGTATTTTCTCTACCACACAGAGAAGATGAATCGACCTTCTAAGTGTTTAATTCTGCTTAAAGTCTTTAGAAACTTCTACTTCTTTCTACTACAACACATCTGAAATTGTCCGGGAAGTGTCCCCATGATATCTTTTCCTTCAATTGTGTGTAGTATTGTTTCCTTCCATAAATTACATTTTATTAGATACGAGATGGTCCGACTCCTATTACCACCTGTTCACTTTATGAAGAAAAGGTCTCTTCCCCTTTACTCTAAATTTCTGATCTTCAATATCGTAAAGAACCACCCCACATCAGATCCCTTCCACTTTACCATCCTCCTTTCACTGGTAAGATCTTCGTTGACGTGTATTTACGATATACTTTACTTTTGTCATAGAACTACTCTATAGCTTACGCTCTAGTTATTTTATCTTACGTCTTCTTTTGTCCCTATCTCTACTTCCTGTTTTTACTCCCTATTTATTTTATTTTTATTTGTGTCTCAATCTTCCCAGATTGTATTCGACGTAGCACGAGACTCATATCCCGTCTACGAATGAACATAAATCTTTTATTTCGTGACCCCTTAAATCCACCGTTCGGATAATGACGTCACTGACCTTTCTTCCGTAAACAAAATCCATTTCATCATTTGTCTTTCATTACTTCGTATATATGGGGTCTTACTCCTACGCTTCGCTTATTTTGTTATGCCGTCTATTATTTCTCTTTTGGTTTAATCAGAGCTTCACAACTTTTTTTTTTTTCCACTCCAAATACTTTTCGTAAATGTAACCACTCATATAGGGAGAAACGAGTTAGTGTACGTAAAGTCTGTAAGTAAAATCGATACTAATAAATGTTGAACATACAACCCCCTATATCGACTTTCAAGTCAACTCTTATGTAATAGGACGGACGTAAAGAAGGACTCCTATGTTTAAGTGTACTTTCACTTCTTATCAAATAAATCAACTCGTTAAATTCGAAAAAGAGACAGAAGGCTTCTGTCTTTATTTAGGCGTAAATAGAAAAAAACGTTCTAAAGTCACGATAAGTTGTAAAAAATTGAACATAACACACCGATTTGTTATTAAACGTTAACATTAAGTGAATCATTGGTAATATTTATATCTACTTAAGGCGAACTACGGTAGGTAAGTAAGGAACTTTCAACCAATAACTAATAACACACTTCGTTCATGATAAAATTAACTTACGTTTACTTAATTATAAGTTTCCCTACTACAATTTCTATTAGTGAAACGAATTTAACTATTTGTGAGAAAGACAAGTTCTCATTTATTTTCGTTATATTTTAGTAAAAAACAACTATGTTACAAAGAATTACCATCCATAAGTACCGAGTATAAAAAAACAAAAACTTAACCCGATGTAACTCTGGTAATAAAAGATTTTCCTTTTGGCTCGACCTCTCAATGAAATACGGATCTTACTCGACCACTATGTAACAAATCGGGTGGGTAAGAGACCACAAGTTTGAGTTATCGTTTTTACCAGTTAATAAACTTTTAAAAAATTTTAATGAACATGTAATGATGAATATTGATGTTTGTACAGACATGATATAAAAATTATCTTAAAATGTTTATACGTAACAAGTAAGTAAAGATTTGGACTTCAACTTCTGTTTTTATTTATATGTAAAATTTTCTACCAGAACCTATTATGACTTTATCAAAATCACAAAACTGATACAGAGTACACCAGATCAAGTATGTTCTGATTGGAACGTTGGTTTATACTTAGACTTCGTATATATTAATTAAAGTAGACGGTTTGAACTGAATGTTTTCATTAGTTTTAACAAAGACCTTTTAGAATTATTAGCCATTCCGAAAAGAAGGAGAAAGGGTAATTAGAAGGTTTTAATAACAAAAATTGAATGTTATTGAAGTAAGATCCCGAATGACTTGTCATACATGAAAGTATCAACTAATAATGTCCCAAAAAAAAAAATTTCTGATTATCGTTCGTTAGTAGTATTAATTTTATCGGTAAACTATTTTTTTTAGTCTAAAAAATGATGATAGTTACTGTTTTCCATCTATTTGACAATCAAACGTAATAAAGATACGATAGTCAGTAAGGATGTTTGAGAATCAAATCAACTCCCTCTCGTCCCTATGTGGTGTTATTATAGATAAAAAGGAGGTCTTCTAGGAATGTCTGAAAAAAAGGATTGAGTCTAAAACAGGGATCATAAACAATGATCAGTCTTTGTGACTTTTAATACTGACTTGTATTTTATGTAATTCCCTTGTCTCCAATTGAGAGAAATTAAATAATAACGAACATATAACAAAGTTAAGTTATGAAGAGATACAACTCAAAACGTGGTAATGGAGGTTTTGGTATTTGTCCATTTTTGATATAAAGTCAAACGGTTTCTTTTGGTTGACACTTTCACATCTCCGTCGTTGTACTGATTAAGTAATACAATATTTATATGACATAAGTTCTATAGGAAAATTGATGATATAATTAGTTACGTAAATGTAAATTTAATTAATTCATATTAAAGTTTTAGTCAAGGAGACAACATGACCTGTGTAAAGTCCACAAGTTATCGGTGAACATTGTCCACCGACAGTATGACCTGTCGTATATATGTACGTCGTAGAGGTAGTAGTGTTCAACATAACTTGGAACTAGGAACCATGGAACTAGGTACTACCTATAATCCTAAAAAAGGGGTAGGACTAAACAAAATTTTGAGGATACAACAATTACTTTGTTTAAGTATATACGTCATCACCGGATTCCGATACCCTTTTTACAACTGACTCTCTTAGGATTTTTCATACAAAGATCTCGGTCAGAAATCATCTTTGTGACATTGATAACTACTCTTTGAACCTTACCGGGATGTTAGGGTGGCTACTACAGTAGACTTTACAATTAAAACCATTGTATTAACCTCCATGGTACTGATGTCGAAAGTCTTAAGAAACTACAACAACAAACGACGACGACGATTCAGCGAAGTCAGTACAGGCTGAGATACGCTGGGGTATCTGCCGTCGGGTGGTCCGAGAGGACAGGGACCCTAAGAGGCCCGTTCTTGTGACCTCACCCAACGGTAAAGGAAGAGGTTACGTACTTTCACTTTTCAGTTTCACTTCAGCGAGTCAGCACAGACTGAAGCGATGGGGTACCTGAAGTCGGATGGTCCGAGGAGGTAGGTACCCTAAAAGGTCCGTTCTCATGACCTCACCCCACGGTAACGGAAGAGACTATAACAATAAATCTTAGACTCATTTTTACAATACGATAAGTCAATATCCAGATTGAAGTCACAGGAAAAGAATATACAAACGGTACGAACGAGGAAAACGTTAAATTTAGAGTCGATTATACAGTGAAGAAGTCTTTCTGACTAGTGGGTTTAATGTCATCAGTAGATGGGTGGACAGAGTTGGGGATTGAAGATGACTTAATGACACAAAGTAAAATTAGCGACTTAAATAACTATGGAATATGGGGTCCACCGTGTCACCATTTCTCAGACGGACGGTTAGTCCAAGGTCTTTTCTGTGTCCAAGTCAAAGACCAAGACCTTCTTGGGTAATTCATCCTTTACCGTTAGCCAAGGCGATAAGAACGGACATTGTAAGGTACCTGACTCCTCCGACCGCCCGATCTCGGACACCCCAACGTATCTCAGTCTGTGCTGACTCACTTACTCGTCTCGTGTGAATACATATAAGTAGACTAAAAAACTGACAAAGGAAGAGGTAAGTTTCAAACGACATCCTCTTAAAACCCCACAAGTGACGTTATACGATACCAGACTATCAGAGGGTCCGTTTCCGTCTGTGGAATATTTATGACTTTTTTTATAGTGTACTTAATAGTGTACTTTTTTTAGTCACTTACGTAACCCGTTCTTTACCTCTGAAGTCAATAAGTACCGTCTTTATATGTAAAGATTTTACATTTTCGTAAATAAGTTTATTTTTATTAAAAAAGAGGGTTATACTAGAAATCTATTCCATTTCAATTTCAGCGAGTCAGCACAGACTGAGAAACGCTGGGGTACCCGACATCGGATGGTCCGAGGAGACAGGTACCCTAAAAGGTCCGTTATCATGACCTCACCTAACGGTAAAGGAAGGGTCCCCTAGAAGGACCGGGTCCCTAACTTGGGCCCAGAGAGTGTAACATCTGTCTGCGAATTTACAGACTCGGTGATCCCTAGAAACGGTAATTATACAAGGTTTGAAATATAACGTTTACATCGTTGAAGTTTCAATAGGTAACGTGTCTATTAAATGACAATACTTTCGATTTATTCTTTAATCGGATATTATCTGACGGTATGTACCGTTACTAAGTGAGTCTTTTACCATAGAGAAACCCTCAGATCCCTACATACGTTTAGATAACTTATTATAGTTTTATACATTCTGAGTCCACAATTTATAAGAATTCTTTAGCATATATTCACCTTCGGAACTTATGTCCTTTAAGTCAGACGTGTTTCAGATCTTACGCCATGTATATCCGTCTAAAACCAGCTCTTTTGAAGTTATGGTGGTTTCCCTAACACACAAAACTTTTAAATTGCGTATTGGTACATATTAAAGTTGATGTACGACCGTCATTGTGACTAACATAGTTCAATAGTTTTTTGTCGCTGAGGTTCCTGTGGTGATTCTAACACGAAGGACCTAGGGAAAGTGACTAGTGACAGAACAGTTCCGCTTCCTTGAACACATTGAGTCACCTCGATCCTCGGCACCACACGTCCCGGTGGGTTCTGCCTACCCAGTATCACCTCTCAAGACTGTTTTGTACCAGGTGACCTCCTCCGTTACCGTTTGGTGAGGTCATAAAAACGGCACCGTTTAGTGGGGTACTTGTCATATTTTTCCGTTTTTCTATTGCTGTGACTTTCTACTCGGGGGGTCCAACCTTCATAGGTTATACGGTGACCCCTCCTTTTCTTCCTCCCATTAATGATTATCAAGGTCTTTCTTCCGTTACCGTTGGGTGAGGTCATGAGAACGGACCTTTTAGGGTACCTGCCTCCTCGGACCACACGACGTCAGACACCCCAGCGATTCTCAACCTGTACTAACTCGCTGAAGTGAAACTGAAAAGTGAAAGTACGTAACCTCTTCCTTTACCGTTGGGTGAGGTCACAAGAACGGGCCTCTTAGGGTCTCTGCCCCCTCGGACCACCCGACGGTAGATACCCCAGCGTGTCTCAACCTGTGTTGACTTCGTTGAATCGTCGTCGTCGTCATCGGTCTTTCTTACTTCACCGACCCGTTTTCACCTTTACTGAAAGTCACCACCTACTAAGACACCACTTTCTTTTTAGGTTACGATATTTCTTGTTATAACGTATCCTTGGAACTTACAATCCAGGAAATTAGTTCCATTGAACCTGTACCAGTTCGTCCTCTACCGTTCTCATTAGTGACTATAGAATCCTTAGTGACCTGATTTTACCCAACCCTACTCACTTAAATTAAGTGTATTGGTAATATATATGATGACACCCATTCTTAGTATGTTTTCTTTCCGTCATCAGGAGTATTAGTTATTTTCTGAGATTTTACGTCATGAACCCACGTTAGAGTTTTTACTGTCTTACTGGAACCATGTAAAGATTCCGTTTTCTAAATTGTAGTCTTATAGGTTCAGATCCAGGGTTGGTGACTACGACTCCTTCAACTTCTACTGGTCAAGATACTTCTGGATGTTTCAGAAGATCTTGATTGTGGTTTTTTCTATTAGGAAAGTAGTATCCCCTAACCTTACATTTTCATCCTTCAGTTCTTTATAGACCTCATTGTCTTTTCAAACCGGAACCTCATGTTTTAGTTCGTCTCGTTTCCGATTGTCTTTCTTGCGTGACCAGAATCGTTGTGTTCCCTACTGAGATGTGTAAGTCAAGTCAAGTCGAGTCAAGTCAGCACGTCAGCACAGACTGAGAAACACTGAGGTACTTGACGTCGTGTGGTCCGAAGAGACAGGTTGTGGTTGAGGGCCTCAAGTGAGTTTGAGAACAGGTAGCTCAGCCACTACGGTAGGTCGGTAGAGTAGGAGACAGCAGGGGAAGAGGAGGACGGGAGTTAGGGAGGGTCGTAGTCCCATAAAAGGTCACTCAGTTGAGAAGTGTACTCCACCGGTTTCATGACCTCAAAGTCGAAATCGTAGTAAGGAAGTTTACTTGTGGGTCCTGACTAGAGGAAATCTTACCTGACCAAGCTAGAGGAACGTCAGGTTTCCTTAGTGTTCAGAAGAGGTTGTGGTGTCAAGTTTTCGTAGTTAAGAAACCGTGAGTCGAAAGAAGTGTTAGGTTGAGAGTGTAGGTATGTACTGGTATCCTTTTTGGTATCGGAACTGATCTCTCTGGAAACAACTGTTTCATTACAGAGACGAAAAATTATACGATAGAACCAACCAGTATTGAAAGGAAGGTTCCTCATTTGCAAAAAATTAAAGTACCGACGTCAGTGGTAGAGGTCACTAAAACCTCGGGTTTTTTTATTTCAGACTGTGACACAGGTGACAAAGGGGTAGATAAAGGGTACTTCACTACCCTGGTCTACGGTACTAGAATCAAAAGACTTACAACGCGAAATCCGGTTGAAAAAGTGAGAGGAGAAAGTGAAAGTAGTTCTCCGAAAAATCAAGGAGAAGTGAGAGACAGTATTCCCACCACAGTAGACGTATAGATTACAATAACTATAAAGAGGGCCGTTAGAATTAAGGTCGAACACGAAGAAGGTCGGGTCGTACCTGTAGTGGTTTGCCAGTTATGATTTTAGTCTGACAAATTTAAGAAACGTCGGTTTCTACCTCTTCGAGATATGTCAGTCGTTTTTCTCTAGACCTTGACTGACCCCGAGTCTAGTAGTCGAGGAATAACGTTTTCAGTTCGAATTTGCTTCTTTCAACCCTTTTGGTGATTGGGTAAGTCTATACTGGATTTAGTTTAGGGAACTATATGTGACCTCCACTACATATCTAAGTGTCCTACTCTAGACCATCTGTCTCACAGACTTCTCGATACCTACTTCCAAGTATTATGTCCTCCGTCACTGGTTTTCGTAGGGTTTCTTTTTCTTTACTTTCTTCCGGTTCACTAACAGACTCCTCCGAAATGTTTATCAACTCCTTTCTTCTCTTCACTTTTCGTTTCCTCTTTCCCTTTATGTATGGGTTGACTTCTCAAGGGCTCTTGTCGTTCCTCTCTATTCTTTGGGATAAAGTTACTTGTTACGTTTCTTTATCTCCTTTTGTTGTATTACCCTTTCCTGATCTCTAGAGAAGTTCTTTTAACCTCTATAGTTTCTTTATAATGTACGGTCCCACCCGTGTTATTTCCTCCCTTTGTGTTTCCTGGATTGTCTCCGTCTTCTCTAATTCTTCTCCACCGTTCTTATGTGTCTTCTCAATATATTTTTACCAGAATTACTGGCCCTATTCGTGCTTCGACACCGGTGAGTGGAATCTCGGTCTGTAGGACCTCACACTTCAGTTTACCCGGACTCTTTCGTGATGATACTTGTTTCGATCATCTCCACTACCTTAAGGTCGACTTAATAGATGTTAGGATTTACTTCTACGACAATTTCACGACGTGAGTTACACAGTCTTTTGAACATTTTGGGTTATCACCGGTGTCCTGACCTATTTTAGTCGAAAATAAGGTTAGGGTTTATTCCCGTCACAATTCCTTGGAAGTTTGATGACCTGTAAGTACGAGTAAAGGGTACGATCATTCCAATACGAGTTTTAGGTAATTCGATCCGAAGTTGTCATGACCTTAACTGTTAAAGGACTACATTTTCGACCCAAGTCTTTTCCGTCTCCTTGGTCTCTAGTTTAACGGTTGTAAGAAAACTAGTGTCTGTTATGTTCTCTTAAGGTCTTTTTATAGAGATAGGAACCAACTATCTGATGTGATTTCGGAAACTAACACACCTAGTATCACTTGACACTTTTAAGAATTTTTCTACCCATATGATCTGGTAGAATGAACAGAGGAATCCTTAAATTTACGTCCAGTTCTTCGTTGTTAATCTTGACCTGTACCTTGTTACCTGACTAAGTTTTAACCTTTTTCTCATAACTGTTGTAACATATAACAGTTTGACAAATAAATTGAATACACGTCTCATACAGTACGTTTTACGGTCCGACCTACTAAATGTTCGACCTTTAATTCTAACGACCCTCTTTATTGTTGTCGGAGTCTACACGTCAAGTCAAGCAACGAGTCAGGACAGGCTGAGAAACGTTGGGGTACCTGACGTTGTGCGGTCCGGAGGGACAGGTAGTGGTTCAGGGTCTCAAATAAGTATGAATGCAGGTAACTCAACCACTACGGTAGGTTGGTAGAGTAAGAGAGAGTAACAGGGGAGGAGGAGGGTGGAAATTAGAAAGGGTCGTAGTCTCAGAAAAGGTCACTCAGTCAAGAAGAGTAGTCCACCAGTTTCATAACCTCAAAGTTGAACTTGTAGTCAGGAAGGTTACTTATAAGTCCTGACTAAAGGAAATACTCCCTGACTAACCTAGAAGAACATCAGGTTCCCTGAGAGTTTCAGAATAGGTTGTGGTGTTAAGTTTTCGTAGTTAAGAAACCTCGAGTCGAAAGAAGTGTCAGGTTGAGAGTGTAGGTATGTACTGGTGTCCTTTTTGGTATCGGAACTGATCTGCTTGGAAACAACCGTTTCATTACAGAGACAAAAATTTATACGACAGATCCAACCAGTATTGAAAGGAAGGTTCCTCATTCGCAGAAAATTAAAGTACCCAAATCAGTGTTAGAAGCCACTAAAACCTCGGGGGGTTTTATTTCAGACAGTGACAAAGGTGACAAAGGGGTAGAGAAACGGTCCTTCCCTACCCTGGTCTACGGTGCTAGAATCAAAAGACTTACAACTCGTTCGGTTGAAAAAGTGAGAGAAGAAAATGAAAGTAGTTCTCCGAGAAATCAAGAAAAAAAAAGAAGGCATTCCCACCACAGTAGACGTATAGACTCCAATGACTATAAAGAAGACCGTTAAGTAAGGTCGAACACGAAGTAGGTAGGGTCGTAAAGAGTACTACATGAGACGTATATTCAATTTAATCGTCCCACTGTTATATGTCGGAACTACATGAGGAAAAGGATAAACCTTGGTTAGACAACAAGGTACAGGTCAAGATTGAAAACAGAGGACTGGACGTATGTCTAAAGAGTTCTCCGTCCAGTCCACCAGACCATAAGGGTAGACAAATTCTTAAAAGGTGTCAAACAACACCAGGTGTGTCAGTTTCCTAAACCGTATCAGTTTTTTCGTCTTTATCTAAAAGGACCTTGAGAGAACGAAAAAACGTCTACTATGGTAAATTTACTGGTTTTGACTCCTCCTTGATTTCTCGGAGAACTACTTTCATTTTCTTCCCTCACTTTTTCAACCGAATTTTGAGTTGTAAGTTTTGTGATTCTAGTACCGTAGGTCAGGGTAACGAAGAACCGTTTGTCTACCCCTTTGTTACCTTTGTCATTGTCTGAAATAAAAGAACCAGAGGTTTTAGTGACGTCTGTCACTGAAGTCAGTACTTTAATTTTCTGTAAATGAAGAACCTTCTTTTCGATACTGTTTGGATCTGTCACATAATTTTTCGTCTTTGTAGTGAAACGGTTGTATCCAGACAGATCAGTTTCGATACCAAAAAGGTCATCAGTACATACCTACACTCTCAACCTTGTATTTCTTTCGACTCGAGGTTTATTAACTACGAAAACTTAACACCACAACGTATTCTGAAAACTCTCAGGGAACCTGACGTTCTTCCAGTTTGGTCAATTATGATTTCCTTTAGTTGTGACTTATATGTAACATTCCTGACTATGACTTCGACTTCGACTTCGAGGTTATGAAAGCGGTGTACTACGTTTTTCGATTGAGTAACCTTTTCTGGGAATCCGACCCTTTCCAACTTCCGTCCTCCTCTTCCCCTGCCGTCTCCTACTCTGCCAACCTACTGTGGTGACTGAGCTACCTGTACTCAATATCGTTTGAGACCCTTTACCATTTCCTGTCCTTTCGGACCACACGATGTCAGGTACCCCAACGTTTATAAATCCGTACTGACTTACTGACTCGTTGTTTATAATCTTAAGGGTGACGTTTAACTATTCATCACTAAAATCAAGTACGAAGTTCGTTAAAACCAAAGAGACGTAACAATTAACTTACCAAATGTCGAACTCGGTGACTCCATCGGACTAAGTAATTAGGTTCCTGATCTGTAACTTTGTGATACTGAAAGTGGTGGCTTGGACCGGTAAAGTAAAGTTTCATGTTCGTTAAGCCTATATATGATGGAATTAAAAAAAGACGTAAGTATATTACAACAAAGAAACGTAACAAAGGTTTACTTTAAATTTTGGTTTCCATTTTTTGTTTCAGTTCTATTATTGTTGTGTTTACTAACTACTATAAGATGTGTTGGGGATTTACCGTAAAAATTATCGTCTTCCCTTTAGTAAAATCCGAAATGGACCTATCTGTATAATATTTATTACTTCACAATATCGAAGAAAATTCTCACAGATCCAATGTCCACTTGTGTTTTGTGTTGGATTTACCAATACCATAAAAGGCAAAAATAAAAGTACAAATATGATTGTTAAAGTTACTAAGGTATTTACAAAGCACAAACTTCACATATTAATGCAGAAAATTCTTTTGTTAAAGATACGAAAGAATTTGTATCTATACATACTTTTGTTAAAGTATGTGTGATACAGTCTCAAACGGGTTTTGGGTATGACTTAAGAGTGAAATTATACTTCATGATATTGTAAATAAATTATATTATACCCAGACAGAACCCTGGTTCTACCTCACGTAATGACCTTTATTGTCTTTCCTCAGAAATAAAGTGTATATTGTATTGGTGTGTAAGTCTCCGAAACCCCGTAATGTTATCATATAAAAATTATATCTTTTTAATATAAATTAATATAAATAAAGAAAAGGTCTTTGTGCAAAATCGAGATTTATTGATAAGATACTAACAAAGAAGATGTATTACGTTGTCTTAGGAACGTTCATTGTCTTTGTACGATCGATTGGTCTAAGATGACTGTTTCTCTTAATAATAGTTTTATTAAATGATTCTAATAAAAACACGATAATAATTAAACCTCTGATTGTACAATTTTTAATTAATTTTAATAGACTTTAATAACTATCGTTAGGTTTCCTATTTTGTGGTAATTGATTGCTATAACAATCGAAGAAAAGATTAATTGTACTAAAATAAATTTTTACTCGGTCGTAATAAAAGTTTTGACAAATAACTGATTTTGACATTTTGTTCTCCATTGGTTTTCGTTTTCATGTAAAGACGAAGAAGAATACACGACCGATAAGCATTCAAACACATCGTGTCTAGGTCCCAATTTTTCCAATGAAGTAAAAACATTAAATATTTTATAGAAATTTTTATAAATACTGTAAAGTTATATGTCGAGAGTTCCTTTACTTTCTTCATCTGTGACTGGTAGTTATTTAGGGGTTTCTTCAATACAGAAACAAAGGGAATAGGTTGTGAACTTTTTGTATTAAAGTTCGACTTTACAGTCGTCACCTCTCAAACAGGTAAAAGAACGGTCCGGAGTACTCTTCGAGGCACGGAACATGACAGCGGCGTCATTGTCCAAAATGAGTCATACAATACGTTTCGGAGAGACCCTCGGTTGTACTTTTTCCGGAAAATTTCCTTACAGTCGTCGAAGTCTTTGTCGGACAGTTTTCCTAAAGTCAAAAGGAAGAAACCGGAGGGATTCGTGAAAGTTTCCAAATAAAGTAAGGACCTTCAAAGGTGAAATAATTACGTATATCGAACGTTGACATTAAGTCGCACCCGGGGTACCGATTTTTTAATATGTGTCTCAACTAATCGATGTTTTTATTTCCGTCTCTATGTGTCTAATTCGTCGCGTAATCGTAAAATGATGGCTGCTACCAACCATACCATCTTTTCGTCCGTTGTTAGACTACTTTCCGTAATTTTCCTTTTTTTCGAGATAATTAAAACGGAACTTTTAACGGAATTGAAAGGACAAAAAANGGAATTGAAAGGAAAAAAAAAAAAAAAAAAAAAAAAAACCATTGATAACGTAATTATCGATATTTACAGGTCTCCTCAAAAAAAATTTTTTTTAGATAAAAGGTAATCGTTGTATTTGGTTTTGACGGACGATCCCTCTTGACTGATGCTCGGGACCCGAGACCAAAACTGTCGTCGGAGACGGAAACCAGAAGACACGTTCAGTGAACAGAGATACCGGCATCAAGACGTAGGTATGGTGCCCTTTTCAACAGACTTACAGAGCACGTCAAAGTTACCGTTCAACATCCCTTTAACCCCCTTCAACTATTCAAAGGTCGAGACACTTTTGAATATTCTTTTAAGTATCCTCGTTGACAGAATAAATATTTATAATTTTTCGAAGTTGTTGTTGTGAACTACTTTATACTCCTGACAAACATTTCACTAAAAAAAAATGTCAATATTTTATATGAAGTTTTAACTCGGGTGGGAAATTTATATTTAGATACGGACCAATAGATTATTAATACTTTTTTATTTCCCACAGGAATTGTCGTAGAAAAACTTATCGTAACAGGTCAATCATCGACTCGTAAGTTATCTGAAGAATTTAGTCACTTATGGTTCGTAAGTAAATTATTATTATGTAAATAAGTGGAGTTTTCGATTCATGATACCATTCGCAGATCGGTTCCGATGCCAAAAAGGTCACCAGTACATACCTACACTCTCAACCTGACACTTCTTCCGACTCGCGACTTTTTAACTACGAAAACTTGACACCACAACCTCTTCTGAGAACTCTCAGGGAACCTGACGTTCCTTTAGATTGGTCAGGTAAGACTTCCTCTAGTCGGGACCCTAAAGAAACCTTCCTTACTACGATTTCGATTTTGAGGTCATGAAACCGGTGGAGTACACTTCTCAACTGAGTGACCTTTTTCTGACACTACGACCCTCCCTAACCCCCGTCCTCCTCTTCCCCTGCTGTCTCCTACTCTACCGACCTACCGTAGTGACTGAGCTACCTGCACTCAGACTCACTTGAGACCCTCAGCCACTACCTGTCCCTCCGGACCGCACGACGCTAAGGACCCCAGCGTTTCTCAGTCTGTGTTCACTTGCTGACTTGACTTCGTAACCTTTTTCTCACCATTTATTTATTCTCACCATCTCTTTTCGGTTTATATTGAACGACTTGAAATTTGTGTTTTTGTAAAATGATAAACACGTAGTATTCTTAAACTTTGTTATTTATTCCAATGAGGACTATATAACGATTTCCTTTTTTATTGGTTTTACAACAAATGTAACAACTTACTGTAAGTGATATGTCTAGTGATTAGACAATGGGTGGTGGGATTTTAAGTCTGTCTAACTTTTTGTTTTCAACAAAGATCTCAAACAATGTTTGAGTAGACAGTATCTTAGACTAAACTTGTCTGTACTCCTTAAAATCTCTGTAAAATGGTACCAATGACTCTGTTAAATATTCAAAGTTATTTCTGTATAATTACCCAAACTAATACCTGGTGAAGAGAACTAGGAAAATCCCATAATACTTTTATTATAAAGTGTATAACTTAATCATTATTTTTATTTTAAGAACCGGTATAACATAATTTCGTTTTGTTAGTAAAGTCACAAGATTAAAGTTTATGTTTACGGGGACCGTTACCGTAAAACTTGTTTTGACTCTTAAATTAAAACAAAAGAAGAAAAAAGTCATATAGTGACGGTAAAAACCAAAAACAGAAAATCACAAAAAAATTTATTTGTTCTATTTATCTTGATAATGTTTTTGTTGTTGTTGTTGTTGTTCTTTAAAGTCAAGGACCAGAAAACACACTCCGGAATCTATGTATTAAATGACGGTCTGACTCTGTCGGGGAAAGTTTTTCTACTAATCTTTGGAAGGGTCGTCCGTTACACTTCCGACTACCTTAGGTCTTTTAAACGTAGGAAGTGTACTTTCAGTACGATAGAAGAGCGTTCATGGTAGATTTGTATCTGGACACAACTTCCTACTGGTTCTATCGTATTACCCATTTGGGTCTCGAGTGAAGAAGGGTTTCCGTGTGGTTTTGACGTTGATAAGTATCTCACAGATAGTTACCTTCCTCGTACTCCTGATGGTCTTTTGAATAGGTGTCGATTTCTCTATGTCTTCTTTGGTGCCACCCCATGTCAGTTCTGAGCCTGGGGACGTAGCCACTGGGTGTCTGTCTCCGGTGAACTTTAATGTCTCCAAGAAAAGTTCCTCTTTCCCTAACTTCGCGACGGGACCCGAGGGACCACGTCCTCACTATGTCGTCCTTCTACGCGAGGGTTTTATAGACTGAAACTGCCGGTCACTCGCCTTGCCGACGTCCTGTGACTCTGACAATCGTCTTCCGTAAATCCCCTCGAGGAAGATAAGACTCTTGTGACGACGACCGTTCACTTTAGGACCTTAGGAGAATTCTTTGGACTCCCAAATGGACGGGTAGTCGACCAGACGTATACTTCGAAAGATCCCACGTGTCGGTCGAGACGTTCCTGGGTCCGATTGGGTGACCGTCCGACCTTGGTCGATGGTCCTTTTTCCGGGACGTCCCGTCAACGAGGTCTTAGGTGGGAGGAGTATTTGTCCGGTTGTCGGAGATGTTCTCCGTCCCGGACCGTCTGTTGACCCGATACCCAGTGGGGACGGATGTACCACGGGTGTAATCAGTCTGGGTCGTGTTGTTTCTCGCACGTGTCGGATGTATCTTTGTCGAGGATGTCGTCCATTGAGACACTGGTCCTTTCTCCCACACCGACCGGGGTTCTCCTACAGAGGATATATCCCGATTGAGAAGGTCGGACTCTTTGAATTAGGTTATTCATGGTATATTCTTATTTTTATCTCTTAGTCTGATTTACTTAGTTGTCTCCTTACACGAGGTTCACTTCCTTGTTCTATTTTTAGGTTTTCTTCCCAATTCACTTCGTCTCTATTCGTTAGATGGATCACTCCTCGAAGTCCATTACTAACGTTTCTACAAGTTATTTGAGTTCTCTTCTTACATACTTGTGTCTTCAAATTGTCTCAGTTTTTTATATTTCTTTTTATTGTCTCGAATTCCTATATTATTAACTTTAATTTTTACCTGAACTTGTCTAGTTATCATCTAATCTACTATGTTGTCTTGTTTGGTCGTGTGACCTTCTGTCTTTTCGTCTTTAGTGACTTCGATTCATCTTTTATATATATATAAATATAATCTTTACTCCAATCAAATTCACTGAAGACCCGTTGTAGTTCACACGACTGTAAACGTAATATCCCCCATGGTCTTCTTGTTCTCTGTCTTTCTCTGTCTCTTAAATCGACAACTCTATTACCGACTTTCGTAAAGATTGGATCCTTTCCTTTGTCCGTAAGTATGGGTCCTTAGTGTCTATCAGGTTTTTTTCTAGTTGAGTCTCTCTGTACTGTTTGATATTACCTTTTACCGTTTTTCCTTTCTATTTATTTGTTGACGTTTTCGTCGTTCCCTTTTCGTTGATCTAACTTGGAACTTGTTTTGTCCGAACTTAACGTATCTGACTGTATGTATACCTAAAAAAAGTTATCATCTACAATGTCTCGATATGTTTGAGGTCGACTAGTATCTGGGTCTTTGTACATACCTTTTTAATACCGATACCTTCTTAATACCTACGTTTGTAGGTTGGAATTCAATATGTATCTGAAAACTGACATGTCTTCCAACCGTTTTGGTGGATACATGTTCCTTTGATGGTATTCTGAAACATGTCCTCCGTCACTAGTTTTGGTAGGGGGTCTTTTTCTTTACCTTTTTCCGTTTTACCAACAGACTCCTCCGAAATGTTTTTCTACTCTTTTCTTTTCTTCACTTTCCGTTTCCTCTTCTCCTTTCTGTATAGGTAGACTCACGTCTCAGAGTTTCATATCGTTCCTCTCTATTCTTTCGGAAGGAATCACTAATCACGTTTCTTTATCTCTTTTTGTTATCTTACCCTTTCTGATCTCCAGAGAAGTTCTTTTGATCTCCATACTTCCTTTGTAAAGTACGTTTCTACCCGTGTTATATCCTGTCTTTACCATGCCTGGATTGTCTTTGTCTTCTATCATTCTTCTCCACCATTCTTATATGTCTTCTTGATATGTTTTTTTCTAGAATTACTGGGTGTATTGGTACTACCACACTAGTAAGAGGATCTCGGTCTATAGCCTCTCACACTTCAGTTCACCTGTAATCCTTCGTAGTGATTCTTGTTTCGATCGCCTCTACTACCTTAAGGTCAACTGGATCAAGTTTAGGATTTTCTACTACGACACTTTCACGATGTCAGTTATACGGTCGTTAAAACCTTTTGAGTCGTCATCGGTGTCCTGACCCTTTCCAGTCAAAAGTAAGGTTAGGGTTTCTTTCCGTTACGGTTTCTTTACATGTTTGATGGTGTGTTAACGAGAGTAAAGTGTACGACCATTCCAGTACGAGTTTTAGGAGGTTCGATCCGTAGTTGTCATACCCTTAACTCTTGAAGGTCCACATGTTCGACCTAAATATTTTCCGTCTTTTTGGTCTCTAGTTTGACGGTTGTAAGTGACCTAGTATCTTTTTCGTTCTCTTAAGTTCTTTTTGGAGACAAAGACGAAGTAACTGATTCGACTTCGGAACCTGACATACCGAGTGTTGTTTAACACCTTTTAAGAATTTCTCTACTCTTATGGTCTGGTGGAATGGACGGAGGACTCTTTGGACATACATCCAGTTCTTCATTCTTAATCTTGGTTTGTGACCTTTTGTATGACCAAGTTTTAACCCTTTCCTCAAACGGTTGCGACATCTAACAACGGGATAAATAAATTGAATGTATGTCTCATGTAGTATACTTTATGGTCCGACCTACCTAGTGTTCGAAGACTTTAGTTCTAAAGTCCCTCTTTATAGTTATTGGAGTCTATATATGTCTACTGTGGTCACTATACCTTCTTTCGTTTCTCCTTGATTTCTCGGAGAACTTCTTCCACTTTCTCCTCTCACTTTTCCGACCGTTTTTACGTTGTAAGTTTTTTGATTCTAGTACCGTAGACCAGGGTAGTGAAGTACCGTACATCTACCCCTTTGTTACTTTCGTCACTTTCTAAAAATGAATAAACCCGAAGTTTTTAGTGACGTCAGTCACTGACGTCGGTACTTTAATTTTCTACGAACGAGGAACCTTCTCTTTGATACTGTTTGGATCTTTCGTATAATCTTTCGTCTTTGTAATGAGACGACTGTTTCCAGGCAGATCAGTCTCGATACTAAAAAGGTCCTCAGTACATACCTACACACTAAACCTGGTATTCCTTCCGACTCGTGACTTCTTAACTACGAAAACCTGACACCACAACCTCTTCTGAGAACTGTCAGGGAACCTGACGTTCTTCTAGTTTGGTCAGTTAGGATTTCCTTGAGTTTGGACTTATAAGTAACCTTCCTGACTACGACTTTGAGGTTATCAAACCGGTGGACTACGTGAATCACTGAGTGACCTTTTATGGGACTCCGAACCTTTCTAACTTCCGTCCTCTTCTCACACCAACTCCTGCTGTACAAACCTACCGGAGTGGTTGAGTTACCTGTACTCACTTGTTTGAGGTACTCTACCAGTTCCTGTCCCTTCAGACCGTACGACGTGAGGTGCCCCAGTGTTTCTAAGCCAGTACTGACCCACTCACTTGTTGTTGTACTTTGAATATCTGGTTTCACCTTATAGAGTGGTACAGATATTATAGGGTCGTGATTCTAGGGACAGAGAATTAAAAATCGGAAAATAAAGAAGAGTTCCTTATACAACAAAAAAATTTTTTTAATAAATAAAAATAAACCTCCTATTGACGAAATGATACAACATAACAAAGACGGTACGTGGTCGTACTTAGTCGGTATCTCTGTATGTGTACAGGTGAGACAGAAGTTGGAGGGAGGGTGGAGGGTGGGACATAGTGGGGAGATCCAACAATGTCTCGTAGTCCAACTCGAGGTACAGTATGTCGTTTAAGGGTGTACATGACACGAAGTAACGAGTTATAGGTTGAGACACACTGGAGTACCTGACATCGGGTGGTCCGAGGAGACAGGTACCTTAAGAGGTCCGTTCTCATGACCTCACCCATCGGTAAGGGAAAAGGTCCCCTAGAAGGACTGGGTCCTTACCTTGGACCCGGAAGACTTAACATCCGTCTAAGAAGTGACCCACTCGGTCGTCCCTTCGGGTTAACCCATAGCCAAAACGTGCACCATTTTCTGTCCGAAGTCTCGAGGAGAGAGTTAGGAGGGTGAGAGAGGAAGGGAGGACGACACAAGTGTTCAGACAAGAGACACAGAGATAACGGACGGATGTTCATCGAAGTAGTCAGGGTAGCAAGATCTAACGTGTATATACAATTATGTGTCATAAACAAAAATAGAAGGACTGAATGAAGTGAGACATATTTTCCGAGATCCAAGTGGGTGAACTGATCTTGATTGAGTGTGAGCCCTATCGAGACAGTCAAGTGTATAGAGAAGAAGTCTTGTCTAAAGTTACTATAAAAACTAGTGTAAAATTTTTAATTTTGTGTGCCAGTCCTTATATAAAAATAATGTGATATACGGAGTAAAGAAACGTGAATGATGTCCATATTAAGATGAAAAGAAGAAGACTAGACCACCAATTCCATATTAAGGGTGTGTCTTAATATTAGAGACATTTCCGTCACGGTGACTCCATTAACGTTCTTAGAATGGATTGTCTTCTTCTTTAAGTCCAAGTCACCACCTTAGGATTAGTATGTCACACGTTTCGGATCGGAAAGGTAAAAATGAAATTCTATCATATAGAAGAATTTATGTTGTCCCTATGTTGTGTGTAAGTAATTTATTTAATTTTATAACGACGTATATTCATTGGTAAAGAGGATGAAAGGACGTATTGGTAAAGGGTGTAAATAAATATGTTCCTTATTTTGGAGAGTATTCCTCCCATATCCTTTTAACAGGAATGTACAAATGAATCCTCTGATATTAAAAAATTTGTCAGAAGTCTTAAGATTGGGACATTCCAAAGAAATGACTTCCGATCAACTAAATGTTACGACACAATCAAAGCCCATATGTCGTTGTACTAAGTCAGTATATTGAATAGAATCTAGAAGATAACGACAAGACAAATTACTCTTGTTATCCTTTTCATCCAACTATGTGTACTATTTATATAACATTGTTTATAGTACTTTTTAAAGGTCTTAGTTATTCTTATCAACAAAAAGAAAAGATCGTAAAGAGAAAGACTACTGTCGTTGTCGTTTGTGTCGCCTGTTGAATCTTTTATAACAGAGATAAAATTTCCTAAAGTCTTAATTCTTGTTCATCAACATACATAGTCGTCGAGTGTTTACCGGTCGAAAATATCGTGAGGAAGTCTCGAAGTCTAGTTCCTATGTTTGTCAAAAACGAATTACAAGACTGGTCATCGATAATGTTTAATGACGTGAAATATTCATTTCGTCCCGTCTGGTTACTTACGTCTCTGAGTCGTTGATAAGAACCGTTCTACTTTTTTTTGTCATCAAATCGTTATCGGTGTGAATTAGGAGTTTCGGAGGACTCGAAACTATCCTGTATGACTCATTTAGCATGTTTACAAAAGAATCCAGTTGGAGGGTTCCGTTATCTTTAGTTTCGTTTTTATTTAACCTAACTTAGTTCGAAAACATGTCTTTTCCTTTCGTATTTGTTTTACTTTTCTGTCAGATACTTGACCCTCTTTCATAAACGTTTACTACGATGACTGTGTTCGAATTAAAGTTTTATACGTGTATCGAGTATGTTGAGTTGTCGTTGTTGTTTTTTGGGTGAGGTTTTTGAGTGTCTTCTGGATTCATCTGTAAAGAGGTTTCTTCTGTTTGTCTACTGCTCTTTTTTGTACTTCTCTACGAGTTGCAACGATTAATAATTTCTTTAATTTTAGATTCGGTCTTATTCCATGGTGGAGTGTTGACAATCTTACCGATAATAATTTTTTTTTAGATATTGCTTGTTTACGACCTCATCCACACCCTTTTTTCTTGAGAGGATGTAACAACCACCCTTTCATTTAACTACGTCGGTGATACCTTTTGTCAAACCTCTAAGGAGTTTTTAGATTTCTATCTTAACGGTATGCTAAGTCGTTAGGATGAGGAACCGTATATAGACCTGTTTTGATATTAAGTTTTTCTATTAACGTAGGTATACAAGTATCGTTACAATAAGTGTTCGGTGCTGTTTCTTTGTTGGGTTTACAGGTAGCTGTCTACTTACCTATTTTTACACCATGTATATATGTTATTTATCTTATGACACATACACACACACACACAATTCACGAAGTCAGTATAGACTGAGAAACTCTAGGATACTTGTCATCGGGTGGTCCGAGGAGATAGGTACCCTAAGAGATCCGTTCTTATGACCTCATCCAGAGGTACGGAAGGAGGTCTCCTAGAAGGGTTGGGTCCTTAACTTGGACTTAGAGAACGTCGAGGACGTAACGTCCTAGTAAGAAATGACGACTCGGTGACCCCTTTGAATGTTATCTTATGATGAGTCAGTATTTTTTCATACTTTATTACGGAAAACGTTGTTGTACCTACCTGTGTCTCTAATAGTATGATTCACTTCATTAAGTCTTTCTCTTTGTGTTTACGGTATACTACAACGAATTTACACTTTAGATTTTATACTGTGTTTGTTTTGATAGATACTTTGTGTTTGGCTGACTGCCTTTACTCCTTACCTGAACACCAACGGTTCCACCTCCAACACCATCCCTATTTAACCCTTAAACCCTAATCGTCTACGTTTGATAATATGTATCCTATCCATTTTTTGTTTCAACATGAGATATTGTGTCCGTTGGTATAAGTCATAGAACTATTTGACAATACTTTTTCTTACATATTTATACATATTGACCTAGTGAAAGGAATGTCTTCTTTATTTGTGTAATATTTAGTTGATATAAAGTTATTTAAAAAATTTTTTAATAATTTTTACTACATGGAAAATTTTTTTAATTCAAAGTCATTTATTATAAAAAAGATCTCTTTATCTTTGTGCCATAGAAGAAAAATGTCTTAGAGTTATCACACCATGAACTTTCTGGACCGTGAAAAGTACGTTAAGGTCCCTATAGAAGAACAGTAGACTGGGAGAGACTAAGAGAAGTATTAAAGTCGAGGGTAACTGTGGATCTCCGTTCGTGATAGAATTTTTTTAATCAGGACCAGCAAATGTTAAGTCACTGGTCGGTGGATACGGATCGTGACGTTAAGAATCTCGACGAGAAAACAGGACTAGTAGTTTGAGGACAAAAAGATCGACAGAAGTCGTCGTGGAAAAGACTTACCCCGACAGAACGAGATTGGTTAAGAAGAGGATCCTCGGTTGTAAGTCAAGTCAAATCAGAGGGTCAACACAGGTTGAGAAACGCTGGAGTACCTGATATCGTGCGGTCCGAAGGGACAGGTAGTGGTTGAGGACCTCAACTGGGTCTGAGTACAGGTAACTTAGTCACTACGATAGGTTGGTAGAGTAGGAGACAACAGGGGAAGCGGAAGACGGAAGTCAGAAAGGGTCGTAGTCCCAGAAAAGTTTACTCATTCAAGAAACGTAGTCCACCGGTTTCACAACCTCAACGTCGAAGTCGTAGTCAGGAAGGTTACTTATAAGTCCTTACTAAAGGAAATCCTCCCTGATCAAACTAGAGGAACGTCAGGTTCCCTGAGAGTTCTCAGAATAGGTTGTGGTATCAAGTTTTTGTAATTAAGAAGTCGGGAGTGGAAGAAATACCAGGTTGAGTGTGTAGGTATGTACTGAGGACCTTTTTGGTATGGAAACTGATCTGCCTGTAAACAGCCGTTGATTACAGAGACGAAAAATTATACGACAGATCTAACCAATATCGAAAAGAAGGTTCCTCATTCGCAGAAAATTAAAGTACCGAAGGTAGTAGTAGACGTTACTAAAAACTCGGGTTCTTTTATTTCAGAAAGGGACAAAGGTAACAAATGGGTACTTCATTACCCTGACCTCCGGTACTAGATTCAAAAAACTTACAACGTAAAAACGGTCGAAAAAGTGAGAGAAGAAAGTGAAAGTAGTTCTCCGAGAAATCGAGGAGAAGTGATAGACGGTATTCGCACCACAGTAGACCTATAGACTCCTATAACTATAAAGAGGATCGTTAGAACTAAGGTCGAACACGAAGTAGGTCGAACCGTAAAGTGTACTACATGAGATTTATATTCATTTTATTCGTTCCACTGTTATATCGAAGTTGCATGAGGAAAGGGTTAAACCTTGGTCAGGTAACAAGGTACAGGCCAGTATTGACAACGAAGAAATGGATGTATGTCTATAGAGTCCACCGTCCATTCCACCAGACTATAAGGGTAGACAAATTCTTAAAAGGTGTCAGACAACACTAGGTGTGTCAATTTCCAAAATAGTATCAGTCATTTCGTCTTCATCTACGAAAAGGTCCTAAGAGAACGAAAAAGATAGTAGGTTACCTACGACCGTCAAACTAGAGACCAATTAAACTAATCGAAGGGTATCATGGTGTGAGGAAGAATGGAGGTTCGAACGGATTGAAATATCCCAAATGTCTACGTCTAATTTATAGAAGGTGTTCTTTAGGAAATAAATGACCATGTTTTTGTCTTTATATCTGGTTACCTTTTTATATCTGTCGTGTCTGTATTTGGGTACGTGGGTACCCATAGAAATGTCGGAGAAGTTATTTACCATGATCCTTTTGACCTGGTGATGTATATTTTCTTACTTTAATCTTGTGAAGGATTGTGGTACGTGTTTCTATTTGAGTTTTACCTAATTTCTGGATTTACATTCTGGTCTTTGATATTTTGAGAATCTCCTTTTGTATCCGTTTTGTCAGTTACTGTATTTAGTTTCGTTCTAGGAGATACTGGGTGGAAGATCTCATTACCTTTATTTTTGTTTTCGTTTGTCCACCCTGGACTAATTTGAATTTTCTTAAACGTGTATTTTCCTTTGATATTCGTTCCACTTTTCTTTTGGGAGCCTTACCCTCTTTTATTATCGTTTGCTTTGTTGACTGTTTCCTAATTAAAGGTTTTATATGTTCGTCGAGTATGTTGAGTTATGGTCTTTTTGTTTGTTGGGTTTGTTTTTCACCCTTTTTCTGGATTTGTCTGTAAAGTGGTTTCTTCTGTATCTCTACCGATTATTTGTGTACTTTTCTACGAGTAATAATCTCTTTGCGTTTAGTTTTTATACTCTATAGTGGAGTGTGGTCAGTCTTACTGGTAGTAGTTTTTTAGATGTTTGTTATTTACGCCCCTCTCCCACACCTCTTTTCCCTTGGGAGAACATGACAACCACCCTTACATTTAACTATGTCGGTGATACTTTCTGTCATACTTCTAAGGAATTTTTTGATCCTTAGTTTGGTGGTATACTGGGTCGTTAGGGTAAGGATCTGTATATGGGACTCCTTTGGTTTTGACTTTTTCTGTGTACATAGGGTAACGAGTAACGTCGTGATAAATGTCATCGATCTTGTACCTTCGTTGGATCTACGGGTAGCTGTCTACTTACCTATTTCTTCAACGCCATGTGTATGTGTTACCTTATAATGAGTGGGTATTTGTCCTTGCTAGAGTCAGTCATATTACTCTTTCTTTGTCGAAATTGAATCAGGATTGTTCCACCTACTTGGGTCTTGGATGATATGTCTCACTTCATTCAGTCTTTCTCTTACTATTAATAACGACCTAGTGCCTTTTTCGTTCTTTCAAGGTCTTTTTGTAGATAAAGACGAAATAACGGATACGGTTTCGAAAACTGACACACCTAGTGTTATTTGACACCTTTTAAGACTCTCTCTACCCTTATGGTCTGGTGGACTGGACGGAGAACTCTTTAGACATACGTCCAGTCCTTCGTTGTCAATCTTGACCTGTACCTTGTTGTCTGACCAAGGTTTATCCTTTTCCTCATGCAGTTCCGACATATAACAGTCGGACGAATAAATTGAATGTACTTCTCAAGTAGTACTCTTTACGACCTGACCTTCTTTGTGTTCGACTTTAGTTCTGACGGACCTCTTTATAGTTACTGGAGTCTATACGTCTACTGTGGTGGGAATACCGTCTTTCACTTCTCCTCGATTTCTCGGAGAACTACTTTCACTTTCTCCTCTCGCTTTTTCAACCGAATTTCGAGTTGTAAGTCTTTTGCTTCTAGTACCGTAGGTCAGGGTAGTGAAGTACCCTTTATCTACCCCTTTGTCACCTGTGTCACAGTCTGAAATGAAAACCCCGAGATTTTAGTGACGTCTACCACTGACGTCGGTACTTTAATTTTCTGCGAATGAGGAACCTTCCTTTGGATACTAGTTGGATCTATTGTATAAGTTTTCGTCTCTGTAATGAAACGACTGATTCCAGGTAGATCAGTTCCGATACCAAAAAGGACACCAGTACATACCTACACTCTCAACCTGACACTTCTTCCGACTCACGTTTTCTTAACTACGAAAACTTGACACCACAACCTCTTCTGAGAACTCTCAGGGAACCTGACGTTCCTCTAGGTTGGTCAGGTAAGACTTCCTCTCGTCGGGACCCTAAAGAAACCTTCCTTACTACGATTTCGACTTTGAGGTCATGAAACCGGTGAAGTACGTTTCTTAACTGAGTGACCTTTTCTGAGACTGCGACCCTCCCTAACCCCCGTTCTCCTCTTCGCCTGCTGGCTCCTACTCTACCGACCTACCGTAGTGACTGAGCTACCTACACTCAGACTCACTTGAGGCCCTCAACCACTACCTGTCCCTCCGGACCGCACGACGCCAAGTACCCCAGCGTCACTCAACCTGTGCTGACTCGCTGACTTGACTTGACTTGACTTGACTTACGTATCGTTGCCGTTGGGTGAGATCATGAGAACGGACCTTTTAGGGTACCTGCGTCCTCGGACCATCCGACGTCAGGTACCCCAGTACTTCTCAGTCTGTACTGACCCGTTGAAGTGAAAGTGAAAGTGCATAACCTCTTCCTTTACCGTTGGGTGAGGTCATAAGAACGGACCTTTTATGGTCCCTGCCGTCTCGGACCATCCGACGGTAGATACCCCAGCGTGTCTCAGCCTGTGCTGACTTCGCTGAATCGTCATTACATATACATGCCTTAGATTTTTTTACTATGACTTCTTAAATAAATGTCCCGTCATTACTTCTTCTTGATTTCTCGGAGAACTACTTTCACTTTCTCACTTTTTCTCACTTTTTCAACTGAATTTCAAGTTGTAAGTCTTTTGCTTCTAGTACCGTAGACCAGGGTAGTGAAGTACCGTTTATCAACCCCTTTGTTACCTTTGTGACCGACTGAAGTAAAAAGACCCGAGGTTTTAGTGACGTCTACCACTAACGTCGGTACTTTAATTTTTTACGAATGAGGAACCTTCCTTTCAATACTGGTTGGATCTGTCGTATAACTTTTCGTCTCTGTAATGAAACAGTTGTTTCCAGGCAGATCAGTTCCGATACCAAAAAGGTCACCAGTACAAACCTACACTCTCAACCTGATATTTCTCTCGACTCACGGTTTCTTAACTACGAAAACTTGACACCATAACCTCTTCTGAGAACTCTCAGGGAACCCGACGTTCCTCTACGTTGGTCAGGTAGGATTTCTTTTAGTCAGGACTTATAAGTGACCTTCCTGACTACGACTTGGACTTTGAGACTATGTAACCTGTCGACTACGCTTCTCGACTGAGTATACTTTTCTGGGACTACTACCCTTTCCAACTCCCGTCCTCCTCTTCCCCTACTGTCTCCTACTCTACCAACCTAGCGTAGTGGCTGAGTTACCTGTACCCAAACCCACCTGAGGCCCTCAATCGCTACCTGTCCCTCCGGACCGCACGACGTCAAGTACCCCACCGTTTCTCAGTCTGTGATGACTGGCTGACTTGACTTGACTTGATTTACCTCTTTGTCTGTATCTCTTATCTGAATACCTGTACCCCTCTCCCCTCCTCTTGTACTCGACATACCTCTCTCTTGGTACCTTTAAATGTATGGGTATACATTTTCTCTATCGGTTACCCTTAAACAGTATACAAAGTCCTTTGAGTTAGTCGCCGAGACATAGTTAGATCGCCCCACCCTAGCCCTCCCTCCACCCTCCCTACAAGTTTTACCTCCCCTATATACATATGTGTACCGACTAAGTACAACTCTAAACTGTCTTTTGTTGTTTTAAGACATTTCGTTAATAGGAAGTTTCTTTTTGGAAAAAAATTTTTTTCGTTTTCTTTTTTTGAAAATTTTTCCTTTGAGATTCGTTCCACTTTTCTGTCGGAAGACTTACCCTCTTTTATTATCGTTTACTTCGTTGACTGTTTGTTGATTAGAGTTTTTATATGTTCGTTGAAGACGTCGAGTTAAGGTCTTTTTATTTGCTGGGTTAGTTTTTTACCCGGTTTCTTGATTTATCTGTAAAGAGGTTTCTTCTGTATGCCTACCGATTGTTTGTGTACTTTTCTACGAGTTGTAGTGAGTAATAATCTCTTTACGTTTAGTTTTGGTGTTACTCCATGGTGAAGTGTGGTAAGTCTTACCGACGCTAGGTTTTTAGACGTTCGTTATTTACGACCTCTCCCACACCTCTTTTCCCTTGGGAGGATGTGACAACCACCCTTACGTTTGATCATGTCGGTGATACCTCTTGTCACACCTCTAAGGAATTTTTTAACGTTTATCTTGATGGAATACTGGGTCGTTAGGGTGACGACCCGTATGTGTGACTCCTTTGGTCTTAACTTTCTCTGTGTACATGGGGTTACAAGTAGCGTCGTGACAAATATTATCGGTCCTGTACCTTTGTTGGATCTACAGGTAGTCGTCTACTTACCTATTCTTTCGACACCATGTATATGTGTTACCTCATAATGAGTCGGCAATTTTTCTTAAGTAAACTTAGTCAAGACTACTCTACCTACTTTGACCTCGGTTAATATGTCTCACTTCATTCGGTCTTTCTTTTTGTGGTTATGTCATATGATTGTGTATATATACCTTAAATCCTTCTACCGTTACTGCTGGGACATACGTTCTGTCCTTTTTTCTGTGTCTACACATATTGCCTGAAAACCTGAGTCTCCCTCTCCCTCTCCCACCCTACTAAACCCTCTTACCCTTAAGATTGTACATATGACAGTACATTCTTAACTTAGCGGTCAGGTACAGACTGCATCCCACGTCGAACGAACCCCGACCACGTACCCCTACTGGGTCTCTCTACAACACCCCTCCCTCCACCCTCCCCCCAAGTACAAACCCTTGCGTACATTCTTAATTTCTAAAATTTTAAATTTTTTATTTTTTTTATTTTATTTGACACCAGGATTTACTTTTTTTTTTATTTTGCGGATCCCTTACTTACTTTTTTTTTTTTTCCTTTAAGAAATAAATGACTAAATAAAAAACACCGGAAGGATACACAAGGGTGGTGTATAACACATAATCGGATAAGCGTAGTGCTCCGTGACACTAATAACTCAATGACGATAGAGACGATGAGTTGATAGTAGAAGGACTTCCTTTCTTGTCTCTCACTGAGCCCGTAGTCAAGTAAGGGTTACAGATCGATAATAAAGCATCGGTAGTTTTAAAATTTTTATTTCTGTAATTATTTCTTTACTCCTCTTAACAATCTAAGAATTCTCGTTTCTACAACAGTGTCTGATAGACATTAGAGAAATTCCAATCGATATCACGAAACGTGTTGTCATCATCATTATTATTATTGTGGTGGTAGTGGATGATAACATTGTGAGTGTCGTCGATGACTTTAATAAGCTCGTAAACGATACATTGGTAGAAAGACGATTTACGGAGTGTGTTGAATGTTGAGTCAAATAGTCACAAACAAGTCGACTGTTTGAAACGATATACTGTCGAGAATGTAACGTATTTAATTGTTGCGAGAGACCTAATTAACGGTTTCTAGAACAGTGAGACGTGCTACATTTTCATAAAGGTAACATTTGACTTATTTAAGAGTGGTGCCACCGATGTTTTACCTTTTGTCTTCGTTTTATAAATCATTCGAAATAAAAGATCTTTAATAAGAATGAGTTCTAATTATGTATCACCCGTTCTAGGAGTAGATTAACATGTAAAAACGATGTGTAATTTAGTGTAATAGTTTTCAATAACGACATGATATATCGGTACAAATCAGTGTCAGATTCTTTTTTAAGATTCCTCTAAATTAACATCAAAAATTCAATTTATTTTACTATCCAAACATTCATAAGAATAGACTCATGGGAGAATTTAGTTTAATAAAAAGTTAACTTCATATTAAGTGACTGTTATGATACAGTCGAGGTTCTTGTTGTATCACTAAGTTATTAAGATATGTAATATTTCACTAGTGGTATTCAGATCACTGATAGACAGTGGTATGTTTATATTGTGACTGATATGAGGGGGACGACATGGAAAGTAGAGACAATAAGTGAAACATTGATATTCGACATGGAGAATTAGGCGGAGTGACTAAAGTGAGTAAGAGGGTGGGAGTCCGGTAGACCGTTGGTGGAGAGATGCGAGACACGGCTACTGAGACAAGGGTAAAGCAAGACAAAAGGGTAAGTAACGTCAAAAACCTAAGGTGTGCATTTACTTTGGTGTGGCATAGACGGAAGGAGACAGACTGAATAAGGTGAACCGTTTTATAGGTAATGTACGTAGGTATAACAGTGTTTGCCGTTCTAAAATAAGAAAAATTGCCAATACATTACATGATGTGGTAGATAATGTATACGTACATATATACATACACACATATATATAGGACACACATAAGATACGCACACACACACACACACATGTACGATTTTCAGTGGAATTAATACAGACTAAGACGTTGGGATACCTGACATAGGACGGTCCGAAGAGACCGGTTCCAAAAGAGGTCCGTACTTATGACCTCACCCAACAGTACGTAAGGAGGTCCCCTAGTAGGGGTACGTCCCTAACTTGGACAGAGGACGCCGGGGCCGTAACGTCCGTCTAATGACTGGTGACTCGGTGGTCCCTTCGGGTATACACATATACTGTAGTAGGAATGAGTACTCAGATAACTACTCGTGAATCCGACGAAAGTTTAGAACCGATAAAATTTATTATGACGTTGGTTGTAATGCCACATACATAGTAAAACTTATTCACAAAACGAAAGAAGTCTATTCATACGTCCTCACTTTACGACTTTACCATCTTTATACACCGTCAAGATCAAAATTAAAAAATTTCTCGGAGTTTCGATAAAAGATACAACCAACATCGTTAAATGTAAGAAAGGTTGTTATATATCTTCAAGGGATAAGAGATGTTGGAGTGGTTGTAGATAGACAACGAAAAACTGTTGTCTGTAAGACTATTTACACTTCACTATAGAGTGACTCCAAAACTACTACAACTTGTATAAAAGTACATAGTTGACCGATAGACATAAAGGAGAAGTCTTTGTACAGACAAGTCAAGGAGACGAGTAAAAATTAGTCGAATAAAACTGCAACTCAACGTACTCAAGTAACCGATAAAACCTATAATTGGTGAATAGTCTATACAGTAAACGTTTATAGAAGAGGGTAAGTCATCCCACTGAAAAAAACACAAATATCAAAAGAAACGATACCTTTTCGAAAAATTAAACTACATCAGGGTAAACAAATAAAAACGAAAACAACGGGAACGTGTTCCTGTATATAGTTTATATATATATATATATATATATATGACGACTCTGGTTACAATTTTTTTTTTTCTTTTGTATTACGGATACGAATCCTCAAGGTACAGAATGTAAATTCAGAAAGTAGATAAAACTATAAAAACGAACAAACAAAACGAAACAAAACATATACCATACTATTTCATTGGGTCAAATTAATAAAACTTAAATCAACAGGTCAAAGGCTTGTCGTAAATAACTTCTCCGACGAAAAGGGTAATATATAATAACGAAAAACCCCAGTGTCTATTTAACTAGTACCTTCATACCCGAGTAAAGACCCAAGAAATAAGACAAAGTAACTAGATATACGTGAACACACTCATGGTATGACAAAACTAATCACATCGAATCATCTTATCGAATTTTAATCCTTCAAACAATGTAGATCCGAACAAGAAGAAAGAGTTCCAACATGACAGATAAATTTTGGAAGACACTAATGTACGTTGAAAATCTTAATAAATAGGTTCAAGATACTTTTTACAGTAACCTTAAAAAAAGCCGTAACGTGACCTGGACACCTAGCCGAACCCACCGTACAGGTCAAATTATCGTAAGTAAGGAGGTTAGGTACTCGTGTCACATAGAAAGACATCCAAACACAGTTTTGGTTAAAGAAAGTAGTCATAGAATATCGAAAGACTCGTTTTCAGAAAAATGGAGGAGTCAATCTAAATAGGACACCATACAATAAAAAAATACGTTAAAGTTTTCGCTTAACAATTTGAGAGAAAGACTATCAGACAACGATTGCATATCTTTACCTTATATAAACACATATAATTGAGAATCGTGTTGAAAGGACTCAAATAAATACTCAAGACTACCAAAAATCATAGAAATCCTACAAGACAAATAACATGGTACAGTACACGTCTGTCATTGTCAAAATATAAAAAGAAAGGTGAAACCTAAGGATAATCAGTGAAAGGAGCACACTCACGACACCGGTCCCAAAGGTGATGATACGACTTAGTTCCACTGGTCTTACCCGTAGGTAAAGAATAAAGAAGAGAATCTCCTTTGCAAGAATCGAAAAGTGGTAACAAAAGTAGACACTTTCACTTCAGCGAGTCAACACAGGTTGAGAAACGTTGGGGTACCTGACATCGGATGATCCTAGGAGAGAGGTACCCTAAGAGGTCCGTTCTTATGACCTCACCCAACGGTAAAGGAAGAGGTCCCCTAGAAGGGTTGGGTCCCTAGTTTGGACCCAAGGGCGTAACGTCCGTCTGTGAAATTGGAGCCTCGGTGGTCCCTTCGGGACTTTCACTCCAGTCAGTCAGCACAGGCTGAGAAACGCTGGGACACCTGACGTCAGGTGGTCCGAGGAGGCAGGTGCCCTAAGAGGTCCGTTCTTGTGACCTCACCCCACGGTGACGGAAGAGGTTACGTACTCTCACTTTTCACTTTCACTTCAGAGAGTCAGCACAGACTGAGAGACGCTGAGGCACCTGACGTCGGGTGGTCCGAGGAGGCAGGTACCCTAAGAGGTCCGTTCTTGTGACCTCACCCAAAGGTAAAGGAAGAGGTCCCATAGAAGAGCTGGATTCCTAGTTTGGGTCCAGAAGGTGTAACGTCCGAAATTGGAGACTCGGTGGTTCTTCAAAAGTAGACATCCAAACAGTAAATTCTGGAAATAATATAACTCCATGTCAGGGCGATATGGTGTAAGAACTTACAAAGAAAATATTTACCCACAAATTAAAATAGTATTCGGAAAAGAAGTAGATAACTCTATCTATCAAAATAGGAACTTAAACAATTACACTCTACAAAGTCACTAACTAGAGGTATATAACTCGGTAGGAACGGAGGAACCCATTTAAGATGAACTAACCCAACATACTAGGAAAATTACATAACAACTTAATTCAAACGACTATAAAACAGTTTTTAAAAACGTAAATACAAGAAGTAACTATAACTGGTTATCAATAGGAAAAAAAAAAAAGAAAACCACCACAGAAACAGATTGAAACGAAAGTCGTAAGTAACTTAAGAATACTTACTCAAGTAACTCCTTAAGACAAGAGAAACTTACTCAAAAATTCGTAAAGAAGGAGAATTTAAAAAACTTCATAAAACTCTTCCTATCTAAAATTAGGAAAAGATCTACAAACCATCTTAAGTGGTCATCTCGTAAGACTAGGATTTGAAATAAAAAATTGAAGTTGAAGTAATAACCATCAGACAAGTATAAAAGATAAAGAAACTCTAAAGTAGATATCCTATAACACGTAAAGATCCTAAAATAGGTGTAGTTAGTTCAACAGTCAAAACAACCACATCTTACCAAACATCGTTAGAGAATACTAGGGAATATAAACACACCAAAGACGACTTTGAAGAGAAAGTAAAAACTAAAGTAAATAAATCTCTGGATGGAGAGAAAAAGGAATCTATCTGGACAGTTTTCAAACGATTAAAAGAGATAGAAAAGTTTCTTTTATCGAGAATCAAAGAAACTAGAACAGACACCCAACAAAAAAAAAGGTCAAAGATAAAATAAATAAGGACGAACTAGAATTAATAAATAAAGGAAGATGATTGACTCAAAACATCAAGAACAAGTAGTAAAAGATTAAGAAACCCATATACCAATACGACGAATACACTCTAAAAATACAAAAGACTCTACCCACAAATAGTGACATTTGAAGGGAGAATCTTTACGAACGAAAAAGACTCAGGGTGTCTAAAACCTAGCAGTACGAAGGTAAAAGTGAATAGAGGTCTGTTATAGACTCAAGGTAAAACAAAAAAATTAACTGGGTAACAAATCACACTATAACAAATCTGAAGTTTACAAACACGAAAAACGATATCAACTAAAGATCGGAGTGTCGTTACACAAGTTTATCCATGAACTACAGTAAAATTAGAAGAACTTACATAATTCCATATAAAGTACCGGACCGTGAACTAGATAGGACCTCTTACAAGGACCACTTGAACCATTCTTATACACAAATCCGCAAAACCTTATTTTACAATAGAAATATAGATAAATCCTCTAGTCGGGACCCTCAAGAAACCTTCCTTACTACGATTTCGACTTTGAGGTCATGAAACCGGTGGAGTACTCTTCTCAACTGAGTAACCTTTTCTGGGACTACGACCCTCCCTAACCCCCGTCCTCCTCTTCCCCTACTGTCTCCTACTCTACCGACCTACCGTAGTGGTTGAACTACCTGCACTCAGACTCACTTGATGTACTCAGCCACTACCTGTCACTCCAGACCGCACGACACTGAGTACCCCAGCGCTTCTCAGTCTGTACTGACTCGCTGACTTGACGACTCAGGTTACACAGTAAAGTTCGGTCTCAAAGAAATAACCGAAAGACACACCGGACAGACAACTTCATTCGTCGCCTCACTCGAGAAGATGACGGTGACAGAATGGCAATTAAAGAGGTAAATACAAAAGATGATAGGAGCCATACATGAATGCACGAGGATGGACCCGTAGAAATCTGAATGTTAAGAATATAGAAGGTGAACTTAACGAGACAAATAGTAATATATTACAAGGAGAAGTAAAGAACAATGTAAGAAAAAACATTTTAGATAAAATAGACTATATCTATGATGATGAGGTCAAAAGAATAATAAAAGTAAACACACCATGTAAAAAAGGGGTAAGGGAGTGAACACCAGACACAATCTTAACTTCACTCAGGGAATACCTATGTGTGTGTGTGTGTGTGTGTGTGTGTGTGTGTGCACACACACACACATATATACATATATGCATATATATACGAATCAGTCAGTCAGTACAGGTTGAGTACATTGGGGCATCTAACATCGGACGGTCCGAGGAGACAGGGTCCCCTAAGAGGTCCGTTCTTATGACCTTACCCAACGGTGCGGGAGAAGGTCCCCTAGAAGGGTTGGGTCCCTAGTTTAGGTCCAAAGGGTTTCACGTCCGTTTAAGAAATGGTAGACTCGGTGGTCCCTTCGGGACCACACATATATGTATGTATGTATATATATATATATATATACATACGTCCATATATATACATATATATATACATATATATACACATATATATATATATATAAACCCATACACACACATACAAACACATATATAGCCTCTTCCTTTACCATTGGATGAGGTCATAAAAACGGACCTCTTAGGGGACCTGTCTCTTCGGACCGTCCGATGTCAGTTACCCCGGCGTTTCTCAACCTGTGTTGACTCACTGAAGTGAAGTGACACACACACATATATATATATATATATATATATATATGTATGTGTAAGTCGTTGGGAAAACTGACCTTGTAAGTCAAGTAAATATAAATGTCGTTAATATATAACTATACATAGATAACAGTAAAACAATTCGAGAAAGAACAAATCGAAAAAGGGAAACTAAACTACTGAGAGAAATCACAATACACACCTAAGGAAAGAGAAAAAAAAAAAACATACAAACGTACATAATGTACCTCCTCCTGCACCGTTGGGTGAGGTCATAAGAGCGGACCTCTTAGGGTGCCTGTCTCCTCGGACCGTTCGATGTCAGGTACCCAACGTTTCTCAGTCTGTACTGACTTTACTCACCCGTGCGTAGTGTATAATGTGTCGACGCGAAACACGAATGGTACTTAACGTATACATTGTTCCACACGGAGTGCACAAATTCGTAGAAAAAGATTCAAACTTAAGTTTCGTGGTCGGAAAGTAAAAATGAGAAAATGGTACAAATTACAAAATTGGTATATAAAATGATGAAAAACAAACCAAAACATATGAGGAATTGATGAATAATACTTACATCTAATAAAGTGAATGAAGAAAATTTGAAGGATGATCAAATATCCACTAAAACTAGATGATGGAAAGGACTTATAAACGGAAATTGGTACTCCGAAAGAAAAGAAAAATGTCAAAAGTATAAAGATGACCAGTAGAAAAAAGATGGTACTCTTCGGGTAAGGAATATTTCGGTAAAATCACCACGATTTGACAAAATAAAAGTCAAACAGATATTTTGATAATTAACGCAGAAGTTTAAACTCACTATCGGACTCATCTATTAAGAACCAACGTCCGAAAAGGGAGAATAATGAAATTTATCTGACGCGGTGAGAAAGACTGGACGTTTAAGAGACGACTTTACAGTCGACTAATAGAATACCCTCAAGAGAACATACATGGATCATCGAAAGGGGAACAACGAAAATTCTAAGAGAGAAACAGAAGTTAAAAAACGGTAAAATCAATACAGATATCATATGGAGAAACTCAACTAGAACAAACTTTAAAGACTGGACCTACCGAGAAAGGAAAGGGTTCAGTCCCTTCAAAAGTCGATGATACAGAAGTATATTCAAAAGACAAGGAAAAACGGAGAGAAGAGGAAAACCCTTGAGATACTACACTTATAATCAAAGTGAACTATAATATGGTCTCTATAGAATTTTGTAGAATTAAAAAAAAAGAAAAAAGACAAGGTGTACCCACTAAAGGTAATGGTACAGAGGTCGAGTGACTTAGACGAATTGAGGAAGTTCACACAAATAAAGTCAATAATACTAGGAGTCGATAAAATAAGAAAAAAATATAAAAGATTAGGACAATTCGAAGAGACACAGAAGAGAGAGAAGTAAGTAATAAAAGTAACTCGTATAAATGTTAATCACCTCTTCCCTTACCGTTGGGTGAGGTCACAAGAAAAAAAAAAAAAAGTGAGGTCACAAGAACGGTCCTCTTAGGGTATCTGTCTCCTCGGACCACCCGATGTCAGGTACCCCAGCGTTTCTCAGTCTGTACTGACTCTCTAATTTGTCGTCGAATTTGAGGAATAAGGCCTCGTGGAAATAGAGACAAAGGGGATCGAGAAGAGACATGAATAGAACAAAACAAACCTTATATCGGAAAATAACCGAGTAAAACAGATTAAAAGACCAAAATAAAGATGCACAATCCAAGAAACAATTATAAAGGATTAGAACCTTCGCACCGGCATATTACCTCTACAGGGTGTCCCGGACTTCGTGTGAGGACAGACACTCGTGTGTCCAGTTGTCTCGATGTGTGGGATCCTCGCGAGGAATACACCCACCGAACCCGGGAAGACAACATCCTTCCTGTTTCACAATACCGAGTAATCATTCACACTGATTGAGGATTGAGTCAACTGATGGTCCGAGATGAAATATGACTTCGACGGTCACTGACTACCCATGTCGACCTAGGGCCACGTCGACCGACGGATCAGACTCCTCAGAACCCCAACCACGAACAGGTGACCAGCGACCACGACCGAAGACCGTACTGACCGTCATTCGCAGGTCCTAACCTCGGTCGGAAAACACCCACGTTGACTCAGGAACCTGTGATAATCAACTCCGGACAAGGAGTGTGACGACTGACGAGTTAAGTCCCCTAGGACCCTAACCATAGTTGACCACCCACCCAACCACTTGAGGTTTACGAATATTCGATTTCCCACCACCACCACCACCACCAAATCAGTAATTCAACACAGACTGAGAACACTGGGGTACTTGGCACGGACGGTCCGAGGAGACGGGTACCTTAAAAGGTCCGTTCTTATGATCTCACCCAACGGTAAAGGAAGAGATCTCCTAGAAGGACTGGATCCTTAGTTTGGGTCTAGAGGACGTAACGTCCTTCTAAGAAATGACTGAATCGATACTCCCTTCGGGAGTTTCCGATTTCCCTCCTAAAATTTTAACGAACAGTCGCGGGTACAGGAGTACCACCTTACCCAAGAGGGTCACCAACATCGGACATAGAGATAGAGGTCGTCCTCAAGGTCAACAGAGGTTGAGGAGTCCCTCTGAGGTTCCAGTCGTACACCGAGGTTGGGTCTTAGAAAAGTTTAGTGACGGAGATATGATCAACAATCTCACACACTCTGAAACACACGTAAGAAATTCCCGTCTCAGACAAAGGATGTCGGTAAACGGAGAGAGTACACGTTCCGTACAAATGAGAATCTGAGTCTACAAGACCCCCGAGTATAAAGGTAACTTCCTGGACGTCCGAAACCTCGGGTTACACCCCGAGGTTTAAGGTAACGAGGAACCACCTTTGGGGACGTTAACACTAATAAGAGGGCAAACCCCCAACGGACAGACCTGCACATCCAAAACTGACATAACGTAGAGGTGGGTGGTATGAGTAGAACGACACCAAAGAAGGAATGTCGAAATCAACGACTTTTAGAAAAGAAGTCCAACAAGAGTGGCTATCAACCAGACATGTATCAACATCAAAACCACACGAGTATCTTTTTCCACTCGAGTCTCAGAGGTGTGAGATGGTAGGATGGGTGTGGAGAGTTCCCGTATGAAGTTTTCCAAAACGGATGGATATAAAAACTTTTAACCTACCGAAGTGGTAATGAATCACCTGGTGTCGGAAGCTTTGATAGATCGAAAAGGACACGTTGATATAAAACTTGAGAATTTACATATTCGTTGTACTATTGTTATGAAAATGAGTCTTAAGGTAGTAAGATTCTAAACGGATTATTTCAAAGAGATATTGGAGATACGGAATATTTGTGTGTATGAAGTTTACAATGTTAAGTACTACGTATTTTAGAATACAAAATGATAAAATAAACACAAATGTAATATTAGTACAGAGTAATAAAGTATATAAGTGGAATTAACTGGGAATTCAGTAACGTAATGTAAGGTAACTTACATGATAATTAACGATGTGGTAATGGTATAATAACTTATTAAACCCAACGAACGTTTGAAAAAAAGGATAACCGTTCTTTCAACATTATTTATGATAACAAGTAAAATCTAAATGAAGTAATAAAGACCTACTTAACGGTACATACCCTAATGATTAAACCTTAGACACGTGTAAAAGGATAAATAAAATTCTTTATGATTACGACGTCAAATTTGGACTTTAGAAAAAAAAAAGTACAATGAGTATTAATACATTTGTTTGTGTTATACTACGTAACTTTGAAATTTCATAGGATTCTTCGTATAAATCTTCTTACTTGTTTTGTGGGTTCTTGGAGGGAGTACTTCTAATTCACGTCTCTTGCGTCTCAATTTTCATTTTTACAATAAGTAAATTATTCATACATAACCTACGATGGATACCCGACGACGACGACGTGTTGAAGTCAGCACAGACCGAGACACGCTGGGGTATCTGCCGTCGGGTGGTCCGAGGTGGCAGGGACCCTAAGAGGTCCGTTCTTGTGACCTCACCCAACGGTAAAGGAAGAGGTTACGTACTTTCACTTTTCACTTTCACTTCAGCGAGTCAACACTGTCTGAGAAGCACTGGGGTACTTGATGTCGGATGGTCCGAGGAGGTAGGTACCCTAAAAGGTCCGTTCTGACGACCTGATCCAACGGTAACGGAAGAGGGTGGATACCCGATCCATGACGATTAATTAAAATTAGAATACTCAATGCAATGAAAAATACACTCCTTTTAATAAAAAACTAATATAATATTTATGAATAATCTTTCCGATGTAAAGTCGAGGGAGGGGGTTGGGGACGGAACGGGGACACCAAGTCTTGTAAAAAAAAAAAATTATAACAATTATCGACATTAAAAAAGGAGAACTGAAAGTACCTTAAAAAGTTATCTAACAGTTTATTAAATGTTTATTACGCTCAAAACCGGAGATGAAACGAAAGTTATAAATATGTGCAATTCTAACGGAACGTTTTCTATTTTATTTGTTCTCAAAATTCTTTAAAACTTCACGACTGAGTCACAAATTTAATCAAGTGTATTAGATGTTGCATTTGATTACTAGTGTTGTAACGATCGACTTTCAAGTTTTTCCCTTACCTTTCTCATTTCGAAGTAAAAACGAAATGTTTTATACTCAATTTTTCACCATAAAATCAGTGTTTACCGTTCACACTTCCTTTTTCTACCCTTCTTAGTGATAAATTATTGAAGGTTTTAATTTTGTCGGATGGAAATACACGTTATATTTGGAACTTGATTTAAATGTAATTCCAATTTCACTATACTTGAAATACTACTTATACTCGTGAAAGGTGCATTTTTAGATTTAGATTTCTATATCTAATACTGTTTGTACCTTGTTCTTTTATAAATGGAAACTATGACTTTAATAAATTAATGATTATTTACGTCTTATCCTTCTAAGTACAACAATACGTCACTTTACTAAAAAGCCTAATCGAGTGTTATATAAAAGTCTTTTACAAAAACGTACTGATAATGTCTTAACGGGATAAATATGACTTTTAAATATTATTTTACATGTACTATTTTATATAAAATCAGAGGTTTTATACGTGACATTCATATATAATTTACAAGATAAAATATAATAATTATTTGTATCAAAATGACTTAGATTTGTTCATAGGTTTTACGAATACCGATGGGGGTTTATTTTCGTGGATTCCTCCTTTAACTTTTGAGTTCACTGACATTTAGATAAGATGACTAAAGAATATATACGTGGGGTTGTCAATTTCAATTTTTACAGATATTTTTAGATTCATAAAGTTCTCATTTAAAATTTAAATTTAGTATTAATTTTAATTAATAAATAGTGTTAATTTTAAATTTATTATTAAAATTCACTATTTACGTCTATTAAATTTTCAGTTATGACTGTAATTTTACTTCATAATGTGTATTAAGGTTAATGACGGATTTTACAGATGGATTTTGAAAACTTTCTGTTACTAAAACACGGTGTTCCTTTAAAATTAATTAAGAGACGGATATGATAGAACCGTTAACGAGGGAAACAAGAATACACTTAGATCGGGGTTAATGTTTCATGATATTATAGTCCATTATGAAGGACCGTCATGTCTTAATTTGAGACTGAGTCTCATGAAAATCTAATAAGTTAAGACACTTTAAAGAGATTAATAAAAAACAAACATTTTGTAAAAGACCTAAGAGATGATTATCTTATAAAATTTAGTAAAATGTCTCATTATATTGTTATTACTTGAGAACAAGGAAAGGGAATATAGAATTCTTAATCTTGGTAAAAAAACACTAGAAATTAGTTGATTTTCAATGAAAAATTTTATTAAAGTTTATCGTACTCTTAAACTCAATTATTCATGTTATTCATTAAATTTTCCGACTCAGACAGAGAAATATATTATCGATGGTAAAGGACTCGAATGATATATGCATACCACCTTAAATAATCGGTAACACCTTACGTTCAATAAATTGTTAATAAATAACAGATGATACAAGTGTCATGACAAGTTAAGTTGTTGTTTATCTCCTCATCTATATCAGGAACGAACCTCGGATACTGTTCTTTGTAGACTGACGTTCAGATAGAGATTACAGATCTCTATTCTCAAATTCATAAGAAGATGTCACTGTGGCACGTTACCCTTACTCACTATGGCAACTCTCGACCCTCTCTTAAGTAGGTTGAAATTTTCTATTTAGATAGACAACACGAGTTTTTTTCCGTGTCTCAAGTATATTGAGTGTTAATTGGAAAGACATAAAGATGTTTATAACAAGGGAAAGTATATAGACTGAGGTACACCTGGATATATTGCCGTCTGACAAACCTGTCCTGACCTCTAACCTCTGGTATAAGACTGAAAATGTTTAACGTCGTCTTTAGATCTTCTACTACACTTATAAACAATAAACTATCCCTTTCTGGACGTTTCTGTTCTTCCGGACCGTTCAAGTTCTTTGTCGTCCCTTTGTTCTCACAGACCTTAACTCACCCATCTTCACTAGCCTCATACTTTTACCTCCACTCTAGTCTCTCCCTTTCCCTTCACCTTACCAGTTCCCTCGGAACACCCGTTGACTTTCTTTAAACAAAAAGAGGTGGTTGAGGTAACTCCATACAGCTGTTTCTTTTTAATCTGTATAACTTCCACGTACTGAATCACTAAACTATATATATATGTAACACTTTACTAATGGATTTCAGATTGATTATTTGTATAGATAGTGGAATATATCAATAGTTAAACTCACACACACCATTCTTGTGAACTCTAGATGAAAGAATCGATTAAAGTTCAGTTACTACGTAATAATTAACATCAGTGGTACCATTAGGTAGAACATCGACTTATGTAGTCAATATGTAGAATATGGACTTTATGTAGAATATTTACTCAAAAGGGAAACTATTTGTAGGGGGTAAAGAGGTGTGGGGGTCGGGGACCATTGGTGGTGAGAGGAGAGACAATGATATTCGAATTGTAAGAATCTCAGATGTATATTCACTCTATTACGTTACAAACGGAAAACACAGGAATGAAATGAACCGTATTACTAGAGATCTAAATAGGTACGTAGTGTTTACCGTCCTAAAGGAAGAAAATTCCGACTTACGATAAGATGACATATACACACACATATATATATATATATATATATATATATATATATACGTAAACTGACCTGAACTCGTCTCCTTCCTCTCTTTTTACCCACCTAAAAATTACAAAAACTTCCATTTCGGTTGTCCTAAACCGAGATATAAAATCCTAGATAAATGCTTTATTTACCCTTCTACCTTGACGGGAATAAACCTCACCTTTTTCTCCTCTTCGTGTCCTCATCCAAGAACTCCCTTCGTGTCATCGAGTCAAAGTTCAGACAATTTAAACCGTAGACTCACCTCTCCAGTCCACCCTTGCACTTATGTGTCGGGAGTGCACGAGGAAGTGGAGTGAAGAGACTTGGGTTTCCAGACATAGAACCTAGAAGGTTTCGACTGGTGTCACTAAGACTGTTGCCCTCAAAGAAGAATAGGATCGAGTGTGGCGAACAACCTTTCACTGGCGGACCTGAGGTGTCAGTAGAGATGATAGAATGATAAGGGTCCGAATTCGGTTATACGAGGATACACATTTCCCGGTAAAAACGAGAGACACAACGCCCGAAACTAAATTTGTTTCGTAAAGACTAACTATTAATGTACAACGGGGGAAGGGACTATTCTAAATTCGAAAAATTCCCTTTTTAGTATCAAAGTTGAAGAAATTTAAAGTCTTCAAGTTACAGTGATTATGTCTTTTCCGTGTTCCATATGAACTTTTTAACTGGTTTATAAGACGCGCTTATTTACCCTATATCAATATTTCCACCGCACTCCTTCCGTGTCAAGGTCTAAAGTTCTTGTTATTCCAACTTTGCTCCTTGTGAGTTGTGTCCTTCTTTTTAAATTTTTGTTTTATTTTACTTACTTTCCTCGTTTATAACCAAGTACTTTTCTACAAATCGTGTCTTAACCTTTGTGTAACTATAATTTATGGTTCCCTAAACTTCGATGACTTCTCAGTTTTTCGAGTTAAAACTAGTGAACATTCCTCAAGTCAATGTTTAGTTATACCACCTTTATATTAAATAGAGAAAGTTATTCGTAAAGGAGAAAGAACACATTGTAGAAAATACTTTGTTTTGACAGAACGTTTACTTTGACCGAGTATGAGACATGAATGATTTGAACCGACTTACATGAAAATTACTTACAGTTTTATCACAATTGTTTAGACAAAGATACCTTTATCGTTCTTCATACTAAGAAGTCATCTTAAGTCATCCACCGACATTCTCTGTTACCAGTATAAATTGTTGTTTAGTAAAACACCATTTACTTGTTCGTTTTTAAACTGCTTCATTTTCCTTGGATTACTAAAAAAAAAAAAACTATTTACTACTTTACGAGAGAAACAGTTTCGACACTTGAAACGAAAAGATATAATTGATCCTTCTGTGAAGTGACATGAAGGAGTTTACGAAAAGGTGCTGTCGAAGTCGAAACGGAGAATTGTGGTAGGAAAGATCGATATAAGAATTCTTCCCTGGGAACGAACGAGGGGAACTACATTTCTCGTCCAGTCATCAGGTTACTTGGTGAGAAAGAGAACAAACGAAAAAATAAAAATAAAAAACTCGATATTCTTTGATTCACCGACCTATATCAAAAAGAATCACAGGAATCAAAATCCCTATTATATCAATGGCGACGCAAAAAGGTGTACGTTGTTTTACGACACATGACTTTGTATAGGAGATGCTCCATCCGATTAAGGTCAAAGGTAAGAAGAAGTATGGTGTTGTCTGATAAGTTACAAAAATAGAACAGGTTTCCTTGAAACGCTCATAAGTAAACTTGTTAGTCTAAAACATTGACAACAGTTGGGTTAGTGTTAGCGTCGAATGTGAGAAGTCTCTTGTGAAAATTTTTAGCGGAAGATATTTCACCCTGTTTCAATGAAACAACAACGATAAAACGAAGAGACAGGAAACCGTAAAACAAAACTAAAGTAAAAGAACAAAATAAATCCACAAAATATAAGGGGTTTCTAATACTTCGACGTACCTTTCTAATTGAAAGAGTACGTATTTATTTATTATACATTTTACTACAAATGTTATTATAGGTATATGTATATTAAATGAATATAAGGTATATCTTTCATATAGGTCCACTTAAATGATATTTATTTACTTACAAACACTCGAGTCACATATAGGTTGGAGGATTCTTCTGACGATGGTCCTCTTAATACGACTTCGATGTAAATGTTTCCCTCAGAGGAAGACAATTCTTTTGTTTTAATTAACTACTATAATAGAAAATGAATATAGATCTAAAAGAAGAAAAAATGAATTTTTAATATGTACGTCTTAACTTCATCTATTATGAGTACCTCTAGGACCCGTTCCTTATTACTTGATTTTCTTACCTTATGAAAGTTATCACAGTATAACTAACTAATGACAACATATTTGTTCCTTTTCGATATCAAAGTAAGTTATGTATAATCTGACTCTAATGGATTGAATAAACGAGTTCGTGGTGCTTCAGGTATGTTTGGTTAGGAATGAGATTTCAAATATTAGATCAATTCTTTGTGTGATGTTACTCTTTATTAATTTCTTTTATCTTTATTTTTTCGTACGTTTGACTTACATCTCTTATTTATATTTTTAGTGATCTTTCTCTAAACCCCAACTACTTATCAATCTCCCAGACCCTGTACGCCTTCTCCAACTCCTACTTTTAAAACCTATTCGTTTCCGACATCTCTCCGGGGTCCATTATTTTGATTTCACTTTACTCACAACGATTCTCAACTTCTTTGTTTCTCCAAAGGTTAAACGGATTTATTATCATTGCTTCTTTTCATTTTTTAACAATGTAATAATTTTCACTTTAGTTTATCACCCACTAGAATTTTACGTGAACTTCCCTGTCTGTTATCCTCGTTTGATGTTTTCAATTACCATTCATACAGTTTCTCTTTAAATTTTTCGTTCACACGGGTTCTCTCTGACTGTCTTCTATTGAAGTCCACCCTTCTAGTCCCTGGACCTTATACTGCAGTCACATCTCCTCTTCCATCAGATCTAGTACATCCGTGTCTCCCTCTTCGATTTTCCGGACGTCGAGAATTGTCTCTCCTTGTCTTAAACCCCCCGAGTCAGTTACACCCACGAGAGGTTAATCGGAACGTCCCGTCCACGTTTAGAGACACATTTCGTGAGAGGGGATGTGCAGGTGAAACTTTTGTCTTACAGTCGAGGTTCTTTCGTCCAGATCGAACCGAAAGAAAAAAACAACAACAACAATAACGACAAACAAACAAACAAACAAAATTGACGATGTGACGGTCACGGATTTTGTCTCAGAGTGTTGTATTCAAAGTATTTATAAAGAACTTTTAAATGATGAAATTTTATATCGAATTTCAGATAAAAAGAAAAGTTTGAAAGGGATTGAGAAAGTCAATCGTTTTGAATTACACCTTTTGTCTAAAACCCTTAATTCATTTGGATATCAGTTAATACCTGATGAATGACAGGACCAAAAGTCAAAAGACTAAACATTTTCTCTCTTACGAAAGGTAGAACGACACAATAATATTCCAAATCTCCAATGATCCGAAGGGACCACCGAGTCGGTCATTTCTTAGACGGACGTTACGCCCTCTGGACCCAAACTAGGTACCCAACCCTTCTAGGGGACGGCTTCCTGTAGCGTTGGGTGAGGTCACAAGAACGGACCTCTTAGCGGTACCTGTCTCCTCGGACCACCCGACGTCAGGTACCCCAGTGTTTCTCACCCTGTTCTGACTCACTGATTCTTGGGTGTATCTCTAATAGTTGTATTTCACGGATCGAATATAAGTCCGTGGACAATCAATGGGTCACGTGTCTCAATAATTGATTCTCGTCCATAGTGAGTTAGTATAAGAGAAGGGAAACTAGTTTAAAACCAGACAAAGACTAAATGTAAATAGTGAAACATGATCTCAATACTATAGATAGAAGAGACGGTGTCATGTAGTTGAAAAATCATGCGGTTCATGGTTAACGAAATTACACGGATCCTTCACAGAGAGAGTTTTAGACCGTATTCGGTAAAGAGTCAGTTCACAAAAAATATATGAGTCGATCTGAAGTCATGAAAGAGAAGTACGGAAAAGGAGAACATAGAATTTTCATGGATCCAATTACAAATAGAAGTGAGGACTTCATACTCGAGGTATTTCAGTCCCCACAATGGAAGATAAATATTTAAGACACACAACAAGTCAGTACAGATTGAGAAACGTTGAGGTACCTGATATCTGGCGGTCCGAGGAGACAGGTACCCCTGAGAGGTCCGTTCTCATGACCCCACCCAACGGTACGGGAGGAGGAGGTCCCCTAGAAGGTTTGGGTCCCTAGTTTGGGTCCAGAGGGTGTACCGTCCGTCTAACAAAATGGTTGACTCGGTGGTCCCTTCGGGTTCTTATGACCTCAACCATCGGATAGGGAAGAGGTCCCCTAGAAGGACTGGGTCCTTAGTTTCATCCCGGAGGACGTAACATTCGTCTAACAAATGGTCGACTCGACAGTCCCTTCGGGACCCAGGGATCATTTGATGGGACCCGACGTATAAGTAGTATCCTTTGTCCTCTACTCGTACTTTTAATATTTGTTCTATTGAAGATGTCTTAAATAAGAATCTTTATCTCGTCCCGGATCACTTTCTTTGACTTAAGTTTCAAATCTTTGACAGGTCGTCTCTCAAAACTAATTCTTTAGGTTCCATGGTACTCTCAAATCTCTTCGTCCGGAATAAAATATATATACATACACATATATACATATATATACACACACACACACATATATATATATATATATATATATGAACGAAACTGTAACTTTTATCACCGGCGACATAAAATAAACTCTCAACCGGATACATGAAAGTTCAGTAAGGACTACAGTTCTTGGTCACCAATAAGTTCTCGTGAGTGATTCGAGAGTGTCACACGTCTCGTATTCCAACCATTTTTACTAGTAATCTGTACCTCTCTGGGTAGAGAAGACTCTAACCGTTAGATTAATCTGTCTATTCTTCTTACTTTACTTACATGAGTCTCAGTTAAAGTATAGAATAAGAGTCTATTTCAACTGTGAAGTCACTATAGTGGTACTATAGTTCCTTATTGTGAACCTACACCTTTAAGAAGGTTTCGTCACTTTAGTCTTAGAAAATCAACAGTAGACCATAGAACATTTTATTCTTTTAATAACGTAAAAGACAAGTAAAGTTGATCAATGACACCCGAATCGGTGTTATTCATTACTCATTCGAAAAAATGAAATGAGGAACTTAGATTTAAATAATAGGATGAATTTAATTCATTCTCTATAGATTGACTCGTAACATCCCGTAAATATTTTAATTTTTTAGATAAGTACACAAACTTGTTTTCGTAACTAAAGAAAAAAAAGGACCTTTAATACTACGAAGACTCGTAGAATGTCGTTTAGGTTTAGAATCAAAATTTATTTCCTTTATTTCATGAAACGGATAATTTTAATATACTTTAGATATAAAAATTTCATACCGGAGACCATCTATCCTATAAGACACATTCATCTTGTTGTAAAGTAATAAATAACTAAGTGTGGATGAATTTTTTTTCTCGTGTAATAAAATAAAAATTTACTTACCATAAACTTAAAATTTTATCGATGTATAATGGTTATGGTAAGTAAATTTTTATTTTATTACACGAGAAAAAAAATATGACTACGGTTGTATTTTGAATGTAAAAAGTAATTAGAAAGTCTTACTAAACGTTTGTAACTCCCTTTTCATAAAAAGTCATAATATGATGTCAGTCAAAAATCATATTACATTAAATGAAACTATGTAACGAAAAATTTCAATAACGACCTCTTAAGTTACAGTGACTTTACGTGTAAATCGTTTTACATTTTAACCAAAATCAAACATCGTAAATTTTTTTATTACATTTAATCCATCGATTTTTACGGACTGAATTTTTTTTTGTGTCGTTGTACATATACATTTTAGTTTTAATGGCAGAGTCTCTCCTCTAAATTGAATTTACCGATGATCATCTGGGACTCGTTTTACTTTACTAGTTATGAAGAGAAATTTTTTCGTCACAACATTAGTAGTTCACTTTAATATTCCTAGAGTATTTCTACACGTTTGGTTTCTATCTCATCGTCGTCACGCGGACCTTCACCGATTCGAGGGTTCGTTTAGTAGAGATAATCAAGGATAAGTACTAACTTTAATGTCAAAAAAATAGACAAGTATTGTACGTCGTAAAAAATCGGAGTGTAAAGATTCGTAAAAACGAAAACGACTGTATTTACGTAAGGTGTTTATCTTACCATGCTCTTAGAAGACGATCTGTAAATTCGGGTAAACACGTAAAGAAAAGTTCTATGAAAGAAACTTGGAAGATTGACACTTTCCGGACCCTTCCACCACAATCTTACTTGCTCTTGAGTAAAAGATTTCGCTGTGACATCTGTGAACTAGATGGTAATTTTTTTTTTTTTTTTTTTCAGTGTCGAAGGATGGAACTTTTGTTTGTAGAGTGCCGCTTCTTATCGATCTCACAATTTCAAGGGTAGCGTCTACAACCCAAACCGAGGTCCTATGCTTCCAGACGGGCACCCTCCGGCGCCTCCAAACCCGGCCAGCAAAAAGGAACCCAGTCGCCCTCCTTGTCTCGCCACACCCCCGTGGCAACCATCTCCAGAACAACCACCTCGTTAGAACAGTCCACCTGGAAAACTTTTATACTTCGGTCGTGAACCGAGTCAATTTTAACCTTCTCACGATCTTTTTTGTGATGTCTCCTGTCAGTGAGTAGTCACTTCCCAAGATTCACTCGATTCTCCAGAAATTCTAACATATAAATGACTTTATTGTTTGGTAAAATGGGTTGTTTGACAACGGTTCAGGTAGTCTCTGACGGAAATAGTACGACTTAAGATCTAAGTTCATTGATCCGGAAGAAACAATTAAAAATTACTAAATCAAAATTTATCGAAGTGGTGTCAGGAATAACCTATACGACGAAACTTTAGAAAAAGTCTTCATCCACCATATAATTATTATTTATTTAATTTTACTTATGACCTTGGGACGTACATTTGCGATGATTTCAGTTAGGATCTAAAACTTTCTACTAAGACTCGTTTATAAAGATTTGTAATTGTTTAGTTTCAAATAAGATAGGATACATGGATTGACATAAAATATTGGAAAAGAACTGAAAGTAATAAAAAAAGATTACTTTACAAAATTGTTTAACGATCACAAAGTAAACTTATGATTTAGATTTTACGGATAACTAATTTTGTGATGCTCCATTTTATAATTACACTTCATCATAAAGATTTTCCTCCAAAGATTTAGTTCGATTTCAAAGATGTACATTAAACCATGTCTACATTTCGTAGTAAGGAGTTCCCTAAATACAAAATTCTTTCTTTATGTCTCGACAAGTGTGAATTATAAATCTATACCTTTCTTATGAGAAAACGTCTGGAAGTCAGATCTGATGATTGAGTACTCCAGTACTCTTTCTCGGAGGAAAGTCAATTGATGAAGTCGTCTTACAGGCTACTGTGTGTGTATCCGGCTCCGATCGAGTAAGTTGTATCTCCGATAAATCAAAACTCAAGTTCTGTAAACAAAAGAGTTATAGGGGGGTTTTTTCTTGTCGTTGTTTTTAACTGAAAAAGGGGGAGTTTGAATAAAATTGGGACTCTCTTAAGAGTGGTGAAATTTCAACTTTTTGATTATGTACTTTTTGTTTAATCACTTAAATTTGATACTATGAACTTTTTGTATTTAATATGAAAGACTTATGACTTATAATTATATGCATGTCGTGTGTAAATGGAAACATAACATTTTACTTTCGAAGTAAAATAATTAAATCATTTCGTATAAGAGATGTACATTTAATATTTACAGTTCAAGAATTGTCAATTTAAAACACACTTTATGTACAGAAATATTTTCAGTTACCGGTACAACTCCCTCAATCCTAAATTTATACATATTATCAGAGAGAAGGAAAACAGAATTAAACGTAAGTAACTGACTTAGGGTATTTACTTTTTTTTAAAATGAGATGATCTTTAAGTAAAACTTAATGTACACTTCTTCTGAGAACTCTCACGAAACCTGACGTTCCTCCAGGTTAGTCAGGTATGATTTCCTCTAGTCAGGACCCACAAGCAACGTTCCTGACTACGATTTTGACTTTGAGGTCATGAAACCGGTGGAGTACACTTCTCAACTGAGTAACCTTTTCTGAGACTACGACCCTCCCTAACCCCCGTCCTCCTCTTCCCCTGCTGTCTCCTACTCTACCGACCTACCGTAGTGGTTGAGCTTCCTACACTCAGACTCGTTTGAGGCCCTCAACCACTACCTGTTCCTCGGGACCGTACGACTCTAAGTACCCCAGCGTTTCTCAGTCTGTGCTGACTCGTTCACTTGACTTGACTACACAATCATTTGAATCGGTAAACAATAAAAAATGAGAATCAGTTATTGATGTACGAAAACTCAAATAAGACAATGTAGGCAATGTGTTCTAATAAAAGTCGTAAAAGTTTTCACCAAACAATCCTAGATTGTAGTTTATAGTCACTCTTAGTTAGACAGTCGAAAATAGTTTCACAGTCAGAGAAGATCCTTTCAGAAGATTGAGTGACACAAATAACCAATATAATTGAATAATGTAAAATGGACTTAAAATTTATGATTTCAAATAGTGTAGAAATGATATTAAAGTCCAAAGTTAATTGAGTCAATCCTTTCAAATAGTCACGGATTCGAAAGGGTATTAGACGTGTAATTCTATAGACGCTAACCACGGTTGTTCTGAACTGACTATCTTCTGAAAACGGTTATCCAGTCTAAAAGTAAGTTATAAAAAGAGAGATTATGCTGTGAAACTCGTAGATAGAGTTTTTTCTGTTGTGTCTTCCTTAAGATATGAAGTGATGGCTCAAGTAGTTTGTCTTAGTCACCACTGGGTGGCATATAGAAGACCTACGGGACATTCAGTAGTGACCCGTCAAACTTCAACAGCCAGAGGTACATGACCATTTTTCCCCGGTACTACCGTCATCCCAGCAACCTCACAAGGTCGGGGTCTCGTACAGGGTCAAGTACTTGACGGTGTTCTTTATTCAGTAAAGGACACGTTTACTCTTCTTTTCCGTAGTGGCATTGATTTTAGGTTCATATCTTAACTGTTCCTGTTAACCATAATGGTTTTAAAATGGGTTCCTTTTATTCTCTTTAAGAAATCAAGTTGCTAGTCACACTAAAAATAGTGACGTAATGGAAACCCATTTTAGGTTGTACAATAAAAATTTTCCCTCACTAACCACCACTCCTCCACTACTTTTACTTCAATGTTTTTGAATCTTTGAAGTTCTCCTTATTTCTCGTTTTCAACTTCTCTCTTGTCATCGTAGTCTTTAACGATGACGACGACAACTTTATGGGATCTTTTGTCCTCTATATGATATAGAGTGAATACACTAGAAGTATAACCTGTATTAAGATTGTTATCGAGTCGTTTTTTATGTTCCATGTTAGGGATGAAAATGTGTTTACTCATCTAATTCCGTATCCCCCACTGTGCAAAAAAGTTGTTATCATTTAGAAACGTAAATGTGTCGACACAGATCTTGAGTCCAATAATATTAAGGATCTTATACCGAATAGAAAGAATGGTCGGATCTTATATCCTTATATCCTCACATTTTATTTTCAGTATCCCATCGTCAGTATTTTTTGATCCTTAGATCAGAATCGAGACGTTTATGTTTAAGATTAGTTAATTACGTACTAGACTTGTTTTATATAAATAGAATCTTGAGAGTCTCTGTCAATTAAACTGAAACACATTAGTCTGGGGACGTCTACCGGAGATGTACGACAGGTGAGAACCTGGTAGTATTCAGTCGCGGACTCTTGTCTCGGTCAGGAAGTGCCTATAAACAAGTAAGGTTTTTAAATTGACTTGGTGTACTCATAGTTACTTACCCCCGACAATAAGAAGGTTCTCAATACAAAGATTCACTAGTCAAATTGTATCGACTTGTATTTTACGTCAAAATCCGCCAACTGAATAATGTTTACGATTTCTAAAGTCACTTGAAGGACTCAGAGTGAAATCCCTTGTAAGGAAAGGTTGATGAAAAGTTACATTAGTGACACCATTAATGAACGTCTCCCGATAAAAAAATTTGTACTTTTGGCCCACGTATTGGTCATAAAAAAAATTAAGGTAAGACCTCATGAGACAGTCTCCCTTCCCTACTTTGGCACCCCGACTGACGTGTGTCTTTCCTCAGCAAGTTTGTAAAGACCCCGAATGGACTCAAAGTCTCTTATAGACAAATTTATGATCACCCCTTGTTTAATCTCTCCGAATTTTTCTTTATCTTCAATTTTCTTTTTATTATATTATACGTAATAGACATTATTTTTACAACTGATGGAAATAATTCAAATATTTCAAATGACTGAGACGAGACCCGGAAAACTGGACACTCTTTTGGACATAAAAGAGTGAATTAAGGGTGTCAAGAGGTCAGTGATATTAGTACAGGTGAATTTTTTAATCTTTTTTTCCGAATCTCTGTACTTTATGTTAAACGTTCAAGTACATCATTCTGTATCCACCTAAAGACAGGAGTTTTGTAATGTAAAATTACCCCCTCTGGTCTCTCTTTGTACTATCTTTTCATTTTATTTGTCCTACAATGTATCACTTTTTAATCTGACTATTTATTATTCCGTCTCTTTCTTATTTCAGTCTCTCTTTTACCTCGGATCTTATATGTCCCTTAAATTCTCTTGTCATTACCAAAACGAAAGATCCGACTGACGTCACCCCTAGTGACTTTCCAAAACTCGACTCCTCCCTGTATTAGACTGAAGGTAAAACTGTCCTAGTAAGACCTTTAATGAATACTATTAGTTTACGTCACCCGTTCACCGAGCCGTACTAATGTAGAGACTACAATCACATAATTAAGTCCGTTTCTATGATCACTGGACCGGGTTTCCCCCATATTACTTCCATATGTCTTCGTCGTTTTAAGAACCATGTAAAACTTTGTTCTTAGTGTATCGAAGAATTTTCTGTTTTACGTTCCACACTCTTTTCTTTTTTCAGTTTCTATTGTGGTACAGAAAACTGTAGTCGCTGAATTTCTTACTTCTATGGTTACTTACCTGTTTTGTGATCCTTTGGATAGTAAACAACGGAACGAAAAAACAAACCACCTCCACTCTTCACCTATCGGAATGGTCCTCGAGTAAGAAACTCGCCATTTTTACCGGTACCTTTCAAAAATCTCTAAGTTTATTTATTCCCTCACTAAAAACTGAACGATCCCATAAATAGAGTACATTCCTTCCTTCACTAATGTAATACCCTATTTCCTGACATCGTTCTATACCACTATTTTAATTCTAGTAGAGAATTTACTACAACACTTTCCTATAAACCACAGTACTCCGATCATTCTCACTCGACCTCTCTATGAGACACCGTCAGTATTATCTCTAGTCTTTAACTCTAAACATTCTCGTTCTAGTTCCTATATGGATACCCTCACTCAGAGACTCAGTCTCACCTTATGTTTGAGTAACCTACCCTCTAGGTGATTGAATCTCCCGACTTGTGACCTTTTTAAATAGATGTACTGGTAACTCTAGTGGTTCTTAATTTTATTTACACCATAAATCGTCCCCGTCCTTTCTCATCCTGTTTAACTCTTTCATCGTAACTGTATATATGTACAGTACACATTTTGTCTATTGATCGTTCTTCGACGACATATTGTGTCACTCAGGTCAGATCGTGAGATACTGCTGGTTCTCCCGACCTTAAATTAATACTGGCTAAACGCGACAACATGCCGTCTTCGGTTGTGCCGGAACATTAATAGGAGGTTAATTTTTAATTGACTATAGCTTCCCTTATCCTAGTTTGACCCTCTATTTCAGCAGTTCCTAAGCCCTCTTGTTACACCCACGACCATCCACTGATGTTCCCTCTGTGCCTACCTTGTCAGCTTGTTTTAGTCAGTGTCGAACTACAAAGATACCTCCTCTGACCCTCGTACTAGGACTTCACCGCAATTTTTCTTTTCTTTTATATTCTCCCGTTCACAGTATCGAGTGCAGGACGTCCTCTTCCTTACACCCCCTCTTTTGTCGATCGTAAAACTTCCTTACCTCTCTGATTCAAATCGATGGTTTTCTTAGATTTCCCTTGTAAAAGTTTTACTCAACTAATAATAGTTTCTCCAAAACGACTGTTACCTGAACCTTGTAGAGACCTCACTTGTCGAAGTCGTCTCTCTTCCTTCCTTTACTTCCGTCTTTACCGTTACATGTTTAGTATTCTCTTACTCTCAGGGTCCCCATTCCCGACCGGACACGAAGGACACCATTGTCTATTTTTACCCTCCTCTCCCGGACTTTTATTTGGAGCACTACGTTTCCATAGTTTGTTTTCTCTAGTGATAATGAAATTCTTATGTAAATTTCCTTATTTCTTATACCGGTTTCGCCCCTCACTTTAAAGTCCCCCATATGTCCTCCTTTTACATATTACCCTCTTTCCTGTCGAAGGACGTGGGTGGAAACGAAGTCAAAAACAATAAAAAGGAGACGGATGTTCTATGAAGGTGTAAGAAGTCGTTCTATCGGTTCTAGAAAATAGGTATAAGGAAAGAGGAGGAAATGTTGTAATGAAGGATAAAGAAAAGGAAGACACTGGGAGAAAGATCAATATGTTCATACACGAACGAGTCGGGACTTCCATTTACGTACTTGACAGAAGGAGGATCTTAGCTTTGTGTGGAAGGAAACGAACCACACAATTTTAATTCAGTTCACTTTCAGAGAGTCAGCACAGGTCGAGAAACACTGGGGTACCTGCTATGTCAGGTACCTTAAGAGGTCCGGTCTGACCTCACCCATCGGAAAGGGAAGAGGTCCCCTAGAAGGGTTCGGTCCTTAACTTGAGTCCGAAGGGCGTAACGTGCACCCAAGAAACTGGTCGACTCGGTGTTCCCTTCGGGAGACCGACACGACCTATGTATAGTTCGACTAAACCAAACTCACGAGTTTACAATGGAAGAGACATTCAGGAAGGGGCTTCCCCGTGTTAGTGGTGCACGAGAGAAAAACGAGGGTATTGGGTGACGCGTAGTGGAATAGTATTTTGGGTCATCGTGAAATAACAGTAGTAGAGACTCGTCCAGAAGGGTCACTTAAGACTTGAGAAATTTCTGGCTGGAACCCGTAGTATATAGAGGCACGGGAGTCAAGTTTCTGTAACAGACTATAGATGGTCTACTAATTAGTAATTTACTTCAGTGAGTCAGAACAGGCTGAGAAACGCTGGGACCCCTGACGTCGGGTGGTCCGAGGAGACAGGTACCCTAAGAGGTCCGTTCTTATGACCTCACCCAACGGTGGTCCCTTCCCGTCTGCGTCCGTCTGCGAAATTCCAATTTCGCAGACGGACGCAGACGGACCTTACCCCCTCTGGACCCAAGCTAGGGACCCAGTCCTTCTAGGGGATCTCTTCCTTTACCGTTGGGTGCGGTCATGAGAACGCACCTCTTAGGGTACCTCCCTCCTCGGACCGACCTATGTCAGGTACCCCAGCGTTTCTCAGTCTGCGCTGACACGCTGAAGTGAAAGTGAAAGTGAGTAATTTACTCGACTTACTCATTTACTCAAACGTCCTTCACCTCCTGATTAATCTTAGACTTATCATTTCTTGTGTTACAGTAAAGGTGGATTTATATCAAGTCTAAAAAAAGAAGGAGGGTGTTTGAAATAACTTCATGTTAACTGTTTTAACGTTTTATAAATTTAACGTGTAACACCATCAAACTATATACAAATATAGCACTTTCCTAAGAGGAGTTACTCAATTATTTGCGTAGGTAATGGTCGAAAGAAAGAAACGTCACTCTTGAGAGAATAGTTTAACGTCACTATTTTAAGTCACAGTAGCTGATATCAGTGGTACGATATGTAATCTAGGAATCTTTAATAAGTAGAATATTGACTTTCAGACATGAGGAAATTGTTACAAAATGACGGACGGGTGAGGGGTCAACAAAAAGTCTGTTAGTACCCACCTTTCTCTTACTTTACTCCACTCTTTTTGACTCCTCTGGTGAAGAGAATATACCGTAGTCTGTCACCTTGATTTTATACACTCGTGAGTTATTTATAGTGATTCAACGAGTTTTTCACGGTCTTCTATCAACACAAACTTCATTACTTTTTCCGATACCAGATATCCTTTAGCGACCTCTCACGTCTTGTTCAAACGAAAACATTTTATAAAATCTCCTCCTTAATATTACTAACCTCCCCGGTTCCTGACTCTCACCCTACAAGTGTCACAAACCTCTCACCTTTTAGTTTTCCGTGTCCTCCAGTCTAAATGACCTTTTATCCTGAAACTTTCTAATGTCAAACTCAATTTTAAATTTTTTTTTATGTTACTTTGTACGAAAACACCTAGTAGGTCGTTCGTACGCGATCAGTACCCGTCTCTACTGTCTTTCTTCTTCCCTCAGTAAATTAATCTCTGCATCCTTAGTGTCCTCACAAACACTCATATATTATATGCCTCTTGCGAAGTCTAACACAGAGTCTCCTGTGAGTGTCCACTCTCCTTCATCCCTCCTTTACTTAGTGTCCATAAAATGTACAGTCTGCAGATTGTGGTTGAGACCTTACTCGTGGAAACACAAAAATATAGTCTCTATATAAGTAATTCTATGTTTAGATTATAACTACTCTATGACGTTGGTGTTTATTCCAGGTTTCACCATCCTGTCCACATACGAGTCGTAGACACGTATGAGTACGGGTCCTTTATGCAATTTCCCAGAAAATCCTTCGTAATGATGGTTATTTCGATCCTTTCCACCACCTTAAGGTCGACTCGATAAGTTTTATGATTTTCAATTGTAACGGTTTCACGACGTGGCTTATACAAACGTTCACACCTTTTGCGTCGTTACCGGTGTCCTGACCTTTTCCAGTCAAAAAACAGAGTTAAGGTTTCTTCCCATTCCGAATTCTTACAAGTCTGATGACCTGTTAACACAAGTGAAGGGTACGATCATTCCCATACGAGTTTTAGGAAGTTCAATCCGAAGTCGTCATGAACTTAACTCTTGAACGTCTACATATTCGATCCAAATCTTTTCCGTATCCTTGGTCTCGAGTTTAACGGTTGTAAGAAACCTTGTGTCTCTTTGGTTCTTTTAAAGTCTTTTTGTAGATGAAGACTAAGTAACTGATACACCTTCCGAAACTGGTACACCTAGTGTTGTTTGATTTTTAAGACTTTCTCTACCCTTATGGTCTGGTGGGATGGGTAGAGGACTCTTGGAACATCCGTACGGTTCTACGTTGTCAATCTTAGAATGTACCTTGTTGACTGACCAAGTCTTAATCCTCATACAGTTCCGACATATGACAGTGGGACAAATAAATTGAATATACGTCTCATGTAGTACACTTTACCACCCAACCTAATCAATGTTCGACCTCAGTCCTAACGACCCTCTTTATTGTTGTTGGAGTTTATACATGTACTATGGTGAGATTACCGTCTTTCGTTTCTCCTTGATTTCTCGGAGAACTACTCCCACTTCCTCCTTTCACTTTTTCGACCTAATTTTGAGTTACAATTTTTTTGATTCTAATACTGTAGACTTTGGTAGTGAAGAACCGTTTATCTCCCCACCTTTTCACCTTCGTCACTATTTAAAAGAGAAGAGTCCGAGTTTTGAGTTATACCTACCACTGACGTTGGTACTTTAATCTTCTGTGAACGAAGAACCTTCCTTCCGATACTGTTTGGATCCGTCGTATAACTTTTCGTTTCTGTAGTGTTTCCAGGTATATCAGTTTCGATAACAGAAAGGTTATCAGTACATATCTACACTCTCAACCTGGTTTTTCTTCCAACTCACGGCTTCTTAATTACGAAAACTTGACACCACAACGTTTACTAAGAACTCTCAGGGAACCCGTTGTCCCTCTTGTTTGGTCCATTAGGATTCACTGCGGTTGGGAATTATGAGTAACCTTCCTGACTACGACTTCGACTTCGAGGTTACGAAACTAGACTACCCTTCTCGGTTGAGTAGCCTTTCCTGGGACTACGACCCTTTCTGACTTCCGTCCTCTTCTTGGTCCATCTCCTACTCTGCCAACCTGTCGTAGTGACTGAGTCAAGTACGTGTACTTGAACCCACTTGAGACCCTCTACCACTCTCTGTCCCTCCGGACCGTACGACGTCAGGTACCCCAGACACCCCTCTCTTCTTTAACCGGTTCTACCGTACAACTCCGAGAGAGCGGGGTGTAAAACATTTATTACTGATACATTGTCGACTCTAACGAATATCGTGACGCACACGTGTCGTGCTCCATGAGCGAAGCAGTAGCCGACGAAACACGTTATGAGGACATGCTCGAAGTGCTACTTTCGGGGCGGACGACGACGCGGCCCTGATGTGACCTCGTCGTTGTACCAATACGAGATACTCCAATACAATACCGAGGCAATACCGAACCAATACCAATACAACACCGACGACGATACCGCCGATACGGTCGGTCCTCTCTTCTTTACACAGACGTCAAGGATGTCGAAGAGTGTAGAAGAAGGTCGCAGAAGTGAGTGCGGAACGGATGAGACCCGAGTTGCTTGTCGCACGTGTCACAATTGTCGCTCTGTCTGTCCTACTCTTCGTCATGTCCAAGTGTTTCTCAGCCTGTGCTGAAGTGTTGACTTGTTGTTCTTGATACGGTTGACGTTTCTTCGACGTTTCACCATCCTGTCCACACACGAATCCCAGACCCGTATGAGTACGGATGTTTGACGTACATTTAAACCGACCTTGCACGATAGTCACGCGATTTTCACTCTCTGCAAAAATAGTTTTTGTCTGGAGTACTGTTTTGTCCTTAGGTAGTTCGAACGTGACCTGGTTGTCTTGTTCCGACACCTTGGTTCTCGTCTTCTGTTTTACCAAACGTGAGTTCCGAGGGTTCTACGATACCACTGGAGGTTCGAACCGGTCTACTATCGTGACCAAACCTTTTATGGAAATCTGAGAGGACGGGAAGAAAATAGTTTTGTCTATGTTGAAGAAACAGTCTTTCAGGGTTACACTAGAATGTCCCTAATACAGAACAGAAATAAGAAGTTTTCCCTTATTTAGGTTGGAAGTATTGGAAGGAGGATACATAATACAGGGGAAGGGATCCTTTTTTCATTGGACGTGAAACAAGAATCTATTTATGCATCCTTAAGTAAGAAAGTGAGAACCAGTCTATTTATAGTGACAATCGGTACATAGTTTGAAAACCTGGAACAACTTAATTGTTCATGAAGTTTAGAGAGTGTCTTTTGTCACAAAATAAGTGAAAAAAAAAAAGAAAGTCGATCATTCTCTTACTTTTTTGGGGGTTTTCATTCTGTTTCACTATTGTCGTTTTTAGTATAAAGTATATAGATAAGTGAAGTCTAATTAGGTTAAAGAAGATTCGTAGAAAGGATTCTCACCTCAGTAAGGAACAAATTCTTTATTTCATTCCGAAATCTTCTTTTAATTATCCGAATCCTGTACTTGGGTACTGGATAACTCAAACGGTGTCGTGAAAATTAGTCCTTATGACCGATTTGCAAGGTTCATTAATGGTAGGAAGTCTACTGACCGTTATTATATTAATTTTGAATGACTTCTAAGTATTATCAAATTTTCCCATTCAACAATTCATTTCATGGTCAACCATCAAACTTAAGATGAACCTTGTTTTCAAAGACCGGGTACTACTTAAAATCTGTTAATTTTACGTGGTCTGGAAAGCGGATTACTACTTTTATTATTGACGAAGACATTGAATAGTAATTAAATGTACTAAGTTCTGAGAGTTAACGTTATACGGAACTAGAATAGTTGTACGTCCTCTGTTTCCTCTTTAGTCGAATAACCGAGAATTATGTCTTTATCATGAACGAAGAAAACATTTTAAAACTCTAAACTCACACAACGAAAGTTAACTTAGGGATTAGAAGAAGTGAAGCATATGAGGTTATATTAAAGTCCTATGACTTGACATATAATAGTTTATATTACGTAATAAATTTTAAAGGAACAGTATGAATACAGAAACATAAAGTAAGATTTGAAAAAGTTGGGAGGTAAGTAAAGGTAAACGTTGAGGAAGACGATTTTCGCATAGAACTTATAGTTTTTACTGATATGTTATAAAGTATACATTTTTGACAATATACATTAGTACTGTAAGTATTAGGATATTCATAATTTTGTAGTCGTAGTGATTTAGTTAGACAAAAACGGGAATGGAAACTGACAGGGTCAGGGAGGTCTCCGTTAGTGATTGAACTTAAAATTTAAAGAGTTAGAGGACGAATATCAATTAGTTTATACACAGAAATTTATTTAATATCAAAATATTTACGTCATAGTAAGACATACAGTAGAAGACTTTGAAAGACTTCCAGACGTAAACAAAAAGATTATAGAAAAACAAATGGAGACAGTCAGAATTTTTTAAAAAATTGGGAAGTTTTGTTTTAACTCTTTGTGGAGAAACAGGTAGAGGGGTCCATTTGGATCAAAGAGACAGAGATACATAGGAACCGGAAAACGTGTATTGAACTAACATTGTGCATAGTATTAAAGGGACTGTCGAAGACTACGTACCTTTATGAACTATAAATGAACATCCATTTTACTGACCCTTATATAAACTCGTTTAAGTATTAAAGATAAATTCATACATTAAATTTTATGAGTTCAGGTACAGATCTTTGTTTTGAGACTTTAGTAGTACTTTAGAGACTAATCACCATCAATGGAGTCACGGATTATCTATTTATCCTACCCGGAGGAATTTGAAGACAGGAGAGTTTGACAGGTGTGTGACCAAAACGGTCAACTCGTCGATTTCTTTATACACCCTCAGTTTAGAGGTTCCACCGGGTGTACTGAAGATGGAGGGCTATAAAGTAATATACATGAACGACCTCATCTTATACCATCTTCACTACCATACGCTAGAGGTTCCAATCCAGTATTATAAGTAGTCCTGAAGGAAGAACCAATAAAGAGAGACCTCTTTATCAAGGGTACAGGATATTTGTCGAGAGATACGTCTCCTCATATCCATCTCTTGGTTTCGAAGGATGGTTTCTCGATGTACTCATTCGAACCTTCATCTAAAATGTCGGAGAAGTCTATTGACGTCTGTGTTGGTTATTAAAGTGATGTGTAAACGTACGTGGAACTTAGTTTTGGTGGGTCAAATTGACGAGAACCTATGAAATGGACGGGGGTGAGGTGGTTTGACACACTCTATTATGCACACAACAAAATTCAACGATTCCAAACCCCACTGTAAAAAATACGTCATTGTCTATTCATTATACCCTGTAAATTCATCATTCACCCTGATACATCAATCCTAATCCTCTATCCTTTCTTTTCAATTTTTTTTTGACCCATCTTTTTCTTCGATGAGACTTCGTAGACTCATAAACATGTTATTAGGTATATATATATATATATATATATATATATATATATATATATATTTCACAGGATTCATAACAGGTTAGGTTAATAGAGGTGTCTTTGACTTTCCAAACCACTATTAAGATTGATTTAAACTCTTTTTAGACACTGACGTTTGAAAGTGTCTATTTTCATAGTCGAGAAAACGACGCAGCATACAAAGACAGGCTATATATTCTGGACAAACCAACGGGGAAATAAAGATGAGAGAACCGCGGAGAGACTTCTCTCCCGGAGAAAGAACTACCACCAAATCGGCGATTGAGTACAGGCTCAGAACTCTGGGGGGTCCCTGACGTCGGGCGGTCCGAGGAAACAGGTACCCTGAGAGGTCCGTACTTATGACTTCCCCCAACGGTAAAGGAAGTGGTTCCCTTGAAGGGGTGAGTCCTTAACTTGGACGCAGAGGACGCGACGTCCGTCCGAGAAAGGGTTGACTCGATACTCCCGGAGAAGGAACGATCGGTCATTTTGGACCCCAGGGACGACTCCTCGGTCTTCTCAGACCCTCTGTACACTTTTTTATTGTTCTTATTGTACGATACACAACTGGTGAATAATACTTGATCTTCATACAGTGACTCAAACAGTAGCTTTAGAGTACTGACTTGTAATAGTGAGGGAGGCGGTTATGGCGAAAACTCCGACGCGATGGCCGAGCTAGTCCGAGAGGTGGGCCCTCTCGATCCGGGGTAGGAGGTAGTACCGGCGGGTGGAGACCTGCGCAGTCTAGGGATGACTCGAGACGTTCCATCCTGCCCTATCTTCGACTAAACCCCATTCTGAAAGTGTGCAGGGAATAAAGGTGGCGATGAGAGTAGCTCGGAGGTCAAGGAGTTCGCAGACCACGTGAAGGCAACGGAAGAAAGACAGGCGACAAGGACCAGAGTTGTAAAGTGATTAAGGGGTTCCAAGAGTTCGGTGTCTTACTGAGGAACCGAGGAGGAGACCTACGAAAGAGAGTTGACTCAGTCTCAATTCTGATACTTTTTCGAATAATAATGTTATTAAATAATCAACAATGGTATGTACTCGATTATACTCCGTTCCTTCAATGTTAAAACTTATCACAAATGGACACACGGTACGTTTAGACTGGTAAAATAAATTACTGTTGACATTAAAAGAAAGTGTATACGAGTTTGGAAATTTTACAAAACATGACAATTTCACATATCATAATAATTCCTACAGAGGTCTGATCTTAATTTCCTTTCTTTTTCAAGAGCATTTCACAATTTTTTCGTTGTGTTTCTTATAGTCAATTATAAGTGTACATCATACAGAGTGGTATAATCCATTTAAAACAATAATAGTGATAAAGGGTCTAGTCCTTTACTACTGAAAGCATCTACCACACTGAACCGGTTTCAATGGATCATTGACCGTCCTTGACTCAATTCGGGGGAATGTCAGATCCGGGACATGTTACAGTTCTTGGAGGTAGGTATCAAGTAGTCCGTGAGATAGATAGTCTAGATCAGGGAATTTAGATAAAGAGTGAAAGTGACATATTAGTATTCCCTCAACTAAATCCAGTATGGACTTACCAGATCACTAAAAGGTATAACAGAAGTTAAATTCAGACTTAAACCGTTATTCCTCAAGTACTAGACTCGGTGTCAGTCGAGGGCCAGAACAAAAACGACTGACATATCTCGAAGAGGTAGAAACCGACGTTTCTTATATTAGTTAGACTAAAACCACAACTGGTAGACCGCTACAGGTAACATCTCAGAAGAGAACACAACAACCTTCTCCCACAAACGATACTGGTCACGTAAGAGAACCGTTTTGAGGTAATCGGAAACGACGATGACGACGACGACTCAGCGAAGTCAGCACAGGCTGAGACACGCTGGGGTATCTGCCGTCCGGTGGCCCGAGGGGGTAGGGACCCTAAGAGATCCGTTCTTGTGACCTCACCCAACGGTAAAGGAAGAGGTTGTAAACGGAAACGGGACGAAGTAAGACATAAGGTTCGTCTACAACCGTTAAACTAGAGACCAAGGAGACGGAAAAGATTTTGGTCGAACTTGTAGACCTGCAAGTACCAAGTACATAACGACTTCGGACCGAACCTCTTAAAACTCGTAATGAAATGATCGTACGCTCTACTCACTTTGACACGCCATCAAACTCGTAAGAAACCGTAACGGAAAGAAACCCTAACCTTACTTTTGACCGGAAAAGGTCAGGACACCAGTGAGGACTCAAAAGGTTTAAACGACCGTATAACTCACTTCGTGAAAGTGTCGTAGTAGAAGGTCCTAAACTTTATCGAGTTGAACTTAAGGTAGTGGAAGTGATCGAAACAAACATCACTACGAAAGATTCCGGGTGAACTGAAGTGTAAGGTCCTACAGACCGAGATCTACTCACTAGTGTGGTGGCACTAATAGAACCAGTACTTGTAGAAAAAACATGTCAAGAAGGTACATAAGAACGGTGAAGAAGAATTATGGTCTACAAGTTCGACCAAAATCTTTTCCGTCTCCTTGGTCTCTAGTTTAACGGTTGTAGACGACCTAGTACCTTTTTCGTTCTCTCAAGATCTTTCTTTAGATGAAGAGGAAATAACTGATACGGTTTCGAAAACTGACACACCTAGTGTTCTTTGACACCTTTTAATACCTTCTCTACCCTTATGGTCTGGTGGACTGGACGGAGAACTCTTTGGATATACGTCCAGTCCTTCGTTGTCAATCTTGACCTGTACGTTGTCGTCTGACCAAGGTTTATCCATTTCCTCATACAGTTCCGACATATAACAGTGGGAGGAATAAATTGAAGATACGTCTCATGTAGTACTCTTTGCGACCCGACCTTCTTCGTGTTCGATCTTAGTTCTAACGACCCTCTTTATAGTTATTGGACTCTATACGTCTACTGTGGTGGGAATACCGTCTTTCACTTCTTCTTGATTTCTAGGAGAACTACTTTCACTTTCTCTTCTCACTTTTACAACCGAATTTTGAGTTGTAAGTCTTTTGATTCTAGTACCGGAGACCAGGGTAGTGAAGTACCCTTTATCTACCCCTTTGTCACCTTTGTCACAGTCTGAAATAAAAAAACCCGAGGTTTTAGTGACGTCTACCACTGACGTCCGTACTTTAATTTTCTGCGAATGAGGAACCTTCCTTTCAATACTGGTTGACTCTGTCGTATAACTTTTCGTCTCTGTAATGAAACGGTTGTTTACAGACAGATCAGTTCCGATACCAAAAAGGACACCAGTACATACCTACACTCTCAACCTGACACTTCTTCCGACTCGCGGTTTCTTAACTACGAAAACTTGACACCACAACCTCTTCTGAGAACTCCCAGGGAACCTGACGTTCCTCTAGATTGGTCAGGTAAGATTTCCTCTAGTCAGGACCCACAAGAAACCTTCCTGACTACGATTTCGACTTTGAGGTCATGAAACCGGTGGAGTACACTTCTCAACTGAGTAACCTTTTCTGGGACTACGACCCTCCCTAACCCCCGTCCTCCTTTTCCCATGTTGTCTCCTGCTCTACCGACCTACCGTAGTGACTGAACTACCTACACTCAGACTCACTTGAGGCCCTCTACCACTACCTGTCCCTTCGGACCGTACGACGTTAAGTATCCCAGTGTTTCTCAGCCTGTGTTAACTCGCTGACTTGACTTGACTTGTCAGATCCGGGTGTTGTTTTCTAATTCCACACGACCCCTTCAGCTAAAGAAATGAAACAGGAATCGGGATTTGTAGAAGAGTTCTGAAGTCTCAAACGTAGGTCTTCCGTTCCCGGTGGGATAGTTCGGAGGGCAAGTTTCACTTGTCGACAACGTGTCGACGACGTATTCTTGAGAAAGATTCGTAGGAATTGTTATTAAAGATAAAGAAAAGAGGTGATTTACTTACGGTTTGAATTATGAAAGTTTACATGAAGGATTCATGTTAAGGTCGACGAGTTTTTCAAAATTAGCAAAAGTAACGAAGATTAAAAATCAATTCAGATTTTCCGAACATCGTTTCTTTTATAAAAGATTTCTTTTCCTTTCTCATGACGATTTTAATCCTCTTCCCATTTCATGTACCTAAAAGTAAAAGTGCAATGTAAAGTTTTGAAAAGGGATCTATGACTCCTCTCAAAGACCCTTACAATGTCTCAAACGGACAACCCTACGTCAATGTAAGCCTCGTACGGTGACTAAATGTTATTATTCCGTATTAATTTGTGGTCCGGAAATTTTATATTCCTTTTGTTTATCGGCAGATTATCAAGAAGGTTTTTAGTCATTTCCATAAAGATTTCTATAGATGGTGGTTTGTAAATATCTAAGATTAAATTATTCCTGAAATCTTTTTTTAGTATATTAATTTTATTGAATTTATATAGAATCCATTTCACCTGTGGAACCCTATTATAAACCTATTAGTTCCGGTTCCGTTTACAAAATGAGTAAGTCCGTTGCCAGACCTATACTTCAAACAAAAAATCACTTAAGCTGTACACAAGTGTCGTACGTCCCGAAGGGGACACCGAGTCGACCATCTCTTAGACGGACGTTACTCCCTCTGGACTCAAGATAGTGACCCAACCCTTCTAAGGGACCTCTTCCTTTTCCGATGGGCGAGGTCATAAGACCGGATCTCTTAAGGTACCTGACATATCAGTGCCCCAGGGTTTCTCAACCTGTACTGACTCGTTGGAAGTGTTGTAAATTTTATCAGGAAGATTTCTTTATTCTAAGCAACACCGATTAACGTGGTACTATAATTGTCAAACATAGGGAGAGGACGACTCCGATCAATCCTCAGATCTTTATAAGAGTAAATACGGGGAACAGTAAATAGGTACACACCAAATATACACGATATGAGAGGGGGACCCATCTAGTTAAATTACCAGTTCTACTAAGACCTCCTAATGAAAGGAGAGAGACATCACGTTTTCTTTATTTAAAATTACTGATGGATTTGTTTTCGTTATCACATTATTTGCGTTTCGGTAAAGAGTCCTTGAATTAATATATACGAAAGCGACATACACTTGAAAGTCATGATAGGTAAGTCATCGGTAAGATTCATACCGATCATATTCTTAGGGTCATAATACACGATAAGGGTCTAGTCGTCGATAAACTGTATAAAGAAATTAGTAATAATTCATAGGTGATATTCGTTCCTTCGTAAATATCTTAGTAACTATTTGTTAAATAGGAATGTATGTCAACTAAAAAGATGACACCTGGTCTGTTATACTTTGTGGTATCAGAGTCTCTATTTAGAGGTTACAGGGAACAAGAATTAATTCCTTGGTTCTCAAATCGAGTTACTAAGACTCGAAAAACTCCAAGTGTTTGAGGAACCTCTTAGACTCTTTGATACCTATAAGAGGGTTCTTTTCACTTACGTAATCGTTATGACGTACACTAAAACTTCAATCCAAATGAATTCAGGAAATTCTGTCTAGTCTAAACTTTACGATTGTCGATGACAGACATTTTCAGATCATTTAATATATTGAGACACACTAAGTTAAAGAAATAAATATTTCATCCAGATTATATTGGATAAATATCCCGACAACCACCCAATTTATTACGTTACATATATTTTTTGAAGAATTTCTGTATCAATAGTCGATCATGATACGATGAAAATTATAATGATTATAATACGGATAAGACTGATGAGGATGATGACGACGGCTACGATGATAAAATAATAGTTATCTGAAATGTTCAAAAACTCACTTTTCAAGGGATGAAAGATATTGTTCTTTAACTTCGAGGTCATGTAACCCGATAGTCTCCAGACTTTTGATTCACAATCTTGATCTTAAATTTACAGTCAAAGCTGAAATGGTTTTGAGCACGTGGTTGACCAATTTGTACCAGAACTATATTTTTATACACTCACTGTTCCAACCTTTCTTATAATTCTAGTTCAAAACTTCTTGAAACTTACGATCCAAATTGTCAGTCGAGTAACACATCCTCCGTTGTCTTAAGGAACTTTCTGATTATATTTTTACCGTAACGAAATCCCATTAAACTGTAGTCATACTTCCACACTAACGTCACGCTTTACTGACTTCCGTTTCCGTCGCCAGTGTTCTGACGAAATTATTAGTCTTAATGAGCCACTGTCTTGGATGTGTTTCCGTCACTACTTCCCTGTCTTTTGACCTTTCCTTTTATAAACTCAGTATCTACTAACGTTAGTAAAGAACTCAATACGAAAAAGGGTAATAATTCAATCTCAACTAGTATTAGGGCATTTGTTGTTTTATATGTATTTTTAACAGAGTATAAAATGATGGTAATAACTAACGATTTCCATCTTTTGAACTTAGATCTAAAAATAAAATTAAAAGTTTCATATGATAAATCATATGATTTACCAATACTACAATTTTCAATAGATAACTTCCAGGAAAATATTTATAAAGTATAATAAAAGTGTATCGTCGATTTTAACTGAAAAACGACGTTAAAAACTTAAGTTGATCTATTACTTATTAATTGTTCTTCACCCTTTTGTTTTAACATTTTACAAAGTGAGTGAACGAACATGGTCGAATAGATCTGACACTAAGGACACTCATAAATTGATATGGGTAAAGGAGTGACTGTCGTGTCTTCTCGAACGTTCCAAATGCCATTGTCGTAACTATACCACAACGATTATGGATCCCACCCAGTGTTCCTCTATCCAGTCGAGAAAAACTCATTTTCGTAACTTGAATCGCACTACGTTCCTCCGTCTTGACCTCTTTCGTACCGAAGACATTTGTCGTAAGTGTCGACGTTCCAGTTCCAGTTAGACATATACGTCGACGGAAACAAAGGAGAGTCACATAGACAGTTTTGTTAACGGTCAGGTCCAAGTTACGTACTATGACCTACGAACCCCGACCACGGGACCCTGCTTGGTCTCCCTACCATGCCCCTCCCTCCTCCCTCCCCCAAGTCCTACCCCTTGTGCACATATGGACACCGCCTAAGTACAACTACATACCGTTTTGTTTATGTTATAACATTTCATTAATTGGAGGTTAATTTTATTTATTTAAATATAATTCTTTTTTGGAAGTACTAGGACCTTAAGTTAAGCACGAACGTATACTCTTCTTATTAAACATTTTGTTGTAAAAAAAACAAGTGTTTTAAGGATAAAAAAAGTCAAATTTACGAACCTGTGGTCATTTCAAAAATAAAATGCTACCTCTTGGAGGGGACTGTGAGTAATTTCTGTTAGTACTCATACATGTCATAAAGGTCCTTTTAAGACTCTTTCATTGAAAGCCTACCTCTTCTTCGGGTTCCTCATTCCGACCTGACCCCGAAGACCCGTGGGTCTATTTGAGCCCATAAATCGACCAAGCAAAAATAGAGGATTTCCTTTTACTTCTGACCAATTGTCATTCCGACTTTAATGGTCGAGAACTCCAGGTATTATGTCAGGGCGTGTCCTTCCCACATATCTGACGTTGCACTCCCTACGTCGTTCCTCTTTCATTGTCCTTTCGTTCACCTTCCTACAATGCCTTTCTCGACTTATTTAACTCAGTCCATAACTCAGTGATCTCACCCACACGCACCGGTGGTCTCATTTGGGATGTCACACAAATAAGGTGACCTACAATAAATGTACCCACCTTTCCTGACTGTATATAAGTTCACGTCGACGAACGAAAGACTCTCTACCTTTGTAGTCAAGTCAGCGAGTCAGCCCAGGCTGAGAAACACTGGGGTACTTAGCGTCGTGCGGTCCGGAGGGACAGGTAGTGGTTGAGGGCCTCAAGTGAGTCTGAGTGCAGGTAGCTCAGGCACTACGGTAGGTCGGTAGAATAGGTGCCAGCAGGGGAAGAGGAGGACGGGGGTTAGGTAGGGTCGTAGTCCCAGAAAAGGTTACTCAGTCGAGAAGCGTACTTCACCGGTTTCATGACCTCAAAGTCGAAATCGTAGTAAGGAAGGTTTCTTGTGGGTCCTGACTAGAGGAAATCTTACCTGACCAACCTAGAGGAACGTCAGGTTCCCTGAGAGTTCTCATAAGAGGTTGAGCCGTCAAGTTTTCGTTTGTATGGTTTGTTAATATCCTAAATTGTGTATAATTTGTCAATATCCTAAACTTTCAATTCTCCTACTTTGAAATCGACAAAAGACTTAAAACGAAAAACATAAAGTAACGGTGGACGACTAAGTAAAAACCGCTACAATGTCTAAACTGACGACTCCGTATGAATTAAGGACAAAAGTCCCCCTTTTTTCGTTTTCGTTTGTTGTTTTTTTTGGGTTAAGAGATATCTCTTAAACCAACTAAATGATTATTTAATACAATCAAATAAAAATATTTCGTAATTTTATATTGGTTCGTCGTCACTAATATCATTTCTTTACTATTTTTAAATTAATGAGCAAGTCTTTACTAAAAAAAAAGGAAAAAGTGGATTGCATTCGTAAAAGGGTCTCCTTGGATAAAACCGAGTTATTATACCACAAAAGAAATTGTAAGTAGAAATTTTCCTCCGTAAAGAAAAAACAAAAAGAGATTTCGTTAGGACAAAGATGGAAGGGATCGGATGAAAGAAAATCATTTTGGGTTGGTTTACACGTTTTACGTTTTTGTTACCATTCAAATTGTGAAGTGTATTAGTACATAAATGTGGTGTTGTGTTTGAAGGATAAAATATTTATATACGCACACATATATGTATATCTGTGTGTGTATATAAATAAATATCGATAACTACTTTCCACTTTCCATTTACACAAACTGAAAGAAGTAACGAATATATTGTTGTCACTAGACTCAAGTATAAATACAAGATTCTCACTATTCTTTACGTATTAAAGTAAACTCATTAATAATAAGTATAGACTTTTTTAATTTTACGTCTTAGAGGTCTAACTATGAATAAACACGTCAGTTGTTATCTCTCCTAATCCACTTAACTAAGAAGTTTTCATAAAGTCATTTCATCACTTGAATTTTATATATGTAAATATACCGTGTACTTGTTTTAGTCTTCTAAGTATGAACCGGTTTCTTTTAAGTATGAACAAGTATCTTTTAAAACTTTGTATAAAGATTAAGGACGTCTTCCTACACTACAGTGGATTCACAGAAGGAACAGATAAAATAAGTCCAAACGAAAATTTCACTACTTTGGTTTTATCTTCTACTTTTACTTTCTTTTTATTTTTCTGTATAGAAAAATTATTATCTTTACGAAAATTAGACCGACACTAAAGTAGTTGTATGAGACAATTTTCGGGAGTATAATAAAATTAATAAAGTCGTCTCCACATCCTCTTACCCAGCAAAGTAAGAATAATTCGGTTGTTTATAAACTTTCGGACCCCAAAATCGTATCCTTAACCGTCTTACGAGACAACCGTTACACGAATACGTAAAGTTTACAAGACTTTTTACAAAAGAAAGATCCTATGTACTCAACTTTCCTTTGATATTGGATTTACAGAACTATCTACACACACACATACACACAAACACAAAACATTCATCTAGTTACTTATCTCGTGGATACAAAGTACCAAAATGTATGGGATACTTTTATTTAAGTATATTATTAAAGTAACATCAGAACCTTTAAAGAAGGTGTCTGTCCTTCTGTTTTTAATGTGTATAACTGAATTTTTTCCGTTTCTTATGTTTAAAGACTAAAACTCTAAGGAAACGAAGATTAATGAAAAATTAACGTTTTCCGGATTAATTGACCTTTCATAAAAGGAGTAAATAATGATTTTACCTCAATTTAAATATAGACGTCTCATAAGTGTTACCAGATCTTTCAATAGAAGTGCTGTTGGGTGACTCTATCCATATGGATGGATCGGATCTCAGTGAGTCAGCACAGACTGAGAAACGTTGGGTACCTGACATCGGGTGGTCTGGGGAGACAGGTACCCTAAAAGGTCCGTTCTTATGACCTCACCCAACGGTAAAGGAAGAGGTCCCTTAGAAGGGTTGGGTCCCTATCTTGGGTCCAGAGGGTGTAACGCCCGTCTGCGAAATTGGAGACTCTGTAGTCCCTTCGGGAGTGGTCCCACTCCATCCGTAGTCAAGTCAAGTCAGCGAGTCAGCACAGGCTGAGAAACACTGGGGTACTTAGCGTCGTGCAGTCCGGAGGGATAGTGGTTGAGGGTCTCAAGTGAGTCTGAGTGCAGATAGCTCAGTCACTACGGTAGGTCGGTAGAATAGGACCCAACAGGGGAAGAGGAGGACGGGGGTTAGGGAGGGTCGTAGTGTCAGAAAAGGTTACTCAGTTGAGAAGCGTACTCTACCGGTTTCATGACCTCAAAGTCGAAATCGTAGTAAGGAAGGTTTCTTTAGGGTCCCGACTAGAGGAAGTCTTGCCTGACCAACCTAGAGGTACGTCAGGTTCCCTGAGAGTTCTCAGAAGAGGTTGTGGTGCCAAGTTTTCGTAGTTAAGAAGCCACGAGTCGGAAGAAGTGTCAGGTTGAGAGTGTAGGTATGTACTGGTGACCTTTTTGGTGTCGGAACTGATCTACCTGGAATCAGCCGTTTCATTACAGAGACGAAAACTTATACGATAGATTATCGAGTCCTTTCCTTCTAAACCTCATTTATTGAACTTTCGACTAATTCATCGTATCCGTTCAAACTTGAGCGAAGATAAACTTGGGTCTCAGAAAAGGAACCCGACTTATACTGAAAGACAACTGAACAATGGTGTGTGTGTGTTCCCACGGAACTGGCCGTAATTGCTGGTATACTTTGGAATACCGTGTTACTTTTTCTCTTTGTTACCACTGCGGTCTTCCTCACAGTAAAGGAGATTGTAACCGAGTCTTTGACATCAAAGGTTCTCAAAATTATTGTATACCTTTCTGACAGGTAACGTGTGGATTAGTCATTGTCTGTGGTAGGCATTATTCATGTTTTCAGAGACTCCTCGCATGGGTCTGAACTGATTTCTCGTGGACAACAGGACACGATTACTTTGCAGTGGCGGTGACCTAATGACGGTACCGCTTTTACCACAGAGTCGTTGATGTGAAGTTTATTGGGTAATGTTTGATAGGGGCACTATTCCATGTCGGGAAGAATTTGTCAAGTAAACGGTGTCAAGGAGTTATGTACCGAATTAAGAATTGTCAGGGGATTATAAGGTACCCCAACGTTTCTCAGCCTGTACTGACTCGTTGACTTGACTTGACTTGACTCATATGGTAGTTATATAATTGAGAAGAGAGAGAGGGAAAGAAGTACGATTATAGGATATATATTTAGGATATTCCGTAAATTAGTAGAAGACGTACAAATTTCAAAATTATAGACCAAATATCACCACTGTTGTAATCTGTCAGTTGTAACTTGACTTATAATTACTAAAATAGATGAGGTAGATCAATGATTAACGATGTTCCCCATACAGAAGAAGTGTCCATCGTCCGGGGAAACTTTGATTGCTGATAAAAGTATATGAGGGAGACCGGAACAACACGACAAAAGAATCAATTTGATTGTTGTTTTATTACAAATGGTTTATGATAGAAAATGACACATCCAAAACCCATAAAGTGATTTAATAATTAAATAAAAATCGTTTTTTCATTTCTAAAACATTCAAAATTGTGAACTTTTAAGAACTTTTTTAGGAATTTTATATACTAAAAGTCTATAAAAAAGAACAACAAATCAGAGAGTCAGCACAGACTGAGAAACACTGGGGTACCTGACGTCGTGTGGTCCGAGGGGACAGGAAGTGGTAGAGGGTCCGGAAGGAGTTTAAGTACAGGTAGTTCAACCACTACGGTAGGTTGAGGGTTAGGGTAGGAGACAGTAGAGGAAGAGGAGGACGGAAGTTAGAAAAGGTCCTAGACCCAGAAAAGGTTACTCAAACGAGAAACGTAGTCCACCGATTTCATAACCTCGAAGTCGAAGTCGCAGTCAGGAAGGTTACTTGTAAGTCCCAACTAAAAGAAATCCTACCTGACCAAACTATTGAAGTTACGACTATTGTAGTAAAATCAATAAGTAACGATATATTGTTTACTCTTCAAATTTTGTTTACAGTAAATAATAGGGTGTTACGGACACACTCCTTGGACGACACTCTTAGGGACACCGAGTCCTTGGACATTCACTAAATTTACCCAACAAGACCTGGTCCTAGAGAGTACTCCCAAAATCTTTTCGACAACCGACCCGACAGTTTTCAGCACTGATCCCTGTCGAGACGTCTGGTGTCGAAGACGATCAAAAACGTACACCAAGAGTAACGTACCCGAAGGAAATGTAACGAATTCACAGGAACACTATACAATAGACAGAAGTGTCACTGACATTCTCTCTGTCTTCCTAACAGACTCTACCTTTGACGTCAGTAAATGATGTATTAGAACCTTCACTAAATGGTTTTAAAGAAGGTATAAAATAAATAATTTACACTCGGTAATAACAGGTCGAGTATGTCTACTTGTCTCCCTCCCCTAATGTGTTCTTATTATTGATTTTTCGTTTAGTAACCGTCAGGGAACCTCAGACCGAGGAGGTTGTAGTCATTATTATCACTTACAATGGTAAGACCTCGTTAAAGATCCAAAATCTATAACATGATCCATAACTGAGTAATATTATTGATACGTTCCGACTAAGAAGAGAGATAAGACAGGAAGATTAACTCTCCTGAGGTCCAGCGATCGTTTCAATTTATTGTTCCTTATAATGACTATTGACCGTCTTAGTTCTAAGTTTAAGTCCAGATAGACAGAAGTTTTAGTAGTCAGAAAGAGGGGAAGTTATGAAACGACGACAAAAACAAAAAAAACAAAAAACAACAAAAAAAAAAAATTTAGACGTCGTAATGACTAGACCGGGTACGATTCAACGAAGTCAACACAGACTGAGAAACGTTGGGATACCTGATATCGGACGGGCCGAGGAGACAGGTGTCCTAAGAGGACCGTTCTTATGACCTCGCCGAGCGGTACCGGAGGAGGTTCTCTAGAAGGACAGGTCCCTGACTTGGGTGCAGAGAATTCAGAGGACGTAACCGTCCAACCAAGAAGTGGTAATCGTGGTGGACCCTTCGATTTATAGTTACTACTCACTAAATTTAATACTAATTAAAATAAGGTGTGTCAAAAACTCCTTAAGTAAAACGAAATCGAATCTCCTTTATTCTTAGAATAGTTTAATAGGACGACAAGTGAAATTATTTAACCAAATCCGTTTTCAATGTTGGAAGTTTTTAGACAGTGAAAAGTTGTACTATGTTTATCTAATTCTAATATCTTCTTTAGGTCGAACGATTTAAGACCATATTTTACAAACAAGAATCTTGACAAGAGGGATCCTAAAACGTCTTTATATTCTCGGAGAAGTGGAAATCGACGTGTGACACTCAAAGGTACTTGGAGGACTCAGGGACAAGAAGGTGTGACCGACCTCTTATCCCTCATTCACTATTTTTCCCCGATCACCTCCGATTTTGCTTGAAATGACGTACTCAATTCTATAGACAACTAATTACTTCTTATGTGAAAGGTTAATTAAGACGGTTCCATTAGGGTAGAGGTGTATTGTTAATCAGATCTCAGAAGGGAGATCTAATCCATCTATACAAAAAGTCTGATCATTGAGTTCAAAGTCATCGGTGGTAAAATCTTGTTTGTTTTAATCTCGACTTTTATGTTACTTCTGAATTTACGTTGTTAACTTTCGACTTAATTGTTATGCCGTTTATAATAATGATTGTCATTATATTTTTAAAGTTAGACAAAAGGAGATTAGTAGTATCAAGGATAGTACTATTGGTAGTGTCGTAGTAGATAGTACAATTAACGTAAGTGAAAAACAGTAAACATAGGAAGACTAGAGGTAGAACACGATGGAAGTTCAGTTGATAGATTTTTTGAGTTCCCTTTCTTCACCTAACGTTAAGTAGTTGGTAGTCGTACGTCTAGTAATTCGTGTCAAAAGACAATGTATCTTTTACCTTACGTTTTTGTTTTCTATATTCTCTGGGAGAAAACTCCTGTTTTCGCAGTTTTTTATTCTGTGATCGCTTCTCTTTACATTTTGTGGACACCTTTACATCACTTTTTTATATTAAAATATAATAAAATATTGTACACGAAAAATGGGTCGATTAATCTTTTGAGGTCGTAATACAATATTTAGGAATGTTTTTATGATTAGTATGCGTTAACGAAAGTTTTGAGGTCAGAGGAAACCGGAGATTCGATAACTTCTATATATCGAGGATCTAATCGTTTTCGTATAAAGAAGTGTGATTGTGTTTATTTCTAGAGACCAAAAATAAGAAAATGTAAATTTATCAGTTATAAGTTTGAATTTCGACAAGTGTAAAGAGATTTAATATGTAGATCTTGTCTAGAAGGGGTTTTGTAATAAAAATGGGTCTCTTCATCATTATGGACACAAAAGTTTGTAGTGTAAAAACAAAGATTCTGTTAAAAGAAAAGTCCTATATTAAACCAGGTAGATTATAGAATTAAACTATCGTCAGTGGGAACACCAAGTCGACCATTTCTTAGGCCGACGTTACACCCTCTGGACCCAAGCTAGACCTAACCCTTCTAGGGGACCTCTTCCCTTTCCGATGGGTCAGGTCATAAGACCGGACCTCTTAAGACCAACGTTTCTCAGTCTGGGCTGACTCGTTTAAAGTGAAAGTGGACAAAACACCAGAAACCATAACTGTTAACAGTTTATAAAAACTTTTATATTTATTAAAATTAAGTGTATAAAGATTAAAGAATTTGTCGAATTGTGTAGGTTTAATTAATCATCCATAATTAGAAGGCTCCCTGTTATAACAACAAGGTGATTATTCAATGAATTATGTTTACAAGCAACATGGATGGGAAGTAATAAGCGACAAAAATAATAAAAGATGGTTTAACAAACTGAGATATATACTGGACGACCAGATAAAAAGACGGGTGGGAAATTTGTGGACCTAAGCCATGAATGTATACATCTGAACAAACTACTGAACAAGACTTTATAGTTAGACAAGTAAAGACTTTTAATATACTTATCTTAAAAGGGGTTATTCGAAAAGGTGATATTTTTCTATTGTTTTTGAGAAAGGAAAAAGGTATTATTTAAGTGATGAATAGAGTGTTAATGAGATGACTAAGAAATACGTAACAGAAAGTTGACAACATTTCGAAATGATAACTAGGAAATCATAGAATGTTCATGTATTAGTTTCAAATAAAGTCGATTTGAATTAAGACAATGTACGTAAATAAGTAATTCGTTTCTGAATGACTTACAGTGTAGTTCACGTGTCTGGACTGACAGGTTATCGAATCGAACTATCACTTCTGACTATTTGTCTTTTTATGTTTGTCGATTTTAGTGTCTCTATAGGCAAATAAGTTACGGGTATACACGACACGAATCAGCGAGTCAGTACAGGCTGAGAAAAGTTGGGGTACCTGATATCGGACGGTCCGAGGAGACAGGTACTCTTAAGAGGTCCGTTCTTGTGACCCCACCCAACGGTATGGGAGGAGGTCCCCTGGAAGGGTTGGGTCCCTGACTTGGGTCCAGAGGGTGAACGTCCGTCTAAGAAATGGTAGACTCGGTGGTCCCTTCGGGGTTGTGGGTATATGAATTATAGATTTTGTGACGGTCATGTCCCCGAAGTCTCTAGTATTCTATTTCAGGGTAGAGGCAGATACTAACTTTCCACTTACGAATTGTTCGTACTCCTTCAAGAAAATTGTTCACAGTGTCCACGATTTATTTTCATACATATGACCAGAGTCTACTCTTTTACTTGTCAAGATAATGTTGAGACAACATTCTGACTCAGAACCCTCAACTTTGACCTCCATCCTGTTCGTCCATACAAGATTAGTTTTGCATACTTCCTCTTTGTTACTCTTAAACTTTGTTCTGTTGTCACCGTGACTACCGTTCCTATTATATCGGATTTCTCGAAGTTATTGTCTTAGTTGAACTGGTTTAATTACACCTCTCATCAACTGTATTTTCCGTTTCTTTGTTTATGTGTGTGTGTGTGTGTGTGTGTGTTTAATCCCACAGTCGTTCAAAGACGAAATCTGTTAATCTACGACTGTACCTCTTCCTTTACCGTTGGGTGAGGTCATAAGAACGGATCTCTTAGGGTACCTGTCTCCTCGGACCACCCGACGGTACATGCCTCAGTGTCTCAGCCTGTGTTGACTTCAGTGAATCGTTCGTACGTACTTTGTACATGTTTCCATGTCTTATGTTTTTGACGTCGTCTAGACTCCTGAATTATTCCATTCGAAATTTATACGAGTAAACTTTCACTTTAAATCCAAACCGTGAGTCTTCCTTTTCACCGAATTATAATATAATACGAAGAGGTTTAGAAATAATATATTCATCGAATTAAGTACCATCGTCTATTTCTCCTTCTGTTTTCCATACCTTTCTTTGGTTTCGTCTTATTTTAGTTACCAATTATAAATTTTCCACCTTCTCTTCCTTTAGTACTTCTTCTTATTGAATCTCATCAAGTTGGCCTCCTTGTCTCTCATTCGTCGGACTATCCTTCAAATTTACTCGACTTTCCAAATACAATTTATGTACCTCCATGGTTCTCTCCCTACTCGACTTTTCCAATCACCTAAACCGTTGGCTAAAGACTCTTTGATTTCCACCTAAATTTGACTTTTTCACTTCCTCTTCATTTCGTCACCTCTATAAGACGTAAGATGTTCCAACCGACATCTCTCGTAATGGTATAAAACACCCAAGAGAATAAAAAGTCTAACGAACGTACTTCTAAAAAAATTCATTTGTAAAAGTAATTACATTTTACATGTATAATGTTTTAACTTGTATAAGATTCACATATCGAATTAACTAGAAGTGTTTAATTTTAGATACATTAGTTACAAATCTAGTTCTTTATCTTACGATGATTAATAGGTAGGGAAACACAGGGGAAGGATCAGTGATGTAGAGGTTTTATTGACAATATTCTAAGAATGTTGGTTTTATCAAACCTTGTAATACTATTTCCTTATTTTAGATATAAGAAAAGACACTTTCAAAAAAAAAAAAAAATCCATTCGTACATCACCCTAAGTAGGTACCAAAACGTATAACAAGTAAAAGTTAAGACACATCATAAGACAACTTATGGATCGTGGTATATAATAGATAGTACAACAACTATTTATAACTTCAGAAAAGGTCCAACTCCAACAATTGTCATAAAAAAATTGTAATATGATGTTCAGAAAAACATATACGGTGTGGTATGGTGTGTATGTACATGTTTACGTATGTTCCTGTAAAGGTAAGTAACCTCTGCGTCCAATCGACGAGTCAGCACAGGCTGAGAAAGATTTGGGTACCCGACGTCGTGCGGTCCGAAGGGACAGGCAGTGGTAGAGGGTCTTAAACGAGTTTGAGTACAGGTAACTCAGTCACTACGGTAGGTTGGTAGAACAGGAGACAACAGGGGAAGAGGAGGACGGAAGTTAGAAAGACTCGTCCCAGAAAAGATTTCCCAGGTGAGAAGTGTAGTCCACCGGTTTCATAGACTTAGTTTCATAGACTAAAGTCATATGACTGTAGTTTCATAGAAGTCGTAGTCGTAGTCAGGAAGGTTACTTATAAGTCCTGACTAAATGGAATCCTAACTGACCAAACCAGAGGAACGTTAGGTTCCCTGAGAGTTTTCAGAAGAGACTGTGGTGTCAAGTTTTCGAAGTAGTTAGTCACGAGTCGGAAGAAATACCAGGTTGAGAGTGTAGGTATGTACTGATGACCTTTTTGGTATCGAAACTGATATGTCTATAAACAACTGTTTCATTACAAAGACGAAAAATTCTACGACAGATCCAAGCAGTATCAAAAGGAAGGTACCTCCTTTACAGAAAATTAAAGTACCGACGTCACTAAAACCTCGGGTTCTTTTATTGTAAGTCGAATTTATCACTTTTTATTAAAAGGTTTTACATTGATCGTAAAAAAGTGGAAGAAATCGTCATATGTCCAAGAGTAACAAAGTTAAGAGTACTTGTTACCAATATTAGTTAGAAAGATAATCGAAAAGACGTCCTACTCATGATAGAGTGACACAACAATTAAATATAAAGAGTCTTCTGATTTCTACAACTTGTTAAAAATCTACACATAAGTGTATAAGGAAAGACACTTAACGAGGAAGTTTATAAAACGGATAAAATTACGATTGAATGGATAAAAATTAAACAACCACACCAAATATGTGTAGTTCCCGATCCTTCCTAGACTCGAAAACAGGATAAACTCTCCATTCTTCAATCGGACTGTGATAAAGTCCGACTTTCTTCTGTTCTCTACGGACCCAATCTCGGTCTCCTAGAATAATGAGTATCATTTAGTTTGTAGTCATGTAAAAATGATCAAATGGAAATAAGGTTCAAGACACCCCGACTAAAACCGGGTAAGTGACACTACTTACTTCTTAAAACTCACACACTCCTTATTAAAATACTAACCCATTACTTTAGAGAATATTACACACGAAAAACAAGATCTATTTCTAAGATATAAATAATAAGACGAGTCCTTCGTACTGACGAGAAATGATAGACATAGAAAGTTCAAACGGACACTATGTCTATAACACCTTTCTATTGAGTCTTTTTTTTATATCCATGATGGAGTGAAAATTCAACATATCTTTACGTTTTTTAACTACTCTTTAAGATAAAATTGTTATATGAGATGAATATCAAAGAAATGCATACTTTCACTTCAACGAGTCAACACAGGTTGAGAGACACTGGGGCACCTGACATCGGATGGTGCGAGGAGACAGGTACCATAAAAGGTCCGTTCTCATGACCTCACCTAACGGTAAAGGAAGAGGTCTTCTAGAAGGGTTGGGCCCCTAGTTTGGACCCAGAGGACGTAACATCCATCTGCACAATGGCAGACTCGGTGGTCCCTTCAGAAACATATCCATAATGTTTATAGATGAAGTTTATTTGTCGAGTAAAAAAACATGGGGATTACCACAAAAATTCACTTATGTACAAGAATTAACATTACTTCAGATTAAATACCACTTACGAAAAAAATTACACAGAACTATTTTGAAAAAACCTGTATTAATACTTCTATAAAAGGACACAATGTAAAACCTTTGATCCACCAAAATGGAAAGTGTAATTTCATGCATAACCCTCCAATCGACAGTTACGAGTAGAAAAAGATAGGTACACCAAAAGGTCAGTTTAATTTTGATAACTAGTATTTTCGGTGGAAAAGAGATAATATAACGATATATTACTGACAGTATTTGTCACCTGAGACATATATACCTAAATAAAAACTAAGATATGACAAAGTAATTACTTAAAGATTTTAAATACCACGGTTATATAGTGAGACCGGTATTACCACCGAATGATTTTTAGAACTATAGATCAGAGTGTCCGATCGTTTCATTACGAGTTTTAAGAGGTTAAGTCCGAAGTTGTCATGTGCTTGGCACTTGAAGGTCCACAAGTTCGACCTAAGTCTTTCCATCTCCTTGGTCTCTAGTTTGACGGTTGTAGCTGTTTCATTCTCCCAAGGTCTTTTTGTAGATGAAGACGAAGTGACTGATACAATTTCGGAAACTGACACACCTAGTGTTTTTTGACCTTTCGAGAATTTCTCTACTCTTATGGTCTGGTGGAGTGGACGGAGAACTCTTTGGATATACGTCCAGTTCTTCGTTGCAATCTTGGTCTGTACCTTGTCTGACCGACATAAATAGTTCCGACAGATAATAGTGAGACGAAAAATTGAATATACCTCTCATATAGTACTTTTTACGACCCGACCTACTTCGTGTTCGACCTTAGTTCTAACGGTCCTCTTTATAGTTATTGGAATCTGTACGTCTTGTGGTGGTAATACCGTTTTTCACTTCTCCTTGATTTCTCGGAGAATTACTTTAAATTTCTCCTCTCACTTTTTCAACCGAATTTTGAGTCACAAGTCTTTTGATTCTAGTACCACAGACAAGACTAGTGAAGTACCGTTTGTCTACCCCTTTGTTACCTTTGTCTCTGTCTGAAAATAAAACCCCCCGAGGTTTTAGTGACGTCTACCACTGACGTCGGTACTTTAATTTTCTGTGAACGAGGAACTTTCTTTTCGATACTGTTTCGATCTGTCGTATAATTTTTCGTCTCTGTAATGAAACGGTTTTTTCCAGGCAGATCAGTTTCGATACCAAAAGGTCATCAGTAGATACCTACACTCTCAACCTGATATTTCTTTCTACTCGCGGTTTCTTGACTACGAAAACTTGACACCACAACCTTTGAGAACTCTCAGGGAACCTGACGTTCCTCTAGGTTGGTCAGGTGGGATTTCCTTTAGTCAGGACCCACAAGTGACCTTCCTGACTACGACTTCGATTTTGAGGTTTTGAAACTGTTGGACTACGTTTTTGACTGAGTTGCCTTTTCTGGGACTACGACCCTTTCTAACTTTCGCCCTCCTCTTCCCCTACTGTCTCCTACTCCACCAAGTCACCGTAGGGACTCAAACTCATTCGAGACCCTCAACCACTACCTGTCCCTCCGGACCGCACGACGTAAACGTCTCAGTCTGTTCTGACTCACTGACTTGACTTGACTTCACTGACTTGACTGGACTTCGGGAGGTAACCCCGAAAAGGAAGAAATTCCGACAAGAATCTGGATATGTATAGGTAGACGGACTTTAGCACATCCTAAATAAGATCATACCTAGACGAAATAGAACCTAAAATAAACGACCTTTACATAAAACGTAAGTAAAAACTCTCCATAAAAACGTCTTTGACTCGAAAAAAGGAAATATTCATTTAAACTGAGAATGGGGGAAAAAACGGGGAGGAGTGACAAAAATGTTAAAAGAGAAATCTAAAGTCATCAAAACGATACACAGAAACTCATTAAAAGAAACACAAAATAGAGCAACCTCAAGATTGTAAAGAAATTGGATACCACACTAAAAATTCAAACAGAACCTTTAAAAGGACGGTAAAAGATGTATAAAAGAAATGAGAAAAGTGGATGAAAGAGCAAAAGGTAATAGACTTAAAGGTATCCAGTATAGAAAAAGTAACACAGGATAAACATGTAGAATAGAGAAAAGAGAGAAAAATTTTAAGAACTAAAATTTAAGTCGGACCTAAAAAAATTTTTAGCTAGATAGAAATATAAACTATTAGTGGAGAAGATGACACGATGAGAAGATAACATATATGGATGACTCAGTAAGTAAAGTGAATAAATGAAAAAAGTTGAGTTCGTAAAGATAAACAAGGAAACATTGTCTAAGTCAAATTGACGACCTTAGAAGAGTAGAAGATTAGATGAAGAACCTGTATCAGTGGTCTCAATGAAATCTCAGACACTTACTATCAAGGTTATAGACCTAGTATACACACACCCCTACCCACTCACACCCACAGTCACACACACACACACACACAAGTTTAAAAAGAGATCCAGATCAAGAAACCCAACGGATCCTTACAAAAATGACTTACGGTCCGTAACACATATTTTATTAGTCTCAAGGATCTACTATAAAAGTAGGTCGATTATAAGTTAAAATTTTGATCCTGTTTAGTGGGTTTAGAACAGTCTCTGACTTACCTCAGACTATGTGTAAGGAAAATTCTAGTACGAGGGTTCTATATTACTGAGAAATCTATGGGGTTGACCAATTACACAAATGGTCTTAGATGGTAGTGACTGTCCAGAATGTAAGATTGAAAACATTGGAATGAAGATATTCGGTCGATCTTTGTGACGAGACATGCAGTTACTGAAAAAAGAATAGTGAATCTGAAAATAGGACGAGTCAAATATTTAAACCGTTTTCGGACTTCCCATGTGGTTTCATAACCCCAAATAACGAACTACAAAGGCAAAAGTTTTGAGACAACGACAAATTAGCGGTTCACCATAGACTGAGAAAGTTGGGGTACGTGATATCGGGTGGTCCGAGGAGACAGGTACCCTAAAGGGTCAGTTCTTATGACCTCACCTAACGGTAAAGGAAGAAGTCCCCTAGAAGGACTGGGTCCCTAATTTGGACACAGAAAACATAGCGTCCGTCTAAAATTCGAGACTCGTTGGACCCTCCGTGTAAAAGTCTTTAGAATCGGGGAATTAAGGTCCCCGAAGGGAACTCCGAGTCAACCATTTCTTAGACGGATATTCGTCCTCTCGACCCAAACTACGGACCCAACCCTTCTAGGAGACCTCTTCCCTTTCCGATGGGTGAGGTCATAAGACCGGACCTCTTAAGGTGCCTAACATATCAGTAACCCCAGCGTTTCTCAAGCTGTGCTGACTCACTGAAAGTGAAAGTGAAAGTATAGGAGTTTGAGGTTTCAAAACAGATAGAGATCTTCTAAGTATTTTAAAGAGTATTAAAGAGACGTAGGATTGTCGTTGACAGATAGGTTTCAAAGTCTTAAAAGTTTTACGAAGTTATAATGGATTATATATCCAAGGGGAAAGACAAAAACCAAGAACAAAGTGGTCTTAGAAAAGAAGAATTCAGAATCTAGAGTACTGTCGTGAGACTATAGAAATGTGTGTGTGTGTGTGTGTGTGTGTGTGTGTGTGTGTGTGTGTGTGTGTGTGTGTCTCAAAATAGAACAGAAAATTTGAGTCACTGTTGTGACCGGATGATTTTAGATGGTAGTATCGGAATGTAAAATCGGAAATGGTTTTGGTATGTAAAAGTTCCCTGGGAGTTGGTGAGAAAGCTAAAACGGTCACTCTTTATTTCTGTAAAATTTATAAAGACTATTAAGTTGAAGATTCGTAGTGAAAAATCTGTACAAAAGGGATTTAATTGAGATCCGATAAAACTGTGTTGATTATTCAATAAATGAATAACAAGTCTAAGACTGTAAAACATGTAAAGTACTCAACATAATGTTTTTGAAATTCTGAGATTATTTTAATATCTTTGTTTTTTTTACATATAAACACATAAATCCGTAGACAAGATAAGAAACAGATGTATAAATAAATGAAAGGAAGTTTTTTATATCCTTTACGTCCCTTATACCGGTCAAGAGATGAGATAAGAAATTAAAAACTAAGTTCGTCTTCTTAGTTTCAATTAGTGTAAGGTAAAAAATATATCACTTTCAGTGAGTCAGTACAGGTTGAGAAACACTGGGGTACCTGACGTATCAGGACTTAAGAGGTCCGATCTTATGACCTCACCCATCGGCGAGGGAAGGGTTGGGTCCCTAACTTGGGTCCAGAGGACGTAACGTCCGTCTAAGAAATGGTCGACTCGGTGTTCCCTTCGGGTTTTTATGACCTCACCCATCTGATAAGGAAGAGGTCCCCTAGAAGGGTTGGGTCCTTAGTTTGGTCCCAGACGACATGACGTCCACTTAAGAAATGGTTGACTCGATAGTCCCTTCGGTGAGTAGTTAATTACTGACCTTCATTCTAATTTCGATAATCTTTTGACCGGTATAAAGTTAATCAAGATTTATATACACACACACACACACGCACGCGCACACACATATACATATATATGTATGTCTATTTAAGGGAATACAAAGTACATAAATAATAGATGTTTTATAACGATATAAAGAAACGGAACTTAAAAGATCCATAAAAGATTTATAGAAACGGAAACATGTGTCAACAAAGTCAATAAAATACGTTGTATTACCTAGAGGGACGTTTTTTTTACATAAATTTATTGTTATTGGTAAATGACGGAGAGTGTCTAAGACACCGAGTCTACTATTTTTCAACCGGACATCACGCCCTCTGGACCCAAGCTAGGGACCCAGTCCTTCTAGGGGACCTCTTCCTTTACCGTTGGGTAAGGTCATGAGAACGGACCTTTTAGGGTACCTGTCTCCCCGGACCGTTCGATGTCAGGTACCCCAGAGTTTCTCAGTCTGTGTTGACTCCCTGAAGTGAATACCTAAAACACCCGGTCTTTAATCGTTCTTCGAACCGAGGTTCAACACAGAACTACAGAGAGCACTCCGGCGTTAATCTATGTCCTACCTAGACGTAAGAAGCCTTTTGAACTGACCCTTACCTCCCAGGTGAAGACTTCACCGTGTGAGAGGATTGAACGTTTAACCACAACCAATACCCACCCCAAGGAAGAGGTAGACCTAGTGAGGTGTACCGGACCCAAACGTGTTTTGTACCATTGGCCTAATATCTCCGTTTATATAACTCTTTCTTACTCCCTTACTTCTCTCTCTCTTCTTCTATAGAGTGATCGAGATTCGTCTTCGATATACGAAAAATCTTGGATCAGAGTCTTGTGAATCAGTGTGACGTAACGAAAAAAGTGTAAAATAAGTAATCTTCACTGAGTGATTTCCCGGGTATAAGTAACCCTCTCTTTAATTTGAGGTACAAAGGTTCCGTATTCACAGTTCCTTGAATTTTCGTGATGCTGTAGTCGTACACGAAATCAATTTGAGTTTAACATTAAATAAGTTAATACCTTTGAACTTTCTATTTTAATTAGACCAAAGGTGACAAAGATACTTATGTTAAGATGTCTTAATTAAAAAACATTCTATGACTTATATATTGATTCAAGAATTTTTATAAAAATATATAAAAAGTTTTCAGGATTATTAGAATGACACATTTAAAGTATTGTAAAACTAATCTTTCTTGACGACGGATGTTCTTGAGTCTTTTGGTTAATAAAGTGTAGTTTTTTATTTTTTCTTTTACCTATTTCATGACAGACAATTTGATATAAGATACCAACTTCTTTAATTCTTTACAAAAACGTATAATAATGTCACCTTTAAAAATTTGTTACTTTTCTGTTTTCTTAAATAGTAAACTTTTTAGTAGTTTCAAGTTTATAACTCTAGTTTATCATTGTGACCGGAAGAGATTGAATAGTTATTTTATAAACCTACCTCGTCTTTTTTTTTTACATTGTATTGTGACCCCTTTATTGGATACGTATAGTAAGAAAATGGGTTCATTTCCTTTCTATCAGGGGTAACCATTCGACTTCTCTCCCTGTAGGATTAAAAAGGAGTACTTTCTTCCAGACTTAGTTTATTAAGTGGAAGAAAGTAATGACTTAATAAACTAATTAAACATTTTCCGGAAATTTATTATTCCTACAACCGATAAATGGACTAAAAGAAAGTGAGTCAGTGAAAGTCCTTCACCCTGTAAGTCATCTTACCAGGTTACTTTTGTTTCCACTCTTTATCGATTACTTGTAAGGGTTTTGTATCTGTCTACTTATTGTATATATTTTTATATACGGTGAATCAGTTTTTATATACAGTAATTGTTTTTAACATTTACCCACTTTAATTGGAAATGGATGAGTTTGAGCATTTCTACTCTTTAATCCACAATGTTTACAGTTTGAGTCCAAATATCGAAACCGACCAGCTTTGAAAGACACCAAGTCGATAGGGTATACCCTTCTACTGGTAGTAGGGGTGAGTGTTTGATACTAAACCCCTAGTCATAAATTGTGAAACGTAAAGTGAAAGAAGTAGACATTAAAGCCGTATTATTGTTTGATATGTACTATGTCAGTGTCCCTAACAACCACAACCAGTCAGTGAGTCAGTACAGGCTGAGGAACGCTGGGGTCCCTGACGTCTTACGGTCCGAAGGGACAGGAAGTGGTAGAGGGCCTCGAACGAGTTTGAGTACAGGTAACTCTGCCACGACGGTAGTAGGTAGAATAGGAGACAGTAGGGGAAGAGGAGGGTGGAAGTTAGAAAGGGTCGTAGTCCCAGAAAAGATTACTCAGGTGACAAGTGTAGTCCACCGACTTCATAATCTCGAAGTCGAAGTTGTAGACAGGAAGGTTACTTATAAGTCCTGACTAGGAACATCAGGTTCCCTGAGAGTTCTCGGAAGAGGTTGTGGTGTCAAGTTTTTGTAGTTAAGAAACCACGAGTCGAAAGAAATACCAGGTTGAGACTGTAGGTATTTACTGATGACCTTTTTGGTATCGAAACTTATATGTCTAGAAACAGTCATTTCGTTGCAGAGACTAAAAATTGTACGACAGATGAAACCAGTATTGAAAAGAAGGTTCCTCTTTCACAGAAAATTAAAGTCCCGACGTTAGTGGTAGACGTCACTAAAACCTTGGGGTTTTTTACTTCGGAGAGTGACAAAGGGGTAGATAAACGGTACTTCACTACCCTGGTCTACGGTACTAGAATCAAAACACTTACAACGTAAAAACGGTCGAAAAAGTGAGAGGAGAAAGTAAAAGTAGTTCTCCGAGAAATCAAGGAGAAGTGAAAGACGGTATTCCCACCACATTATACGTATGGACTCCCATGACTATAGAGAAGACCGATAGGACTAAGGTCGAACACGAAGTAGGTTGGGCCGTAAAGTGCACTATATATTCAATTTATTCGTCCCACTGTTATATGTCGGAACTGTATGCGGAAAGGGTTAAACTTTGGTCAGGCAACAGGGAGGACAGACCAAGATTGACAACAAAGAACTGGACGTATGTCCAAAGAGTCCTCCGTCTATTTCAGCAGACTATAAGAGTAGAAAACTTCTTAAAAGGTGTCAAACAACACTAGGTGTGTCAGTTTCCGAAATCGTATCAGTTACTTCGTCTTCATTTACAAAAAGACCTTAAGAGAACGAAAAAGATACCAAGTTGTCTATAACCGTTAAACTATAGACCCAGGAGACGAAAAAGATTTAGGTCGACCTTGTAGACCTTCAAGTGTCAAGTACATGACAACTTCGGAACGAATGTCTTAAAACTTGTAATGAAACAATCGTACACTTTACTCACGTTTGACTTTTAATTAGATACCGTAGATTGTCACGTATTTCAGGTCGTATATCGTAATAAAGTAAAAGTAAGAGAAGTGGTAACATAGTATAAATGACAATAGGAGTACCAGTCACTTAACATGTAGGAAGATATGACGACCGTCCTCACAATGTACCAAGAAGTCAAAACTTTTTATTGTATTATTATTCATATTTGAGGGTTCCAGGACTATCTCTACCTTTCTTGTGAGTTAAATTCCCTTCGCCCCACTACTATTACTAAATAAAGGTGGAGAGTAACACGGTTGAGAAGGTTGAACTTGACTTCTCTATTGTAAACCCTTTCTTATATCAATTCCAACTTTTATTTACTCCCACTCAGTCCAATCAAACTGAATTTAATATAGTCAACTATTGTTTGGCTCCATTATCCTTGACAAGGAATTACGAAGGAATTACTAAGGAAATGAAACAGGGTCACTGAACCTGGTCGATTGGAGTCCGACTTTACACTTCATAAGATGAAGTTCAGAAAAATAATGAACTGATTTTACTAATAAAATATAAATAACTCTTCTATTTTTTTATACGAGATAAGACAGACCTTTACGAACAATAATCTATGGAGTAGAGATCAAACCAAAGTAAATAATACATTATTAAGTAATACGAGAATTCTATGATTTCATTTACATGAAGTATATAAACTTCTGGTGTTGAATGATTATTTTATCCATTACTAATCCTGTTCAAACCATCCGACTAATCTATGTCTGTCCCAGAACTCTCAATTCATCTTGAAGTACTATCCTCACTACCCGTATTTTACGTAGGTAAAAAGGGGGTTCTGTTCTTAAGTACTCGTTTGTTACTTATTCCATTCCGTCTTTTCTAGACACTCATATTAATGTATCAGAAAGTCAGTACTCACGTACCAGAATACTTCTCCTAAGTCCAGTCTTATGACCTCTCTCATCGGAAAGGGAAGAGGTCCCCGAGAAGGATTGAGTCCCTAGCTTGGGTTCAGAGGGTGTAAGGTACGTCTAAGAAATGGTCGATTCGGTGGTCCCGTGTACGTCTCCTATCTGTTTCAGTTCATACGGAGGAGTACCCCAACACGAGTAAACACAGACTTATAAACGCTGGGGTACCTGACATTTAAAGGTCCTAGGAGACAAGTACCCTACAAGGTCCGTTCTTATGACCTCACCCAACGGTAAAGGAAGAGGTCCCCTAGAAGGTTGGGTCCCTAACTTGGGTACAGATGACGTAACGTCCACCTAAGGAATTGGTGACTCAGTAGCTCCCTTCGGGTATTAATGTATTTGCCTGAAGTTAAATTCTAAGTACTAATAGACGATTCCGGTTCCCCTTACTCCAACTTTCAAATTCCATTTAAACTTCCACGTCGATTAAATAGTAAAAGACATAGAGGAGCCACTCTTTATTTGGTGTTTTGTTTTTACTTGTAAAGAGGACACACAAAGATAATCCGTTTTTTGTAATTAAACAACAAGTCAGTGAGTCAGTACAGGATGAGAAACGTTAAGGTACCCGACGTTGTACGGTCCGAAGGGACAGGAAGTGGTAGAGACTCTCGAACGAGTTTGAGTACAGGTAACGTAGCCACTACGGTAGGTTGGTAGAGTAGGAGACAGTAGAGGAAGAAGACGGAAGTTAGAAAGGGTCGTAGTCCCAGAAACGATTTCTCAGTCGAGAAGTGTACTCCACCAAGTTCATAACTTCGAAGTCGAAGTCGTAGTCAGGAAGGTTACTTATAAGTCCCACCTAAAGGGAATCCCAACTACCTAATCTAGAGGAACGTCATGTTCCCTTTAGTGTCCTTTTTGATTGGTTCGACTAGTGTACCTAGTGTCGGAGTAGATTGAGTTACTTTGATACTCGGTACGGAACATCCCGGTGGACTCTACCTACCCAGTACCACCTCTCAAGACTGTTTTGCACCTGGTGATGTCTTCCCTTACCGTTTGGTAAAGTCGTAAACACGGAACTCTTGGGGTACGACGACGACGACGACGACGACGACGTAGCGAAGTCAGCACAGACTGAGACATGCTGGGGTATCTACCGTCGAGTGGTCCGAGGGGACAGGGACCCTAAGAGGTCCGTTCTCATGACCTCACCCCACGGTAACGGAAGAGGTTACGTACTTTCACTTTTCACTTTCACTTCAGCGAGTCAGCACAGGCTGGGGATCGCTGGGGTACCTGACGTCGGACGGTCCGAGGAGGCAGGTACCCTAAAAGGTCCGTTCTCATGACCTCACCCCACGGTAACGGAAGAGGAACTCTTGCGGTACTTACCTTACTTTTCCGTTTTTTTGCAATTATGGTGAGTAGATTTAAAAAACTAATTTAGTGACGACGTTTTTTTCCGACATTTACTCTTCGAAGTAATCCATTTTTATAAAATTCGGTCTCAAAAAGTAACGACTAAATTATGTTTTAGTATTTTATAAAAATTATATAGTATCTATGTAAAACAACAACCATAAAGGAAACCGTGAAAAGATCTTACTCGTTTAGATGATATTCGTTTACGTATAGTTAAAGGAACTAAAATAAAAAATGGTTATACGTAGAAAATTATTAGTTTAATTTTCATACTTCACCGATAAATTTTTTTTCCAATTGTACCGTTTACTTTCCTTTCAAAATAGTTTCATAGTCAAAAAGAAATTCCTTTGGACTTACATCATACGTGTGTAGGTATATATATGAGTGTATGTGAACGTGTAAATCTTTTGAATGTTATACTTTATTTTTTGTACGTTTTACACCAAGTGTTTCCATTCTATGTTAGTCTCTTTCCTCTTAAATTTAACTTATGAAACATATACGATGTCTAATTATATTATAACCTATTCGAATCTCACTTTAAGGTAAATATATGACTTTTTATTCAAATTCATTTATCCTTTATTCAACACTAAAACGTTTAGAAATATATTATCATTGTATAATGAATCTGTTGAGAATGTCGAGACTTTAACTTATGGAACCACATATTAGTCTTTGTTTATAAATGAAAACACGTACTTGTTTAAATCTTGATATATATAGGTTCTGTATTAAACTCTGACTAGTCTTAAAAATTTTTATAGACATTCCTCACTCAAACTATTTAAATTTGATCTTAACACTACCTCTTCATTAGTTTCGGAGAACGAGAACCCATCCCACATCAGTGGTAAACTTATTCAGTTTGACAAGCGTAAACTTATTCAGTTTAGAATGTCAACTCTTTCGTATTTATTTTGTATGCGAATATACAAAATAAAACATGTTTTTGGAGTAAATTTTTTAGGTGATGAAGGAAATCTCACGAAAGTTTGTGATAAGATAAAAATTATGAAACATTAAAAGATCATACATAAAACATAATTTACTACCATATCCTCTATTATAACTTGTCTTCAGTACGTGGTCAAAGTCGTCTTTTAAGCGGGACTTGTCTAAGTCTGAGTTCAGAAGTATAAAAGGAGGAACTTAGGACGTTGGACTTATTTTACCAGATTTCGTATCCACACGAGTGAAATAAGACAACAATTTTGAGTGAACCACTTAAGACGGACTATTCAGCGAAGTCAGTATGACTTGAGAAACTCCGCGATGCCTGATATTTGGTGGTCCGAGGACAGAGGTAATCTAAGAGGTCCGTTCTTATGACCTCGTTCAACGGTACAGGAGGAGGTCCCCTCGAAAGGATGGGTCCCCAACTTGGGCACAGAGAACCCAGAGGACGTGACCCCCCACCCAAGAAATGGTGGTGACGGTGAAACCTTCGGGATTACCCGGTGTCACCTTGAGTCGAAGTAGTTGAACAGTGATTTATTAAAATTGTTGAATTTTGGCTTGAATCATTGAATTGAAAAGTGCTGATCGATGTAAATTAAGAGAGGAAAAGATCTGGTCACCAGAGTTGATTTCCACTAAAACGGGGGTGGAAGGGGATCACCTGTCAACCCTTTCTGACCTCTGTCTATTCTGACCATCTATAAAAACCAGCAAATATTAACTTGAACGATGATCGTAGATGCCTATCTCCCGTCCCTACTACGTTAATTACGCATCCTTTGAGAAAGAACTGGGGGTTTTAATAGACCGAGTTTTACAGTTATCACGACTCCAACTCTTTGACACAAGATCTGTCTGTACAGGTTTAATAAAATGTAAGACACTAAAAAAGGTATATCAAAGAAACAGAGTCATAAAGGAAGAAGGTTAAAGAGACAGTTTTAAATTAATAGAGAGTTAAGTTTGTGAAAAAAACGTACTTTTTAAGATAAGTTACGTTCACCGTATAAACTAATCCTAGACATGACAATCGTTCTGGGAGAGATATTATATTAAGACTGATACGTTATCAACTGTGTTCATTTTGTCATAGGAATTGTGTACATTTAATACTTCGTGTCGTATTATTGTATTTGGACTTTTAGGTAATAGGGTTGATGTTTTATTTAATAAAGACTGAGGAAATATAGATTAATATATGAAACCGGTGGAGTACGTTTCTCAACTGAGTAACCTTTTCTGAGACTACGACCCTCCCTTACCCCCGTCCTCCTCTTCCCCTGCTGTCTCCTACTCTACCGACCTACCGTAGTGACGGAGCTACCTGTACTCAAACTCACTTGAGGCCCTCAACCACTACCTGTCCCTCCGGACCGCACGACGCTAAGTACCCCAGCGTCTCAACCTGTGCTGACTCGCTGACTTGACTTGACTTGACTTATATATCAAGTATAAAGTAAGATGAAGGAAATCTCAATTAGTGATACGAATTTTAACACTGTAGAAGGGAAACGAAACTTTTCGTATAAATATACGGACGTAGAACAAAACGAAGAAAAACTTAGAATCTCGTTTACTATAGTATAATGTAGATCTGAAGACGTCAAATGAGAAAAATGAGTAATAACACAGTTCTTAGTAGACATAACAATCGATATCGTCATCATTGACATGAAGGGACGGTGAACTAACAGGTAAAATTTTTATTTATTTATTGTCAATATATAAATAAGAAAACTGTTTGTATAAAGGTTCAGGACAAAACGACAATACATACTAGGACAATACTTCGGTATGAACACGTACACATGACCATGTCTACCGTAAAAGTAGAGTCCCCTGACCTTACGTTTTCATCCTTCAGTTCTTTGTGGACCTTATTGTCCGTCTAAACCGGAACCTCATGTCTTGTTTCGTCCCGTTTCCGATTATCTCAAAACGGTTCTCTTGTGTGACCAGTATCGTTTGTGGGAGAAGGTTGTTGTGTTCTCTTCTGAGATGTGTGCCTGTAGTGGTCTACCAGTTGTGGTTTTAGTCTAACTAATATAAGAAACGTCGGTTTCTACCTCTTCAAGATATGTCAGTCGTTTTTGTTCTGGTCCTCGACTGACACCGAGTCTAGTACTTGAGGAATAACGGTTTAAGTCTGAATTTAACTTCTTTCATCCCCTTTGGTGATCTGGTAAGTCCACACTGGATTTAGTTTAGGGATTCCTAATATACCACCTTCACTGTTTATCTAAATTCCCTTATATAAAGTATTTGTCACGGACTACTTGATACCTGTCTCCAAGTACTGTGACATGTTCTCTGTCCCTAGTTCTGGTAGTGGTTCTTTTTCTTTACGTTTTTTCGTTTTACCAATAGACTCCTCCGGAATGTTTATCGACACTTTTGTTCTCTTCACTTTTCGTTTCCTCATTTCCTTTCTATATGGGTAAACTTACGTCTCAAGGTTTCTTCGCCGAAATCGAAATACACTTGATTCTTGAAGGTCTACATGTTCGACCCAAAACTCCTCCGTCTCCTTTGTCTCTAGTTTAACGGTTGTAAGTAACCTAGTATTAATTCGTTCTTTTAAAGTCTTTTTTTATTTAGATGAAGACGAATAACTGAAACGATTTCGGAAACTGACACACCTAGTGTTGTTTGACACCTCTTGACAATTACACTACCCTTATGGTCTGCAGGAGTGGACAGATGACTCTATGCACATTCGTCAGTCCTTCGTTGTCTTCACCTGTGTCTTGTTGACCGACCAAGGTCTAACCGTTTCCTCATGGTGTTCCGACGTATAGCACTGGGACGAATAAATTGAATATACGTCTCATGTAGTACACTTTACGGTCCGACCTACTTAGTGTTCGACCTTAGTTCTGACGACCCCTTTTATAGTCATAGTGACCCTTTCCGACTTCCGTTTTCTCCGTCCCGTCTCCTACTCTACAAACCTATCATAGTGACTGAGTCATCTGTACGTAAACGTGTTTGCGACCCTCTCTCACTTACTGTCTCCTCGGACCGTAGGACTTCAGGTACCTAAGCGTTTCTCACCCTCAGTGGAATCTCTGACTTGTTGTCGTTTAAGGGACTGACGGGTCAATGGAACTCAGAAAAGACACAGAAGTTTCTACGTTCTGTCTAACTAGATCTGTTATAAGGGTGTCTGATATCGTGAAAATCCAGAGAGCCATTTAACCAGACCGTTGATAGGGAAGGACAAGAGTTTATAGTTTCAGTTTTTGGGCTCTCGTAGACTTGTACAATACATCAGAGCACATATGTCGACGTTTTATTCGTATTTTCAACCCCTCCACCGTTCACCGACTCCGGATCCAAATGAGAACCCTTCGGACATAAACGTGTGGTTACTGTTTTAGAGAGAATATCTTCCAATTTAAAGAGACCGAACGTAGTCCGTACAGGGAACTGAGTTCGTAGAATTTGAACCGGGTAAGTTTATTAAAAACCCTAGTCTATATCTTAAACTCGTAAGGTGTAAATTCCTAATATAAATTCCTACTATAACCAGTTATAAGAAGTCTCTTTGTGTCAGCTGTCCTATATGTACCGATATAATGTCATCAAGCACTCCAATAACTCTGGTTCTTCAGGCTAATAGATGAGAGACATTTGACTTCTTGGTCCCTTGGACTCCCATATTAAGACAAACTCAGGTTTACGAGTTCTTGGTCCTCAAGACTTCATATTTTAGTCCTTTTCTTCATGAAAAATACACAAAATCTGGTTCTTCCCTCTGTCTTAAGTGAAAAAGAGAAGACAAAATGTGACGGGGAGTCACCTGACCTAGTACGGACGGATGTACCCACTTCCTTCTAGAAATGAGTCAGATGACTTAGTTTACGCTTAGAGAAGGTCTTTATTGGGTGTTTGTGTAGGTCTTTATTATAAAATGGTCGAGAGACCCGCACGGAATCGGGTTCGTTAAATTGTGTATTTTTATTGTTAGTATTAGGTTGTAGTGACCTCTACCACTGACGTCGGTACTTTAATTTTCTGCGAATGAGGACCCTTCCTTTCAGTACTGGTTAGATCTGTCATATAATTTTTGGTCTCTGTAATGAAACAGTTGTTTTCAGACAGATCAGTTCCGAAACCAAAAGGGTCATCAGTACATACCTACACTCTCAACCTGATATTTCTTCCGACTCGCGACTTCTTGACTACGAAAACTTGACACCACACCTTATTCTGAGAACTCTCAGAGAACCTGACGTTCTTCTAGGTTGGTCAGGTACGATTTCCTCTAGTCAGGACCCACAAGTAACCTTCCTGACTACGACTTCGACCTTGAGGTTATGAAACCGGTGAACTATACTTCTGGACTGAGTAAACTTTTCAGAGACTACGATCCTTTCTAACTCCCGTCCTCCTCTTCCCCTGCTCTCTCCTCCTCTACCAACCTACCGTAGTAGCTGAGTTACCTGTACTCAAACTCACTTGAGGCCCTCAACCACTACCTGTCCCTTCGGACCGCACGACGCTAAGTACCCCAGTGTTTCTCAGTCTGTCCTGACTCACTGACTTGCATTGACTTACTACGTTATATAAATTCCTAAAACTACAGAGTCTACTTGATAAATAGTAGTAGAGAGAGAGGAATCAAAAATCTATCTGATCGGGTTGTCGAGACTCGTGGAGGACTAATGGAAGACTGAAATGTTTCAGTGGAAATATGATTATTTGTGTCGGTTACGTTCCGTAAGAAAAACGATTATCTTATCGATCATCTTGACTACCATTTTATTCGATACGTAGATATATAAAGAGTCAGTATCAAGATATGTAATAAAATTATATATTTTAAAGACAAACCTCTAATAGTCAAACCTGAGGGTGCTGACACCAATTGATGATAAGAAATACCATTCAAGTACAAATGTAACTAAAATGGTGAATTTAACATATGACATCGGTTCCTTTGGTATACTATTACTACTGGTTTTGCTTAAATTTGTAAAACAATCTCAATTTAAAAGGTGGGATGCAAGTCGGTTACGTATGAGAAGTTTTTGGTATAGTGTCATTACGAAAAGATAAATCTTAATGATACGTCTATAAAACGAGTAGGTGAGGTAATTTTTTTTTTTTCCGGAAGCCACACCCCTTTTCCGTAATATCAATGATTTCCACTCACACCCCCATATACGGAAATACATAAAATTACATTAATAACGTATTAAGTGAATTACTCATAACCTAACTCAAAAGTTTATCATAGTACTGATATTCATTTAACTATCCTTTCACCTATCGTTACTTAGTCCCTCATGACCGTCGGGGTCGGATTCAGTGACAAATAGAGAAATCTCCATCTGTCTTAAGGTTAACGGAAGTAATTGACTCGTCATACGATACCTCTTACTCGAACCAGGAATAGTTCTCCGAGAAAGTAAATGTAAAAACGATTTGAAAGTTCAAAGAGACAAAAGATCCACGAATTCTCGAGACTTATCCTCTCTTTTCTTTTAAAAGTCCATCCATTCGGTCCCCTGTGACCTTCTGATTTCTTTGTTTTTTGTTTTCATAATTACTTCTACAGTCTTAACACGGACATATAAACACTAAGGTTTTCTGTCGGAATGTCGCTCTTCGATCTTGCCTGCCTGCGTAAATAGGAGGTGTGCAGGTAGTCACGGCGTTGTTTCGCCCTCCAAGGGGAACTATTTACTAGTTATGAAGTGTCCTGTAACGGGATCGGTGGGACGACAACGACCAATTTTCACACCTAAAGTTGCTTCGTCATTTAGAAATACCACAATCTAGAACTTGTCAATTGAAGAGGGAATTAGCGGATGTTAAGACTTGTGATAATAAGACGTCTTAGTAAAAGAAATTCGAGTGAGTCATCCTTTTTATATGAATAACCTGGTCATTTCTTTGGAGTTATAAAATTAGGTTTACTTTGTGATTTATAATTTGTTAACAAAACAAACCCAAAAATTCCTATACGTGTACCTGTTTTAATAATATGAAGATGCCGTATTCATTTCTCCGTTAGTTTATATAATTATGTACACCGATAACAAGTTAGTCTTCTGATCTAGAGAAGTTCTTTTAATTTCTATGGTTCCCTTGTACATTTCGTTTCTACCCGAGTTATTTCCTGTCTTTACCATACCTGGATTGTCTTCGTCTTCTATAATTCTTCTCCACCGTTCTTATGTGTCTTCTTGACATGTTTTTTCTAGAAGTGCTGGTTCCATTAGTACTACCATACTCGTGAGTGGATCTCGATCTGTAGGACCTTACACTTCAGTCCACCCGGAATCCTTCGTAGTGATACTTGTTTCGATCACCTCCACTACCTTAAGGTCAAGTCGAGAAAGTTTGGGACTTTCTACTACGACACTTTCACGACGTGAGTTATACGGTCGTTTAAACCTTTTGTCGTGACCGGTGTCCTGACCTTTTCCAGTCAAAATTAAGGTTAGGGTTTCTTTCCGTTACGGTTTCTTACGAGTTTGATGACGTGTTGACGTGAGTAGAGTGTTCGATTATTTCATTACGAGTGTTAAGCGGTTCGGTCCGAAGTCGTTATACACTTGGTAGTTGCAGGTCTACAAGTTCGACCTAAATCTTTTCCGTCTCCTTGGTCTCTAGTTTAACGGTTGTAGGCGACCTAGTTTCTTTTTCGTTCTCTCAAGGTCTTTTTGTAGATACATACGAAATAACTGACACGGTTTCGGAAACTGACACACCTAGTGTTATTTGACACCTTTTAAGACTTTCTCTACCCTTATGGTCTGGTGGACTGGACGGAGAACTCTTTAGACATACGTCCAGTCCTTCGTTGTCAATCTTGACCTGTACCTTGTTGTCTGACCAAGATTTATCCTTTTCCTCATACAGTTCCGAATATAACAGTGGGACGAGTAAATTGAAGATACGTCTCATGTAGTACTCTTTACGACCCTACCTTCTTCCTGTTCGACCTTAGTTTTAACGGCCATCTTTATAGTTATTGGAGTCTATACGTCTACTGTGGTGGGAATACCGTCTTTCACTTCTCCTTGATTTTTCGGAGAACTACTCTCACTTTCTCTTCTCATTTTTTCAATCGAATTTCGAGTTGTAAGTCTTTTGCTTCTTGTACCGGAGATCAGAGTAGTGAAGTACCCTTTATCTACCCCTTTGTCACCTTGGTCACAGTCTGAAATAAAAAAGACCAGAGGTTTTAGTAACGTCTACCACTGACGTCGGTACTTTAATTTTCTACGAATGAGGAACCTTCCTTTCGATACTGGTTGGATCTATCGTATAACTTTTCGTCTCTGTAATGAAACGGTTGTTTCCAGGCAAGTCAGTTCGGATACCAAAAAGGTCACCAGTACACACCTACACTCACAACCTGACACTTCTTTCGACTCACGGCTTCCTAACTACGAAAACTTGACACCATAACCTCTTCTGAGGACTCTCAGGGAACGTGACGTTCCTCTATGTTGGTTAGGTAAGATTTCCTCTAGTCAGGACCTACAAGAAACCTTCCATAGTACGATTTCGACTTTGAGGTCATGAAACCGGTGGAGCACGTTTCTCAACTGAGTGACCTTTTCTGAGACTACGACCCTCCCTAACCCCCGTCCTCCTTTTCCCCCGCTGTCTCCTACTCTACTGACCTACCGTAGTGGTTGAACTACCTGCACTCAGACTTACTGGAGACCCTCTACCACTACCTGTCCCTCCGGACCGCACGATGCTAAGTACCCCAGAGTTTATCAACCTGTGCTGACTCGCTGACTAGACTAGACTAAACGTAGTCACTACCACAGGGCGGTAAAGTAGGAGACTACGGGAGAAGAGGAAAACGGGAGGTAGAAAGGGTCGTAGTCCCTGAAAAGGATACTCAGTTGTCAAACGTAGTCTACTGGTTTTATGACCTCGAAGTCGAAGTCGTAGTCAAGAAGGTCACTTATAAGTCGCAAATAGAGGGATTTCTAATTGATGAAACTAGAAGAACGTCAGGTTCTCTGAAGGTCCCCGGAAGAGGTCGTGATGTAAAGTTTCTGTGGTTAAGAGACCACAAAACGGAAGAAATGTCAGGTCGAGAGTGCTGGCATACACTGGTGACCCTTCTAGTACCGAAGCTAATATATCTGGAAACGACAGTCGCATTACAGAGACGAAAAGTTGTGTGGCAGATACAAACAGTAACAAAAGGACGGTTCTTCGTTGGCAGAAGACTAAAGTACCGACGTCAGCGGTGGACGTCACTAAAACCTTGAGTTCTTCTCCTTTAGCCAACGGTGAAGGTGGAAAAGGGAAGATACACAGTCCGTCGTTACCCCGGTCTACGGTACTAGAATGAAAGAAAAAATAAATTGTAAGTCAAATTTCGGTCGAGAAAGTGAGAGGAGGGAGTGGGAGTAAGTCTGCGAGAAATCGAGGAGAAACGAAAGACGGTAATCTCACGATAGTAGGTATACAGACTCCAACAACTACAAAGAGGGCGGACAGAACTAAGGTCGAACATTGAGTAGGTCGGGCCGTACAGAGTACTACACGAGTCGCATATCCAATTTGTATGTCCCACCGTCGTCTGTCGGGACACCATGAGGAAAGAGGTAGAATTTGGTTAGTCAACAAGGTTTGTCCCAAGATTGACAACGAAGAACTGGGTGTATGTCCAAAGAGTCCTCTACCCATTCTACCAGACCATAAGGGTAGAGAGATTCTTGAAAGGTTCTATATACTTGACTCAATTTTCAGCCGTCTGAACTAACATGTGCAGGTTGAGGATAAAGGATACAAAATTAAGAAAGGGTATATATATAAGGATCTTTCAGAAGTTAGTGTGTTTGGTGTATTCGTAAGTATTATGGTTAGTATGAGTTGAGTCACCCTTTTAAGAGTAAAGGATACAGTGAACTTTACGGGGATATGGAAATTTTTTTTTTTTTTTCTGTTTGTCAAAATTTTTCGTAACCAAGTACAGACCTTTTCAAGTCCATTATCTTCTATGTAAATTTCCTAGACACTCAGAAAGAACTACTAAAATTATAAAATTCTCTTTTATTTCTGGTAAATTATCCATAGTAAAGGAATATATCTAAAAAACTTTAATTTAAATACTCCGGGATTTCAGTTATGTCGAAGTTTCTATATCTGTATTTTACAAAAATTGTTGATCTGAGTAATAACCTTATTTTATTTTAAAAGAGAAAAGTCTTCAAATCTTCTTATAGAAAAGGGACTTACGTCAAAAAGGACACAGTCGTTTTGAGATGGTAATATTCACGATGAAAAGAGCTAATCAATCCTACTTTTATAAAAAGGTAATAAATTTTGGTAAATTCGTTAACGGAACTCCTTGACACTTGATGAAGTAATCTTACGGACACACTATAATTATTTTTATTTGTAAAATAAAATTTACTCAATACATAGTTTGGTGATACCCGGTTGATAGTACAATATTTATAAAATAATAATATACGAGTCCATATCTTATTCAATTTGTACGGACTTATATTTCGTGACGAGGAATGTTATAAAAGTCGTGACGTTACGTTCTATTTCTTACTTTAGTTCACATCTCCCACAATCGTCAAAGAACTCGCTTAGTAGTCAATCGGTCCTTATATGTAGACAAACTGAGGTTTCATAGACCGAAAAGTAACGTGATATCACTTAAGAGGGTCGTATTGACGGTAATAAGAAGTTTGGTCAAGAATTTTCACTTTAGTATTAAAATATAATATCTTTTATGTGGATAATGTTATTACGTTCTCTAGTAGAACAAATTATAATCCGAAACGTAAAGGAAAACCTTTTATCCTACAATCAATAATATAAAAGAAAGAAACTTTAAATTACAATAAAATTGAAATTGGGTTAGATCAAGTAAGATAATTATTACATAAACTTGGGACGGACTAGATTTTGACGTTTCTATAATGTGATTAGGTCGATCGATTTAGAAGATTACTTGATTGTTTAGAATTGAACTACGGACCCGAATCGAGTAGTTCCTCCCTAAATATCAAAATGTTTACCTAATCAACAGTAATTTGTTATGTATGAACTTAAAATTTGTAAAATAACACCACTTTTTCTTTTTACAAACAGAACTAATATTCCTAATACCTCTACTACTAAATACTTAGAATATTTAGATCTTAAACATTAAGACACTTATAAAAATTTTGTGTTAACCTTCATACTTAACAAAGGATCTTTCTTTGTGTACGAAGGACATAATTCATCGGTATAAAAATCGACAACTCGAAAAAAAACAAGACGGGTTTCTTAAAGTAACTGTAATTAATATATTATTATTTCTGTAATTATAAGTTACTTACTCTTAAAAAGTTGTATATAAAAATAGGATTGTTTCTCTTAAAGAAATACATTAATAATTTTATGTAAGTACTTTTTATATAAGAAAAAATACGATTATGAAAAAATAAAATAGTCTAAAAATTTTCGGAGTATTGTTGAACAATATAACAAAACCATTTTACGAAGTTTAGGAGAAAATTTTACTATTTCATATTTCTTTGTTTGTAAAAATTGTGAGAACAAAGATATAAGAACAACGTCCGTGACACAATCCATGATCTGTGGATTCAATTTTAACCAAACATCTAATATTCTTTCTTGTAACTTCAGATTACTTTTAATCATTCTTACAGGGGTGGGGGATTTATATACAGTCTCTCTAAAGACGTTGATATTAAAAAAAGTATCTAGATCTGCATCCTTTCCTAATTATCCCCATAAATTGTGTTGAAAAAGGTTTACACAAGGTACCTTGGGATAATATCTTCTGTCATCATCAAAGTGCTTTATTTATTTACGAAGAACACCAGTTTATTAGTACCACGTTTTAGTTACCACCTCTTTTGACGACCACCGAATCGTACTTAGTTCCCTCACCACGTACGTTTCATTTTTCAGACAAAACTTCTTTTGGAGAACCCCTCAAAAAACTCAACATCGACTTGATCGACTCGAAAAAATAAAAAAGTAATAAAAACGTATAGTCTTATTAACGTTCCTAATCTTTTGACTATCTACACAACGTTACCTCAACATTCTTAGACCAAAGATATTTTGATTTCTATAGTATGTTTTTGTTATTGAATACATTAACATAACCTAACCCTCTGGTTCCTTTCTTATTCTGTGTTTTTTCTTCGTCTGTTTAAAATGTCTAATCTTTCCACTATTACCTTTGGTGGGGTTTAGTGGGGGGTGTGTGTGTCTTTTCTATACCACCTTCGATGTGGTGATCACAGTTTGTTCCAATTCAAAGTTCACCTTTGTGACCTTAATTCACAATTTTTTGTCATCTTAAACGAATTACGTACAGAGTACTGAACTTATAATATCTTAGAAGATTTACTGAAAAATATCTTTTGTTTTAAGTTAAATCTTATAAATATGTCATGTGATATTTCCAAATTAGAAATTAGTTTCGGTGTACTTTTTAATGATAACACATTTCTGAGTATGTATAAGAACAACATTTTACGATATTTTCCGGAGTATAACAAACCACTAAAATTTTTGTTTAATAAACAACTCGAATTCAAATATTTAATCTTTTAATGAACCCGTAAGATTTTTTTATTTTATTTTATTATTTTGATACGTGAATGGTAGTACTAATCCTAAAGGATCACAGGTACCGAGTAGACTCAGTTTTACTCATAGAGGGGGTTAAGGACCAGGTCCCTTTATCCGTACACGGTTTTTGGGAGGGAGAGGTAGTTTTCCTCTTGACAGAGGTACTTTCGGTCTACGTTTTTACTACCAATATAGGTGTAGTGCAAACGGTAAAAGATTAAGTGACATCCCTTGAAGGAGTTTACAGTCTCCTCACTGTAAGACGGTGTGCAGTTTCCGTGCTGCTTATCGAAATGCCCAAAGTCCCAGAGGGTGAAAACCTCAATGCAAGAAATATGACTTTAAATCTTTTTTTTTTCCTATTAGTCATACTGCAATAATATATATTAAACTGGATAATGTGTAACTGAAAAATCTTTAAAAGTAGTGAAGTCGACTCTTTTCTTTAATCTTTTATAGAGAATCATTCATCCCTTCTTTGATTAAGAAAGAGAGATATCGATCTAAAGTGATACGACCCAGTAATTTAAGAGTCGTCATATCATAAGTAGATGGTTCCGATATTCTCTAGAGAAGACGTCTTACCAATTGTGACCCCATCAATATAGTTAGTAGTGAAACAGAGGACTTGTTATTATCTCTTCGCCGAAACGATTTACTAGTTTGTCCATGTCGTCAAAATTCGACTTTATTTTTTAAGTTAAAGACATGTCATTATTAAAGAAAATCCCCGTGTGATAACACATGTGTGTAATGAAGGTTTGTTACAGAAATACGAGTATAATACTTGTCACTTGTGTTTCAATAAAGACAAAAATTTATTTTCCAGTCAATTGATCAAAGACTACAGCTGACAAGACAATATATAAATTAATAAGTATCAGTTTCGGTACACTCACTTATCGAGAAATTATGTTTATAAATTGTCAATATACTTAAATAAATTTCTTCATTGAACCTGTGATAATGGAATAAAAAGAACTCCGATTATTGTATACCCTTTTTAATATTTATAAAAAAAAGATAAATCGTGATTAGTCTATAAATAGAAAATAGTGAATAAAATGATAAAAGATTTATCTTGTATTTGTTTATATATACATATATAAAATCAATAAAATATAACACCATCACATTCAAGTATATAGAAACGTTTTTAATTTCTCGTTTAAAGTGTGCCCAATATTTATTCAAAGTCTGGTAAAGTTGGTTATTAAAATGTACCTACTTAGGTACTCAAAGTGATTCCCTTATAGAATTACGTATCCTCTCGTATTATAAGTCTAATTATAATAATAAAATAATAAAGTACCTCCGATTTACTATATTTTTAATACTACAGAGAAAATGTCGATATTGTATATGTCCTAGACTTTAAAATTTATCGTTTTTACTGAAACGATAAAAGTTGATAAATGGACATACCTTTTTATAAGTCCTATATTAAACGCCACCATTTTATTATGTGTCTAACATAAAGTTGATAGACATTGATACAGTTCTATTAATGTTTGTAATCCGTCCTTTAATTGGTAAATGTTTTTTTTTTTTGTGAATTAACTCGTAAATGACACTCGGTCCACTCATAAAGTGTGGACAGTATCTTTGTTTCCTAGACTCTACTTAAATCTCTTTTGAGTCTTACCATCTCGATCAAACATTGGGTTTATAGAAGTGAGTTCTTCGTTAATATAATTTAAGAGTACATCTGATGTGTTGATTTTGTTCCAAATGTGATAAAAGATTAGGTATAATATCTGTTCTGAATATTACTGATAAACTACTATTTATAGTAGATAATATATGTTCCTTTTATTCCTCCGTTTAGTTCACTTTAATAAATAAAAATCATATCAACCAAATGTTACAACATAATCAAAGTTCACTTGTCCTCACACTTAGTCAATATGTCTATGTATATATATTCGAAAGAATCTTAGAAAAGGGTATATCGGTCTATCTCATAACTTTTCTCAAGTGACACTATATGTCATTCAATAATCAATAGATAACATATATATTATCATTCATATAGAGTTAGGAATAGAAGGTTAAATGGGAGGGGGTAAATTAGGGATCCTTGGTACAATCAAAAAGTGTGGACACTAACATGAAGACATAACATTTATTTAGGTAAAAATGGAAAAGAAAAAAATATATCTAAAGTATGTATTCGTTATAGTATACTATAAACAGAAAGAGACAGACTGAATGAAGTGAGTCATGCTGTTTCAAATCCAGGTAGGTAAAAGGACGTTTACTGTAAGAAAACAAGAAAAATACCGATTTATTATAAGGTAACATATATACATGGGGAAGAAGAAATATGTAAAGAGACAACTATCTTGACTCCAACAAAGGTACAAAACTGATAACATTTGTCACAATGTTACTCATGACCCCACGTATATAGAAAAACTTAATACCAAAAAGAGTCCCATATAAGGATCCTTACCCTAACGACCCAGTGTACAATCAAGATAAAAATGAAAAAATTCCTTAGAGGTATAATAGAAGACTACGATTTAAGACTACGACATTTCTTGTTATAACATATCCTTGGAATTTGCAATCCAGATACTTAGTTCCATTTAACCTTCATCAGTTTGTCCTTTACCATTCTCACTTGTAGTTGTAAAATCCTTAGTCACTTGATTTTACCTGACCTTACCCACTTAAATTAAGTCTACTGGTAATATAGATGATGACACCCGTTCTTAAGTAATCTTCTTTACCTTATCGGTAGTGTCAGTTGTTTTCTCAGACTTTAAGTCATGAACCTACGTTAGAGTTTTTACTGTCTTACTAGAGATAAACAAAGGTTTCGTTTGGTAAGTTATGGTGCCATTAGGTTCAGATACGGGGTTGGTCATTACGACTTCTTCGACTTCAACTCACCCAGAAACTTCTGGATGTTAAGGAAGATCTTGATTGTGGGTTTTTTCTACAGGACAAGTCATGTTCCCTGACCCTACGTTTTCATCCTTAAGTTCTCTATGAACCTTATTGTCCGTTTAAACCGAAACTTCATGTTTTACTTCGTCCCCTTTTCGATTATCTTACAACGGTTTGTCTTACGTGTCCAGTGTCGTTTGTGGGAGAAGGTTCTTGTGTTCTCTTCTGAGATGTGTACCTGTAGTGGTTTACCAGTTGTGGCTTTAGTCTAACTAATATAAGAGACGTCGGTTTCTACCTCTTCAAGATATGTCAGTCGTTTTTGTTCCGACCCTCGACTGACACCAAGTATAGTACTTGAGAAAAAATAAAAAAATTCCTTGAAAAGAAGTTATATTTAAATAAATAAAATAAACCTCTAATTGATGAAATGTTATAACATAACCAAAACGGTATGTAGTTGGACTTAAGTGGTATCCATATGTGGACAAGGGACAGGACTTGGGGGGAGGGAGGAGGGAGGGGTATGGTAGGAAGACCCAGGAGAGTAACGTGGTCGGGGTTCGTAGGTCATAGTACGTAGCTTGGACCTGACCGCTGAACAAAGTATATACTATACTATGTACAAAGTCACGGTAAGAGGGTTTAGTAGGGTGGGAGAGGGAGAGGGTGTCTCAGGTTTTCTGACAAGATATGTAGACACAGAGCAAACGACAGAGTGTATGTCCCAATAGTAATGGTAGAAAGGTTTAAGGTATATATACGTAATCATATGACATAACCACAAAAAGAAAGACCGAATGAAGTGAGACATATTAACCGAGGTCAAAGTAGGTGGAGTAATCTTGACTAAGTTTACATAAGAAAAATTACCGACTCATTATGAGGTAACACATATACATGGAGTCGAAAGAATAGGTTAGTAGACGACTACCTGTAGATCCAACGAAGGTACAGGACCGATAATATTTGTCACGACGTCACTTGTAACCCCATGTACACAGAGAAAGTCAAGACCAAAGGAACCACACATACGGGTCGTCACCCTAACGACCCAGTATTCCTTCAAGATAAAGGTCAAAAAATTCCTTAGAGGTGTGACAAGAGATATCACCGACATGATCAAACGTAAGGGTGGTTGTCACATTCTCCCAAGGGAAAAGAGGTGTGGGAGAGGTCATAATTAACGAACATCTGAAAACCTAGCGTCGGTAAGACTGACCGCACTTTACCATGGAGTAACACCAAAACTATAAGTAAAGAGACTATTACTCACTACAACTCGTTTAAGTCTGGATTTAACTTCTTTCCTCCCCTTTGGCGATCTGGTAAGTCTATACTGGATTTAGTTTAGGGAATTCTAATATGTCACCTTCACTGTTTGTCTAAGTTCCAAAATCTAGACTATCTGTCTCACGGACTTCTTGATACCTGTCTCCAAGTACTGTAATATGTCCTCTGTCCCTAGTTCTGGTAGGGGTTCTTTTTCTTTACGTTTTTCCGTTTTACCAACAGACTCCTCCGAAATGTTTATCGACACTTTTCTTCTCTTCGATTTCCGTTTCCTCTTTTCCTTTCTATGTGGGTAGACTTACACCTCAAGGTTCTACTCGTTTCTCTCTATTCCTTCGGAAGGAGTCAGTAGTTACGTTTCTTTATCGTCTTTTGTTATCTTACCCCTTTCCGATCTCCATAGAAGTTCTTTTAAACTCTATGGTTCCCTTGTTAAAGTACGTTTCTACCCGTGTTATTTCATGTCTTTACCATACCTGGATTGTCTTCGTCTTCTATAATTCTTCTCCACCGCTTTTATGTGTCTTCTTGATATGTTTTTTCTAGAAGTACTGGGTCTATTAGTACTACCACACTAGTGATTGGATCTCGGTCTGTAGGACCTTACGTTTTAGTTCACCCGGAATCTTTCGTGGTGATGTTTGTTTCGATCACCTCCACTACCTTAAGGTCAACTCGAGAAAGTTTAGGACTTCCTACTACGACATTTTCACGATGTGAGTCTTACGGTCGCTTAAACCTGTTGTCGTCACCGATGTCCTGATGATGTTAAAAGTAAGGTTAGGGTTTCTTTCCGTTACGGTTTCTTACGAGTTTGATGACGTGTTAACGTGAGTAGATTGCACGATCGTTTCATTACGAGTTTTAAGAGGTTCGGTCCTAAGTTGTCACGTACTTGACACTTGAAGGTCTACAAGTTCGACCAAAATCTTTTCCGTCTCCTTGGTCTCTAGTTTAACGGTTGTAGGTGACCTAGTAGTTTTTTCGTTCTCTCAAGGTCTTTTGTGTATGAAGACGAAATAACTGATTCGGTTTCGGAAACTGAAACATCTAGTGTTGCTTAACGCCTTTTGAGAAGTTCTCTACCCTGATAGTCTGACAGAATGGACGGAGGACTCTTTAGACATACGTCCAGTTCTTCGTTGTCAATCTTGACCTGTACCTTGTTACCTGACCAAGGTTTAACCCTTTCCTCATGTAGTTCCGACATATAACAGTGGGATGAATAAATTGAAGATACGTCTCATGTAGTACTCTTTACGACCCCACCTACTTCGTGTTCGACCTTAGTTCTAACGGTCCTCGTTATAGTCATTGGTGTCTGTACGTCTACTGTGGTAGGGATACCGTCTTTCACTTCTTCTTGATTTCTCGGAGAACTACTTTCACTTTCTTCTCTCACTTTTAAAACCGAATTTTGAGTTGTAAGTCTTTTGATTCTAGTCCCGTAAGTCAGGGTAGTGAAGTACCGTTCATCTACCCCTTTGTTACCTTTGTCACTGTATGAAATAAAAAAACTCAAGGGTTTAGTGACGTCTACCACTGACGTCGGTACTTTAATTTTCTAAGAACGAGGAACCTTCTTTTCGATACTGGTCGGATCTTTCGTATAATTTTCGTCTCTGTAATGAAACGGTTGTTTCCAAACGGATCAGTTTCGATACCAAAAAGGTCATCAGTACACACCTACACTCTTAACCTGATATTTCTTTCAACTCACACCTCCTCAACTACGAAAACTTGACACCACGACCTCTTCTAAGAACTCTCAAGGAACCTGACGGTCCTCTAGGTTGGTCAGGTAGGATTTCCTTCAGTCAGGACTTATAAGTGACCTCCCTGACCACGATTTCGACTTTGAGGTTATGAAACCGGACTACGTTTCTCGACTGAGAAACCTTTTTTTGTGACTACGACCCTTTCTAAATTCCACCCTTCTTTACCCCTGCTGTCTCCTAATCTACCAACCTACCGTAGTATCTGAGATACCTATACTCAAACTCATTTGAGGTCCTCAGCCACTACCTGTACCTCCGAACCACATGACGTCAGGTACCCCAGTGACTCTCTGTGCTGACTCACTGACTTGTCTTAACTATGATAGGAGGTGTCACCGACATGATTAAATGTAAGGGTGGTTTTCGTCTGCTCCCCCCGGTGAGGAGGTGTAGGAGAGGTCGAACACAACAAATATCTTAAGAACTACTACCAGTAAGACTGGTCACACTCCACTGTGAAGAAACGTCAACACTAAACGTACAGGGATTACTAATTACTACAACTCATACAAAGGTACAGGAGAGACCGGTAGATATACAAAAGAAGTCTATTTACAGATAAATCTAGAAGGTGGGTAAAAGACTAACCCAAAAAATTAAATTTAACTCGAAATACTCGACAAAAAATATAAAACCTCTAATTAGGGAAATGTCACCGAAGTAAACGTTTCTCAAAGAGGGTTAAACTCCCAACAGAAGAGAAAACAAATACCAAAGGGAAGGATTAATGGACTACCGACTAACCCGTGTGTCTAATTACAAAATTGAAACTTTCAACAGATTGAAAGGAACGTCAGAATATAAAAGAAAAGTGGAATAGTCTGACGTCTTCGTTCGTAAAAATACTAAGTAATAAAGTTTCTTGTATGATGTAGTACCCATGACGAAATCCACGATCTGTATATTGACACTTATTCAGAGACTAGAACATCTAGAATAAAATCACTATTCTCTATGTGTTGTTTTTATGTTTATATATACCAATATTTACTCGTCACTCCTCCACTCTACTCATCTGCTATTTACCCTATAGTCACTGTTTTCCTCGGGGTGTACGGAGTCTGACTCAAAGATCGGTCAAGTCTATTACGCCGACGAATCGCTTGACCACGTTTTACTGACGAGTCCTGTCACTATACTTAACTTTCTCTTAACCGTCCCTTACCCAATATAAGACACTTTCGTTTGGTGACCTCTCAAAATTCGTCTCTTATAAGACCATAATAAAGTCAAATGCTTCTAGTGAAACATTGGGGTACCAGACGTCGGACGGTCCGAGGAGAAAAGTACCTTGAAAGGTCCGTTCTTATGAACTCACCCAACGGTGAAGGAAGAGGTCCCCAGAAGGGTTGGGTCCCTATCTTGGGTCCAGAGGACGTAACGTCCGTTTAAGAAATGGTAGACTCGGTGGTCCCTTTGGACCCAATAAAACACACTTTCGTTTGGTGACCTCCCAAAATTCGTCTCTTCATAGGACCATAATAAGGTCAAATGTTTCTAGTGATGAGGAGGACTTCTTACTGTTCCCCCTGTTTTAACCTTCGTCATTTTGTAAAACCTTCAAATTCGTTGTCTTTAATCTCTGTACATGATCTCTCCGATAGTACCTCTGTACTTCTCAATCTGGTAAAGTCATATGTGAGACGACTATTTTAAAATTACCCTTAATCACAACCTAACTTACACATTACCTCTTTGACGAAATAAAAGTTTTTGTCCTATTGAAATGATATTTCTTTTATTTACTTTAACATAACCATACTATATGTATATTCATATGTCATCAAGACTCTTTTTACTTCGTTATATTAGTTCTTATTATTTACACCTCATGTTAAACCTGAACTTTTGTGTAGTAATATAAAAAGTTTCGATACGTGACTACTCAAAGGTTTTACACGAATTGATGTTATAAACACTACAGTAATTTTTTATGTTCTGTGTTCATAGAAAAGTTTAGTGTGAAAAGACGTTTATATACGGGTCCCTACCCTAACGACCTAGTATACCCTCAAAATATAGAAAAAATTCCTTGGAGTCCCGATAAGAGGTATTACCAACATCGTTGAATGTAAGGGTGAATGTACGTGAGGTCACGAGGAACGTCGTGATAAATGTTATCGGTTCTGTACCTTCGTTGGATCTACAGGTAGTTGTCTCCTCACCTATTACTTTTACACTTTGCATGTGTCACCTTATACTGAGTTGTCGTTGTATCTTATAGTAAACGTCGTTGTGTCTCCCGGGTTACTTCAGTCTGTTTCTTTCTAATTGAAGTATACTGTAGTGAATACACACCTTATATTATTTTTAATATGTTTATCTGAAAAATGTCTTGTCTTCACCTGAGTGTCTGGAGTTTCAGTTTGAACACAATGGTCCCCCGTTTGTACCCCCCTTCACTATCTAGCCCTCAAACCCTAAATGTATTTGTACGATGATACGTATTTTATATATTGATTTTCACTGGATGACATAATATGTACCTGCAGATGAGTTATAAGACACCACCAGATACACCCTTTACTTGGACTTCTTCTTATGTGTGTGTGTGTGTGTGTGTGTGTGTGTGTATCACAGTGTAATAACATTTAGACTTTGATTGTCTATTGACATTTAGTTGAGATAAGATTATTTTTTATTATATATATATATATACTATGTAATCATGTGAAGTTTCAATCTCGACCTTAAGACTTAATCCACGTGTGTTTTTTGTTAAATCTTTAGACATACGGTAATTCTTTACATAGAACATAAATGATTATTGACTTTATTAATTCCCATGTCTCTCTAGTACACTATAATTTTCATTTGATTGTGACAATAAGAACTATAAGATTATATATTACGTATTTTAACGATTATACAAAAACGTTTTTATACTATGTCATTTTATTTTTTTTTGTAGTATAAACTTTTTGTTTCACTAAATTAAAATTTCACGAAATAGAAAAAACCGTCTTTATCTTACCGATATCAATTGTAAAAAATAAAATTATTCTGTTATAAAAGTCAAAAAATTAACAGATGACCCGTAAAAGTACTACGATAGTATCACTAAGAGAATTTGAAAGTCAAACCATTCAAAACATTTGAAATAGGATATTAGTCTAGAATGTGTTGTGATGTATTATTTTAACTGGATTTCGCTTTAAATTCCTGTAGTAAAAAGTAGTCTTGTTAACTATGACTTCCGTTTGATACAATTGAATAAAAATTTCAATGACAATTTTCAGTCCTAAGAGATCAAAATTGAAGTGACTTAGCTATGGTTAAGTGACTTAAATTTTTTTACACATGATTATTACCTCATAAAGAGGAAGGACGAAATTGTCTCACTACTTAGAAAAGGTTTTAATCTAATAGTCAAAGAGACATTATACTTTCATTCTTTTTTTTCATTTATAAAACCACAAACCATCATATATGATCTATCGTATACTTTTTCGTCTCTGTAACGAAACGGTTGTTTCCAGGTAGACCAGTTTCGATACTAAAAAGGTCGTCAGTACATACACTCAACCTGATATTTCTTTCGACTCGCGACTTCTTGACTACGAAAACTTGACACCACAACCTCTTCTGAGAACTCTCAGGGAACCTGACGTTCCTCTAGGTTGTTCAGGTTATAATATAATATATATAGGTTATAATATTCACATAATGTTATATTATGTAAATATAATATAGGATTTCCTTTAGTCAGGACTTATGAGTAACCTTCCTGACTACGACTGCGACTTTGAGGTTATGAAACCGGTGGACTACGTTTCTTGACTGAGTAACCTTTTCTGGGACCACGACCGTTTCTGACTTCCACCCTCCTCTTCCCCCACTGTCTCCTACTCTACCAACCTACCGTAGTAACGGAGTTGCCTGTACTCAGACTCGTTCGAGATCCTCAACACTACCTGTCCCTCCGGACCACACGACGTCAGGTACCCGGCGTTTCTCAACCTGTGTTGACTCACTGACTTGACTGACTATTATATGATTTTCAAATTTTCTTTTGCATTTGAGACGAAAATGTTAGTAGTTATCTTTACGTTTTTAAATAAGTACTATTCACTTTATAATTCAAATGGAGTGATAAAGATCCCATTAAAAAATTTTATACTCTTAAACTGTAAATTTCTTTGTCATTGAAACCCCTCTTTCTGAATGATTGTATTGACATGGTTTTGATATCCTTAATAAAAAGAAATAACCAAGACATTTTACTTAATAACACTTTACATTTTAATAGTATGTAAACAAGTAAATTTGTCTTCAATGTCCTTTACACTTTGTTCCTGTAACTGTTTCCAAAGTAGTGAAAGTTTATTTGACATCCATGAGTCCTCTGTCATTTATAATAGATTACGGATTTTAAGAAAACATTTCAGTCTTAAGAGATCAAAATTATATAACCTACGTATGGTTAAGAGATTACATTAAAATATATGACTATTACTAATAGGAGGTATTTCAATTCTATATCACTATTTAGAAAAATTCTAAAACTCATAACAAATAGAGTAAAGTTATATTCTTTTTTGAACTTATGAAACTGTAAATCTATTCTAAGTCTCCCATATACTATATGAATACAGTTGTATAAAACCATACTGGTTCAACTTTATCGAAAAAATGAGTTAAGTCATCTCTTTTTGTCAACAAGTCTTTTCGTCATAGTAAAATAATTTTTACTGACGGCAGATACCACAGCGATTCTCAGTCTGTGCTGGCTCGTTGAAGTGAAAGTGAAAAAGTGAAACTTCGTAACCTCTTCCTTTACCGTTGGGTGAGGTCACAAGAACGGACCTCTTAGGGTCCCTGTCCCCTCGGACCACCCGACGGCAGATAGCCTAGCGTGTCTCGACCTGTGCTGACTTCGTTGAATCGTCGTCGTCGTCGTCGTCGTCGTTAATTTACCTTAAATAATATGGGCCCTTTTATCTGTTGACCATTCTTTCTCATTTTTATTATTTGATGTATAAATTTAATAGTCGTCTAGGAATAGGTCTTACATAACTTTATAAGATAGTCTCCTGTTGATTTATCTAATTAAATGTAAATATGTATAATACGAACATATCAACTACACCGAAATAAAACACAAAAAAAAAAAAATCAAAAAATAAAAAAATTAAAATTTTAGAAATTAAGAATGTACGCAAGGGTTTGTACTTGGGGGGGAGGGTGGAGGGAGGGGTATTGTAGAGAGACCCAGTAGGGGTACGTGGTCGGGGTTCGTACGACATAGGACGTAGTCTGTATCTGACCGCTAAGTTAAGAATGTAGTATCATATGTACAATCTTACGGTAAGAGGGTTTAGTAGGGTGGGAGAGGGAGAGGGAGACTCAGGTTTTCAGGCAATATGTGTAGACACAGAAAAAACGACAGAACGTATGTCCCAGCAGTAACGGTAGAAAGATTTAAGGTATATATAGACAATCATATGACATAACCACAAAAAGAAAGACCGAATGAAGTGAGACATATTAGCCGAGGTCAAAGTAGGTAGAGTAGTCTTGACTAAGTTAATTTATGTTCTTTACTAGTCTCATCTCTAACTGATATCTCAGGGAGATCATTTCGACTACAATTTATAAACTGAGAAATGTTTCTACGATCGAAAGGTACATCCCGTAAACAACAACAACAAGTCAACGAACCCGTACAGACTGAGAAACGTTGGGGTACCCGATGCACCCAGAATAAAATTATCACCTATGTGTCCAACCAGTTATCCTATTAGTTCAAGTCACTCGAGTGACCCAACTCTCTCTTACTATTTACAAAGGTCTCTCCTTGAAAGAAATTGTTAAAGATCCAAAGAAAAGACACATACATAACCATTTCATTTGATTATTGAAGATCACAACATTGGAGTCATCAGTGTTTTCGTACTTAAACTTTAGTTCCAATCGATTTCCTTCTTAAATAATCCCTTTAGATATGTCAATTATATTGTATCATGATAGTAGTTAATTATTTTGAAGAGTAATTAAAATTTATCTAAATAGACCGTCAACTATGGTTAGGGTAACCGGTAAATAATGTTTTTATAAAACCTCAAATATAAAATATCTCTTTTCTTTAAATCCGATTTATATAAAATATATTATGAGTCATTTGGACCCTTTATCTCTAGATACACTATTTCCATCCTGAGTAAGTCAAGTCAAGTCAAGTCAACGAGTCAGCACAGGCTGAGACGCTGGGGTACTTAACGTCGTGTGGTCCGGAGGGACAGGTAGTGGTAGAGGACCTCAAGTGGGTTTGAGTACAGGTAGCTCAGGCACTACGGTAGGTCGGTAGAGTAGGAGACAGTAGGGGAAGAGGAGGACGGGGGTTAGGGAGGGTCGTAGTGTCAGAAAAGGTTACTCAGTTGAGAAGAGTACTCCACCGGTCTCATAACCTCAAAGTATTTCAGAACAATTATAAAACCTCTTTCAAATTTGTTTCAGATGATTCTTAAGTAATTAAATAAGTTGTTGATAAATAACTCTTCTTTAAGATAATACATCGTATTCGGCCCATACAAGGGACTACTTGACTTCGAGGACATACCGGAACTTCATTGTAAACTATGTGACCAAATGTTGACGAGTGCAAGTTTGGACAGAGGGTATGATCTGATGTAAGGGGTGTCCTCGTCCCGGAAACGGATTGAGTAGACAGATGGCTGTCAATTTTACGACAAGTTATTAGTAAATGGCTTACTCTCTGTGGATTAATAGGTTTTTCGTTTCAAACGGTTTTCTTTTAACTGGTATTTCTAAGTTCATTATCTACTTCCCGGTGGTCATGAAGATAAATATTGGTCGTACGTATAATACGTAGTCGGCTTCATTATATATGGAGCTTCTTGTGTATGTACCATGCTGAGTCTTCAAGGGTAAAGATCCGTAGTTTGGGACTTCCGTAATTTCACCTTCCGTGTTCCCGGATCTGTAAGGGAAATTTATCTGTCTAATATCTTTCGAGGAAGGTTCGGGTGTAAAATTTATATCCTTCTGTAGAATTTCAATACATTAGTTTGAAAGGTTGGTAAGGTGTGTACAAGGGATTGAAGGGGCTGTTCACTTATGTAAAGGACCAAATGTACAAAGGTTACTACCCTGTCTGAAAATCCTATCTACCAAATTAAAAGGTTATCGAGTTTTATAATCTAAAAAACCTTTCGGAAATTTATAAACTCTTATTGTCCTTTAAAGAGGGTATTTGTGAGGAAGGCGGTACAACTCTTAGGAACCGAGATTAGAACTCGAGAAGGAGTACGTTTGACATGAGTTCCAGAGAATTGTAAAACTAAAGAGAAATATCCACATGTAAGTAAACGGTTCTTCGTCGATTTTACACCACCGTATTCCGTTTTTCCTGTGTACTCTATTCTGTACCCGTCGTTTCGTTTCCTTTTTTAATCGTAGAGGTGAAAAAATTGTGAAACTAAAGATATCGAGGATAGACCTGTGACGTCGAAAAATAAAAAACTCGGTGTAATATAACAACCGAGTATTGCTCGCAAGGTAGTTTATTTTGGATCTAAGTTGATGGGACTGAGGTTGAAAATAGAAATAAGAGATTACCGTGTGAGTCGTTAGAAAAAGTACTTATTAATGAGAAGCTCGAGATCACAGTATAAAACATAAATGAAAGGATTTATTTTATTTTTTCATCGTCGTTTACTACGATGGATAGTATGTGTTCCGTTGCAGAATTGTGGATTATATATAATTTTCTGTTATACGGAATCGAGAGTGACAGTTGAAAGAGAATAGGATAGTAGTATAAGAGTTGTTTAAGACCCTAAACAGACCATGTAATTTCCTCATTTCTATGATTAGTCTTAAATAATTCGTGATTAATATAAAACTCGTGACACGAAAAAAAAAAGAAGGGGGATGATAGACTGAACAGAGGGTTCGAAATACTCCGTCAATGACAATATTATGAGAAAAAAGTGTGTTCCCTTTACTCTGAATCCTTCCTACTCATTGAACTAGGACTGAAGTGTCTCTCGCTCCTAGTTTCGTTCCTAAGTTTAAGTCTAGTAAGAATGAGGTTTTGAGAATTAGTATACTACACGTATAGTTATTATCTTGTCAAGGTTTTATTAGACCTTCAAATATCCCTATTTGTGGATTAATAAACTTTCAAGTTTTGACTCTGTTAACAGTCATATCCCTGACTTGTCTTTATCTTAATACTAGTCAAGATTGGTATTGGTAAGAGTTGTCAGAGGGAGAAAGAAAGAAAAATTTTACTTACCATATCAAACGTGGATTACTATATACCTCTGATTTGTCCCATACGGTAGTTTTCAAACCTTCAGTCCAGTCTTCTCCTTATTATAGACTTTATTTTTGTCATTTACCGTTATCTGTATCGACTCACTTGAAATACCCCGATTTTACATATTATTTGAAATTAGGTTGATCATAAATAACTAAAAATATGCCATACTTCTGCGATTAAAGTAAAAAAAAGTATATTTATTAATAGAGTCTTATTGAATTATTCATTTTACCGGGTAGTAAAGAGGTGACTAGATGTGTAAGATGAGACCGTTTTTAGTAAAAAAATTTATATCCTTAGTTAGATAAGGACACTAGAGAAGCGACAACCTGATAAACAGATAGAGAGACACGATTATAGTGTATACCGGAATTAATCATAACTAAATTCTTTCAGAAGTATAGATCATTTACCCTTGTAAAACTAATTATAACCTGGAAGTGATTATTAGTCTATAAAAGACCAGGCAAACAATTTAAATGTATTTTTATAATAACCCTTAAAACGATTTTAACGCGAGTTAAATACTTTTTCAACTTGTAAATAATATAACTCGGAAAGATAATTGTCGTTTGATATAAAACGAGATTAAATAAAAAACAGGAGAATACAGCAAAGCACGTTCAAGGATTGAAAGAAGAATTTCCCAAATGTGTGGAAAACACTTAAATAAAAAACAAGAAAAAAACGTCAAACATTAAGGGTTGGAGTGTTACTCCTCTTTTTTATTTATTTGTTTTTTTTGCGACTTGTTTGTCTTTTATTAAGAATCGACGTAGTCTCTTAACGTCAATGTCTCGTTTGACAGTGGTGGTTTTGACCTCTCCGTCTTCTGATGTCTCTTAGACCTCGTTTTCAGGGACTCCGTAAAATGACATCATATTCTTTTTTAATTTTCCGATTCTATTTAAGGCCATTATGTTAAGGGTTTTCAGTATGGTGGAATTTTTCGTCTAAATTAGTGTCCCAATATCTGACGAAGGGGTGGGATTATGGAGCATGACGTAGTCACTCCGAGTCATATATTATGGTCACCTAATATTTACTCTTTCGACGTTTTGTGTTTCAGATAAATTCACAAAGATCTCTTTCTTCCTGTTCTACCGTCTTCTCGTCCACGTGAGTCTCATGTCAGAGAGAGGTACCTACGTAGTCCTTCTGTAGGTGTATACGTCTTCAAGAGTGTCTCGTGGTCGACTCTCGACCATCTCGGGGACTAGGGACCTTTCGTTATATCCCTGGGTCCGTGTTTAGTCATCCAACTGCCCTTCCTCCCTCTTCCTCCTCCTCTCACTTATCCTGGACTGGACGTGGGGCCTCAGCCCTCGTCTCCGTTCCCTCTCTCGGGGTGTAGGCCAGTTAACTAGCCCTGTCTTCTCTGCGTAAACTCGTTTGAGGACACCTACCATGTGTATGTCTCTCCCCCCACTTTGGTAGCGACTCGAGGTCCGCGTCTCGCTGTTTCCTTCCCCAGACTTTTGGAAAGGTAGTCGACAGACTGTCTAATTTAAGTGTGTTAGTCGATCTACCTGAGATATCGCACTTCGTCGACTAGACACTGGCAGGTTTACTTCACTCTTTGTGTGTCTTGTTAGACACGGTCCCGTTTACATGGAACCTGACGCTACGTTCAGACAGTCACGTGTGCCACCGACCCTCGACCTAGCACCCCGAACCTCTCGTTACAGTCACGTTGCTGACTGCTACTGACGTCCCTCTGTTGAGTTCCTCTGTCCTCTCTCCTTTAGGTACCACCTCTTACGGAAACCTTCTTTAGGACCTCTGGTACCTTCGTCCCACGATAACGACTCAGTACACGTTCCCCATGTCGGAAGTGACATCGAAGGGAGGGGAGTGTACGGACGTGACCGTTAACTCGTGATCTCTTCCTTGGGTCGGTCCCCAGAAACTCGTAGACGACCCGGTTCGTGACCTCTTCCTGGTCAGCCCTTCCGTGAAACCCACGGTCGACGGTCTCCGATCTTTTCTTAGGATTATCTCGGTATAGAGGGCACGGGTACTGGTGACCGAAGAGACGTGTGGACCGTGGTGGTTCCGAGGACGTTAGTTTCGTCGACATGGTGGTGGTACGGACCAGGAGTGACCCCGTCTGGGTTCAGGAAATCCCGTAGGAACCCTCGTTTGGGGACACCCACTATGTGTACGTCTCTACCCTTATTTTGGTGGTGACTCGAGGTCCCCGTCTCGCTGTTCCCTTCTCCAAACGTTTGGAACGGTAGTCGACAGCTTCGATGTCTAATTTAAGTGTGTTAGTTGATCTGTCTGAGAAACAGACATCTTATATAGTTTCCTGTCACTCACAAAGGTGTTTTCTTTTGTGAGATCGAGACCGTTGACCCCAGTGACCTCTTTTAGTTTACGTCTTCCCGGTCTATCTCAGACTCGACAGGGGTGTAGTCCAGGTCCCTGGTCCGGAGGGGTCGTGACGTCCCAGAGGATCCCTCCGTCTTCACTCGACACTGAGTGTCACCCTCTTTCCTGAGACTCTCGACTCTGGACTCTTTTTTGTAAAGAAAAGTAAGAGTACAAAAGTGAACGAGACGTTAAGTAAGGCCTTAAAAAAAAAGGAGAAATAAGAAAGAAACAACAACACCAACGACCAATTTTGTTGTTTCGGACCTACTGTTATGTAGACAAATGTTGTATCAGTTAGTTTATAACATTCGGGTGACAACTCCGGGATGGTGAGTCCTTTTGTTGGTGGTGTTGTTTTTCTAAGGAAAGGTTTATAATGACGAGTGACTGTTACGTAGACCATTGGGTTCTCGACACTACCTCTATATGTTCTAAGTACAACAAAAGTACTGATGATTGTACTATAGGTAATATGTCGGGAACCTAATCCTTCACTAAAATTGAAATTTTAGAATTATAAATTCTTTATGTAAAACATTCCGATATCGACGGTATCTATCACTAAGGAGACTACTTAGACTCATTTGACTTTTAGAAAATCTGTCTTAAGTGGTAAGCAATACGGAAATTCTTGTAAATGCTAAGTACCTTTCTCTATTTTATAGTTATAAGTATCCTCAAATCTTTTTTAAATAAGACTAGAAGTACTTACTGAAACTCACCAAGTTCTGAAGTCACCTTCTTTATTGAAGTCTACACCGTCTCTATTGTACTGTTAATTGTCGTTTGTACTCGAATTTCTATACTGACTTAACAATGTTAGGGTACTATTCTGAAATTTACTACTCTTCAACTAAGAATGACTACTCCTTTCTTTCACAAAGAACTTTACCTTAAGTGAGAACCACTTCTACGGTACTTCTAACAACCTTATTGTCTTTTCTCTAAGTCTTATACTACATTTAAACCAACTATTTTGTCACCGTCTCACACTCTCTTGACTGAGGTCAAAACTTTCTTCACGATGACACCCATTTAACGATAATTTGTTGTGACATACAATGTCTCTTCAGTGGGTATTCCCTTCTCAATTAGTCACCTCGTTCTAAGTAATAACAGAAGAAAATTTTTTAACGGAGTCTGGTACTGAAAGTGGTCGATGGTGGGACTAGTGAGTTGTCAATGGTTGTTGACTTCCAATCGTTCAAAATTAGTTTGTTCATAAAAATTGATTCCGTACGCGTACCACGAAACCTGTATTCCGTTGACCTGTAAATTATCCGACATCACGTATTGAAGATATGAATATGTATGACTATTTGGTTTTTTTAGTACTGTAAATAAAATAAACGATAAAGACGAACTAACTATATAAGTGAAATGACACGACGAGATCCTGACTTGGGTCTTATAAAGGCTCCCTACGGACATTACCGTTTAATAAGACTTCAAATACACCCTTCCATTCTCTACGACTTTTGTGTTGTTTTATGACTTCTTATATAACTTAGTGATACATCATTAGGCTTTGATTATATTATAACATTTAACTGATATAAAGATATTTTATTTATTTCTAAGTTTTGTAATTTTTTTAGTCTTTTAACTGTCATAGACTATAGTTCTTATATCATTAGGTCTTTACATTATAACGAAATACTCATCTGTGTACTAAGTTACTTCGTGTTATTTCTCGGGTCTTTAAATGGATGTGTGTATCCCTTGACTGGAAACTATTTTCTAGTTTCCGTTACCTCTTTCCTACCAGAAAGATTGGTTATCACGATCTTTTTGACTTTTAAGTATCCGTTCTTTTAACTTAAAATCTATTGACTGAAACGTGGAAAGTGTTTTTGTTTTGAGTTTTTACCTAGTATTAGAATTTATATTTACACTTTGATAATTTTAAAAATTTCTATTGTATCTTTAAGATTCACTGGTAACCAAACCTAAGAAAAAAAAAAAAACTATTTTGTGGTTTTCGTGTTATATGTTTTCTCTTATTAACAATTCAATTTTGATTAATTTTAATTTTGAAGATGTTTTATGTGACTTTCTGTTACCCTACAGTTCGGTGTCTGACTCTGTTGTTTAATTTTTGTATAGACCATTTTCTAGACACTAGGTTTATATGTATCTTGGGAATTTTATCGTTGACTTTTCAACTAGTTTTCTAGATTTGTAAGTAGAGTGTTTTCTACTACAAGTCTACCGTTTTTCCATTTTATATTTTTATACGAATCGAAGTGTTAAGTAATCTCTTAACGTTCAATTTTTTAACTCATTGGTGAAATCTTAGGTCTTATGACTGTTCTGATTTAGAACTGTTTTGACATCTCATTGTCATTGAAAGTGAGTAATGACCATCATTACCTTTTACCTTATCGGTGAAACTTCTATCAAACCATTAATGAAATTTTTCGATTACATCAGAATGGAATACTAGTCGTTTTAAGGTGAGGGTCCATAAATCTGTTTATTCAACTTTCGATTTCGGGTGTGTTTTTGGTATTACGCACAAATATAGTCGGAATGATTATTAACGGTTTTTGACCTTCGTTGGTTCTTCAAAAGTTGTCTACTTGGCCATTCGTTCGACACTATGTGGGAATGTTACCTTATAATGAGTCCTTGTGTTATTTTTTTTTTTTACTCGATAGTCCAGTACTTTTCTGTCTCCTTTGAATTTCCGTATAAAAATCACTTGTTTCCATCAGACTTTTCCGTATCGACTTTACCGAAACCGACCACAAAGGTTGAGATACTGTAAGATCCTTTCCGTTTCTGATATTTCGATAATTTTGGTGAGTCATCAAAGGTCTCTTCTCCCTACTCATCCACGTTGTTTCCCAAAAGTTCCGTCACTTTGAGAAGACATACTATAACATTACGATACCCTGAAGGGGTCACCGAGTGACCATTTCTTAGAGGGACGTTACGTTCTCTGTGCCCAAACTAGAGACCCGACCCTTCTAGGGGCCCTCCTCCCGTGTCGTCGGGGGAGGTCATAAGATCGGACCTCTTAGGGTACCTGACTCCTCGGACCACCCGATGTCACATCCGTATCGTTTCTCAGCCCGTCCTGACTTCACTACCTCGTACGTACGTGTGTCCGTGACATTGCGATACACTATACGTAAAGAGTCTTAGACATTTTGAAACTGTACTTCTCACTTCAGACCACGTTTGATAACTAAAACCAGTCATTATATCGTTATGACTGAGTTGTTAACATTGTTTGTGGATTATTCCCTCTTTGACACACTCACACATATCTTCACCTTCCGCCCTACTGTTATTGACATAATAGACGAGTTGAAAAGGTATTTGGATTTTACCGGGATTTTAATTTTAGATAAAAAAATTTGGACCTATATGAAAATAATAAAGATTTTTTAATAGATCGTAAATAAGACCCACAAGACAATCTTTCATTATGTTGATACTGATTTCCATCAAAATAAAGAAATTTTTAGGAATGTAAAAATAAGATAAAATAATGGAATGTTGATCTTCATCGACACGTTACAACAACCTTCACCCCATCTTCTCGTTCATGAAACAACAAAAGGAATTGACATAAAAAGGGTTGTGGAATGAAATATCACAAGTGTAAATATACACCTTATGTATTCCGTCGACACTAAAAACAAAAACATCTACGGTGGAGACTGATGCATAGAAGAAACGAAATTAAGGTTCAATAGTATTTACCTTGATTTAAAAGAACTTGTGTAAAGACTTAGATAATTCCACTAGTATATCTCTTAAAGGAAATTATGAGGTATAATGAAAATTCTGTCTTCCCTCTGGTCGGGACCTAATGATTCAATCCAACTTACTGGTACCGTAGGACAAATATAAAGAGACCGTAGGACAAAGAAGGGAAAGTTTTGTCCGTAGTGTAAGTATACCGACAAGTTTAAGAGGTATACTGACATTATGGTACTCCTTTCTACTTCAGACATACGAAATAAATAACCTTGGATCGTGACAAGAAACAGGTTTGACTCTGAGTTATTTTACAAAAAGTTAATTAATCACTTATTTATACTTGTAGAGATGGTCGTCGGTTGACGGTGTGGTCTAACCTTCTATGAGAGTAGGGAACCCGTAGCAAGCAACGTCTGTTCTTGCCTTCTATGTAAACGTGACAACGGTTTTTATCTTTCTCTTTACAGACGTGATTATGATTTTCAATTAATTATTAAATTTCTTATAACAAATGTAACGTTAATAAATATATGAAACTATTACAAAAACTAATACTTATGAACAAGTTGTTACAATACATAATCTTATGGGTGAACTTTTAAAGAGTCTTATAATCTTAAGCGATTTCTTCGACCTTCTAGCTCAAATGTCTTCATAAAGTTCTTTACGGACACATGGCCCGGGGGGTTTACCTGTTGAATAAAAGAATTAACGTTAAAAACCAATAAATACAATGGTCTTATAGTGATATACGATGGTACCTCAGTTACACATATTCTAGAGTTTGTTTTTCAGTTTATCAACATTTTTTACTCATTTTTTGTTTGTTTGTTGTTTAGTAGGAATCGATAAAATGGACATTCACTACACGAACACGACGGTGAAGACCGGACAATTACGTATGGCGAAGGCTGCTTATAATTTAGACCTCGATGGAGACCAGACCAGTCCGTGTGGTGTAGCTCCGGAGAAGTAGGTCGACGTTTTTCGTTGTAAAAGGTCAATAATGGGTTGTTTAGATTTATAATTAAAGGTTTTCTTCAGGTTACTCTTCAATACTGTCACTATTATTTCGACCCTTTTTTAATTACTTCCTTTAAAATAAATTTTTATATACAAACCCTTGCGTACATGTGGGCACCACCTAAGTACAGTTACATACCGTTTTGGTTATGTCATAACATTTCATTTTATTTCATTTTTCTTTTTAATTTTTTTATACATATATATAACTTTAAATAATTTTTTTATTTCCTTTAGAACAGTCAAAATAACGTAAACTTAGATTCTTTTTTCATATACAAAAAAGGACTTACTAGTTCTTAGTGATCAAATATTGAGTATAGGAAATCTATTAAAAAGATTGAGTAAAACTCGATTTACTTCTCATCCATAAGACTCCAAAGATTGATCTTAGACGACAATTGTTCTTTACACTGAAACCCGTTGAGAGTAAGTATTTTACTCTGAAAAATGTTATTTAATATTGATTCCGGAGAATATCGAAATACAAGTTGTAAGTTATCAAAATTTTTAGATGATGTACCGGAATTTAAGGTCCTGAGTTACTCTATACGTCTACTGTGGTGGGAATACCGTCTTTCACTTCTTCTTAATTTCTCGGAGAACTACTTTCACTTTCTCCTCTTACTTTTTCAACCGAATTTAGAGTTGAAAGTCTTTTGATTCTAGTACTGTAAACCAGGGTAGTTAAGTATCTTTTATCTACCCCTTTGTTACCTTTGTCACTGACTGAAATGAACCCCCTCCCCCGAGGTTTTAGTGACATCTACCACTGACGTTGGTGCTTTAATTTTCTGTGAAAGAGGAACCTTCTTTTCGATACTGGTTGGATGTGTCGTATAATTTTTCGTCTCTGTAATGAAACGGTTGTTTCCAGGTAGATCAGTTCCGATACCAAAAAGGTCTCCAGTAAATACCTACACTCTCAACCTGATATTTCTTTCGTTTCGTGACTTCTTAACTACTAAAACTCGACACCACAACCTTTTCTGAGAACTCTCATGGAACCTGTCGTTTCTCTAGGTTGGTCAGGGAGGATTTCCTTTAGTCAGGACTTATAAGTAACCTTCCTGAATACAACTTCGACTTTGAGATTATGAAACCGGTGGACTATGCTTCTTGACTGAGCTACCTTTTCTGAGACTACGACCCTTTCTAACTTCCGCCCTCCTCTTCCCCTGTTGTCTCCTACTCTACCAACCTACCGTAGTGGTTAAGTTATCTGTACTCAAACTCGTTCGAGGTCCTCAACCACGACCTGTCCCTGCAGACCACGCGACATCAAGTACCCCAACGTTACTCAACCTATGCTGACTTACTGACTTGACTTGTTCTTCTATATACGATATGAAAAGATCGAATGTGTATTCCTTTAATAAAATTTTTCCGTTTATTATAAACTTAAAAAGGTAAAAAAAGAAGAAAAGTCAAATTCGTAAAACATTTATTGTCGGTAAGAGAGTCTTAAGAAGTATTATTGGTTTAAATTACGAATTCTTAAAAAAAGACTTACACGCCAAAGTCAAGTCAAGTTAAGTCAGCAAGTCAGTACAGGCTGAGAAACGCTGGGGTACTTAACGTCGTACGGTCCGGAGGGACAGGTAGTGGTAGAGGGCCTCAAGTGAGTTTGAGTGCAGATAGTTCAGCCACTACGGTAGGTGGGTAGAGTAGGAGACGGCAGGGGAAAAGGAGGGCGGGGGTTAGGGAGGGTCGTAGTCTCAGAAAAGGTTACTCAGTTGAGAAGCGTACTCCACCGGTTTCATGACCTCCAAGTCGAAATCGTAGTAAGGAAGGTTTCTTGTGGGTCCCGACTAGAGGAAGTCTTACCTGACCAACCTAGAGGAACGTCAGGTTCCCTGAGAGTTCTCAGAAGAGGTTGTGGTGTCAAGTTTTCGTAGTTAAGAAGCCACGAGTCGGAAGAAGTGTCAGGTTGAGAGTGTAGGTATGTACTGGTGTCCTTTTTGGTATCGGAATTGATTTGTCTGGAAACAACTGTTTCATTACAGAGACGAAAACTGATACGATAGATCCAACCAGTATTGAAAAGAAGGTTCCTCATTCGCAGAATTAAAGTACCGACGTCAGTGGTAGACATCACTAAAACCTCGGGTTTTTCTATTTCAGACTGTGACAAAGGTGACAAAGGGGTAGATAAAGGGTACTTCACTACCCTGGTCTCCGGTACTAGAAGCAAAAGACTTACAACTCGAAATTCGGTTGAAACAGTGAGAGGAGAAAGTGAAAGTAGTTCTCCGAAAATTCAAGGAGAAGGGAAAGACGGTATTCCCACCACAGTAGACGTATAGACTCCAATGACTATAAAGAGGGTCGTTAGAACTAAGGTCGAACACGAAGAAGGTCGGGTCGCAAAGAGTACTACATGAGACGTATATTCAATTTATTCGTCCCACTGTTATATGTCGGAACTGTATGAGGAAAAGGATAAACCTTGGTCAGACAATAAGGTACAGGTCAAGATTGACAACGAAGGACTGGACGTATGTCCAAAGAGTTCTCTGTCCAGTCCACCAGACCATAAGGGTAGAGAAAGTCTTAAAAGGTGTCAAATAACACTCCAAATCATAGTGTGTTTACTTTAAATTTATAATTGTAATCCTTTTATTTTTCAAACCAAAACTAAATAACTAACAATTAAGAACAGATGTCTCTTTGTAAAAGTACTAAAACTATTCAAAAAGTAATCACTGAGTATTTTATTGAAATGGTAAGTAACCCAGTAAATTAAATTGTTAATGTCTGATTTCGTCTTAGAAGTACTACAATGTACGAAGTCTTTCACCTTTACTCGTTTCTTAGTTAAAAGTAATATAAAGTAGTTTATGAATTAAACATATGAGAAATATATCATTTATTAACTGATGTCTCTACTGACAGATTTCTACAGGTAAAGTACTTTTACTTACTGTATCAATTGTATAATGTACCTATTTAGTCGATTGGTCGAAATATTATTACAGGACGTTGTTACTTTCGTGTTAAAAATTAAAAGTTATTTCTATTGTGAAAAGACTATTCGTAATATGTAAACAGGAGAAGATAAAACAACGGTCATTATTACGTTTGCGACCTCAATGGTCCGAATTTTTGAGGTAAGAGCAAATATTACGTAACATCTTCATGAATTCTTTTAGTGAAAGGGAAAAAAATTTCAGAGGTATGGTTTATTCTACAGAACGTTTACGACTACGGATCTTCCGATAGGTCGAGACACTTCGACTTCAGAGACCTTGATTCTTGACTCTGTAGAATGAAGGGTCCTGAGAGAATTAGTGATTTAAACTTTCTGTAAAGTGATCTGATACTTTGTCACGTCCCGTCCCCTAGATGTATGAGGGTCATGGACATGTTAAGGATCGTAAATTTTCTACGAACTATTTGTCCACTTATATGTGTATACTTTTGCATAAAAGTAATGTAAGATATTCTAGATCTATATGAGTCGATTGTTTATAATTCGCAATTACTATCTGACTACTTTTAAAGTTACCGAAAATATATACTCGTAAAGTAATTATTATGAGACTTGGTTTTTAATATAAAGAACCCATTCATGAATAAGACTGAATAGAGGGACTTTCATAACACACTTATTATGAATTAATAATTTATAATTATTTAAATCAATTACACCCTACACTGATGTGAATGTAAATCGATTACTTTTCTAAATTCGTTTGTGAGACGTTCCTTTTTAGTAAAAATTTACCTATCATCCTATTTTCAACTGTTAAACATAAATTTGACTATACAATAGTCCTATTTCACATAAAAGTTACTCCTATATAAGAGATCTTAATGAAGGCTCTTACCGTAACTTTGTACATATGATAGTACATTCTTAGCTTAGCGGTCAGATAGAGACTACGTCCCATGTCGTACGAACCCCGACCACGGGGTCTCTCTACAATACCCCTCCCTCCACCCTCCCCCCAAGTACAAACCCTTACGTACATGTGGGCACCACCTAAGTACAGTTACATACCGTTTTGGTTATGTCATAACATTTCATTTTATTTCATTTTTATTTTTAATTTTTTATATTTATATTTATTTTTCTACTTTCGTCAGTACAAAAAAGTTTGTAAATTTGAATAATTACACTTAGAGGTAAAATTCAACACATGTACAACCTAGTCATTTTTAAAAGAGTCACTTCGGGACGTAGAAGGTTTCCTGTTCCCAAAATCCCTACTCATGGTTAAACCAAGGATACGAGTTTCTACAGAGACGATTCAAGGAATACATAAAGAAATTGAAATAGGGTAAAGTATATTAAAAAAGAGTACGAGGTTGATAAATGAGGAAGGTAGGACTAATAAAAGTACATAAAAGGATGTTATAAAAATTCGAAAATCTTATACGATTCCCTATATACTTTTTGTACACCTATTTTTCTATTCGAGAACTTTTCGAGGGTCAGATTCAATTATGTCGTACTATCCTTTTTTTTTTTAATGTCATATTAACCAATTCATCAGAGTGTAGAAGTACATCGGTAGAATAGTAGTAAAGATTGAAATGTACATTAAATTTTTAATATTAAAAGGTCGGGGTTTTACCGTTGTTAAGGAGACTGTTGAGTCGGTTTTCAGAAATATTTACTATATTCGTTCTATGTGTCCATTGTAGAAGGTGTCGAGAGAGAAGTGTAGATTAGTCAGTAGTGCACCAGAGCAGACGGAGGTTTTTGAAGCGGCATTAAGAGTGAGAATCGTCACGGAGGAGTGAGGATTTCTATTTAGAAAAGTTTCGTGACTGCACAAAGGGTGTACAACACTCGTGTTTTACGAAAATATCTGTGTTAGAATAAGTCCGTAGGAGTCGTTCCCATTGGGAATAAGGGAATTAAGGGTTCTCGGTGCGTTCAAGGATGTCTTGACATAGTGACTAGGACGAGAACTACTTTGACAGAACGACAAGTGTGACAAGTGACTTGGGTCCCATCCGTTCCGCACTCGATTCTCCTACCTTCCTCTGAGCTCCTCGGCATCCTTGACGTCTGTGTAAATAAGAGAGGACCGACTGTGTCGTCGGCCCTGTGTCGGAGAGATGACCAACCGTGTAGTCGACCTCGTCGTCGGTGTCCTGTGGGTGCTACCTCGGTATTGAGTCGGTACTGCATTCGAGTGTCTTCGTTGGTGCTTCGGTGAGGCGACGTCGGGGTCACGAGATCGTCGGTCTCGAAAACGCCACTCCGAGAATGTCCGTATAGCGTGTTTCGTCGGGTACTGGTTCACTCATGGAGCACTGGTTCGTTCATGGAACACTGAGTCACTCATGGAACACTGGTTCGTTCATGGAGCACTCCTTCGTTCATGGAACACTGAGTCACTCATGGAGCACTGGTTCACTCATGGAGCACTCCTTCGTTCATGGAACACTGAGTCACTCATGGAGTACTGGTTCGTTCATGGAGCACTGGTTCACTCATGGAGCACTCCTTCGTTCATGGAGCACTGGTTCACTCATGGAGTACTGGTTCGTTCATGGAGTACTGGGTCACTCATGGAGTACTGGTTCGTTCATGGAGTACTACACATACACGTCACGATATTCACTAGAGTCGACAATGTGTTTGTAATAAATGTTTTGGACCCCGGTCTCGCTCTCCGATACCCCGTTCTCTCTGTCTGGTTCGTTCATGGAGTACTCCTTCGTTCATGGAACACTGAGTTACTCATGGAGTATTGGTTCACTCATGGAACACTCCTTCGTTCATGGAACACTGAGTCACTCATGGAGCACTGGTTCGTTCATGGAGCACTGGTTCACTCATGGAGCACTCCTTCGTTCATGGAACACTGAGTCACTCATGGAGTACTGGTTCGTTCATGGAGCACTGGGTCTCTCATGGAGTGCTGGTTCTCTCAAGGAGTACTACACATACACGTCACGATATTCACTAGAGTCGACAATGTATGTGTAATAAATGTTTTGGACCCCGGTCTCGCTCTCCGATACCCCGCTCTCTCTGTCTGGTGTAGTAGAACCGATTAAACAAGGAAGGGATGTGAGGTAAGGAAGTCTCAGAGAGCGGAGTATTAGATGTTCGTCAGGTAGAAGGTGCTGTAAAGGAACCGCTCATTGTGATTGGGAACCTAAATGTGGAACGTTATCGTCATCGATGTTGTTGTTTGTCACTGTAGAGGTTATGTCCCGCTTTGGGTCGCAGTCCATAGTACGACGTCAGGAACGGGAGTACCCGGATCTTTTCCGTGGGTGGAGTCCACCTCACTGAAATGGGAGAAACCGGTTCAGGTCGGGTTGTAGTCCGGAACACTCCGACACCCTTTCGGAGGTGTCCCCGTTGAGGTGAGGACGCCTTAAAAATAATTCCTGGGTGTTTCGGGGGGTGATCGTGGCCCGGGCGGGAAAGTTCCTCCCCTTAAAAAACACATAAAAGGTGTCGGGTAGGTGTTTTAAGGTTTACGAAAGTGTGACGAGATTTAGACGTTCTCTTAGTCTCCAATCATCGTGTAGGGTCCTGTATCGCAAATGTCATGACAAGATTCAGATATAGTATGTTGTATCCTGTCTCCAAGACTGAACGACATTTCTTCCAACGTAAACCGTGGCCGTAGTTGGTCCCGGTAATGAGAGACATGTAATCGATCACTGGTCGCTTAAGGTTCAAGATGAACCTCGGACAAACCCAAAAAACCCGTCCGGGGAACCGGACTCAAGACAAGTGTCACTTGTTTCCGTAGTAGCTTTCCCAGTAGGAGTCCGTGGTGCATTAGAAAATTGACTCGACGGGTCTTAGAGACCGACACCCACGAAGAGTTCGGACCATTTGACGACGAAACTAGAGTCAACGGAGGTATCACGATCCTCGTCTCGTGACCCGACAGATGGTTAAAATAAAGAGAGTTGAGGGCGACGGTCGTTTAGTCGGGTGTAAACGTAAGACCAATGAACCTACCCCGGAAATGGTCGAACTCAGGGGAAACTCCAGAAGTTCGAAGATTAGGGGAAACGGACGTCGGAAGGGAGATAAAGAGGGTTCCCTCGGTGGTAACTATAGTGGAGTATAGACCCCACGGGTGTATCCCCCGTTCTTATCGTCAGTCCCTAGGTTTTCACCATCTGTCCCTTGACAAGTTTTGACGCAGAACTTGCGGTGTTCATTTTGCGAGTAGAAGACCCGGAGCCCACAAACACAATTTGTCACTAACGAAGTATGGGTCAAGAGAGGGATGAACCCAGTTGAGTATCTCCATATGGTAAATGAGTGTCATAGGCCCTCGAGAGAACGTATACTGGTGTACCACGTTTGCCGTCGAAATTAGGGAAAGGTACCCCCGTACACAAACCAATCCACGTGGAACGGCCTCAGTGGTCCTAAGACTCTGGAAACAGAGTCACTCCCCACTCACCGATATCTACGGTTAAGATGAGTAGGGGTTATGTACATTAGGACACATGGGGACACAGGGTTTCAGCGTTCTCGGTACGACGGTTCCCAAAGGGAACGAAAACGGCTTTAAAGTATGGGTTCAGTTGGTTGAGACGGTCTCATATACCAGCTAGACAGTGCTCGAGTCAGTGTGACCTCCTGGGTACCCCTACGACGGGAGGGGAGGGGCCCGGTCTCCGAAGAGTACGAAGAGAAAGACGACATGTTGTCCGGAGTGGCGGTTCGCCCTTGGACACCAGAGTGTCTCAAGTAATAGTGTCAGAGACTGACGGAGCGGGAGTCCCTACGACCCCAGAAGTCTCGGTGCCCAAGAACGAGATTCCGGTTATATGTAACAAGTTCAAGAAGACTCACAGAGACGTGTAACGCATGGTCGCACCATAGTGCCTCGTGTGATGGTTATAAGCGGAAGTCCCGTCAGTCCTTTTAGGTGGGGTGCCACGGTCGTCGTCAGACACGGTAGAACAAGTAGTTTACCCTTGAGTGCCGGACATTGTGGTAAAGTTACGACAAACCCCTGGGTAGGTACGAAGGGTCAAAAGGTGGTCTCGCGTACGTCTTTCTTAACGTCGGTGTGCCACGGTGTACGATAGACCACCGGTGACCGAAGGAGGTGGGTCACCTCGGAGCCCGAGGAGATGGACGACCCATAGGACGACAGATGTGGTCGACATAGAGACTAGGACGAGTACTGTAGTTGAAAGAACCACAAGTGTGACAAGTGACTTGGGTCCCATCCGATCCACACTCGGTTGTCCGACCTTCCTCTGAGCTCCTCGGCATCCTTAACGTCTGTCCAAATAAGAGAGGACCGACCGTACCTTCAGTGTTATGATGGAGAGAGGACCGATATCGTCGTCGTCGTCGTCGGTGTTGTACTGGTACTGTCCCGGTGTTTCATCGGTACTGTATTGGAGCGTATTGGTACTACGGTGAGGTCCCATCGGGGTCGCGGCCTCGTCGGTGCCGAAAGGATCGCTTGTCCGTGTTTTGTGGAGCGCTGGTTCGTTCCTGGAGCACTGCGCGTACGTGTCACGATGTTGACTAGAGTCGACAATACATTTATAATAAATGTTTTGCACCCCGGTCTTGTTCTCCGACACCCCGTTCTCGCGGACTGGCACGGCAGATCCGATTAAAACGAGAAAGGGATGTTCTTGGTTTAGGGAAAGACGGAAACGTATGTCACTGAAGGCAGACCTTACGAAAAAGGCGGAACAACTGTGACTGTCAGGACTAGAAGGAAGTAATAAATTGAACGTGTCCCTGTCAAATGTAGAGTTGTGTCGTGTATACTGTCACATATTGGTTGCCCATGGACAGACGGAGACAGAAAGTGGTCGGACACACAGATCGGTCTCTCGTGACATACCCCGGGCCTGGGTCACTACAAAGGGTACTCCTTGTACTTCGTTTACTTGCCAGAAGTACATTAAAAAAAAAAAAAAAAAACGTGTATTACTGGGCGGGGGATGCTAGGATATGCAAAGAATTTCTGAAACATCGAGTATCGAGACACGGAACCTGTTTACGAAGATATCTACCTATAATACACCTTTGAAAGTATATACTAATTTAGTATTTCATCTACTGAATTCACATTCTTTATTTGTGTTCTTGTCCGTATTCCGTTATATTTGATTATTAAATTGATTTTCTTGTGAATTACCCGTAACCAGTTCTATTAAGATACAGTTGGAGTAGTTATATGTATAGATTTATAAGATCGTGTCTCTATAATCGTCCATAATTGATAACTTTATACAGTTCAGAGGTTTTATACTAGTCCCGTGTGCCACTGTGACTCACACGGTACGTCACAAACTCGATTTAGACAGGAGTCCTAGAAATACACTAAGGTCGGCGAATGAGTAAGTAAGACATTCGTAAACAAAGAGTATGTCAAAAATTCAAGAGGTACTGTATTTCTCACCAGTCACAAATAATCTTGAATAGTTACTTAATTTACGACAGATTGTGATTTTCGTTTTAATCGTATAATTACAACGATAAGTCCATTTCAGACCACTAGGTGAAGATCAATAATAGGTGGTTTTACAATCAACGTTAGTGTATAGTTAAACTATTTAGGGTATAAGTGGATATGTCTTCTTACATTTTGACCTACGTTTTTCATTTTAACTGACTAACAGAGTCGATTCTATTATCGAAATACGTTTCTTCCACAACTTCACGCACAGACACACACATAATATAAGTTCATCGTGAAAAAACGCCTTCACAGTAATGATTTCGTGAAGAGAAAAAAGTCACACTGTTATGTATACGTGGACGCAAAGAGATAACTGAATGAACGATTCTTAAAATTGAACTGTAAGGTTTTGCTTGTTTCTGTACCCCTTACTCGTGTCGCGACTCCTACCATCGGAGGTTCTCTCTGTAAGACATTTTAGTTCCATATTTATTACCGTAGTGGGTTAAAAGTATTTATATTATGACAATAATTCATAACTAAATTGACAAATCTTGGGTCTTGTGAAACTTTGATCAAGCCGTCTAGTGATTATAGAAGTGAATTTAATTAAGGTGAATTTTTAATTTTATTAATTTTAGTTAAAATAACACTTTTCAATGTAATATACTCAACTTTAGTCCTTAAGATCTCGGTTTGATGGTCACAAAGGGAAGGGGAGGTGACTAAGTGTTCGGGACACGATAGTCAGTGAGGTGACATAGAAAGATACGAAATCGAAAGAGAAGAAACTTTACTTTGTTAACATGATAATGACTCAATTACACTCTTAATTTGATAAATTTAGTATACTTTATGAATTCTTGTCAAGGACCGTGTATCATTACAATAATAATAATTGATTACTAATATTGTGTTAAGTCAAGTCAAGTCAGTGAGTCAGCACAGGCTGAGAAACACTGGGGTACTTAGCGTCGTGTGGTCCGGAGGGACAGGTAGTGGTTGAGGGTCTCAAATGGGTTTGAGTACAGGTAACTCAGTCACTACGGTAGGTTGGTAGAGTAGAAGACAGCAGGGAAAGAGGAGGACGGGAGTTAGGAAGGGTCGTAGTCCCAGAAAAGTTTACTCAGTCGAGAAGGGTACTCCACCGGTTTCATAACCTTAAAGTCGAAGTCGTAGTCAGGAAGGTTACTGGTGGGTCCTAACTAGAGGAAATCCTACCTGACCAACCTAGAGGAACGTCAGGTTCGTTGAGAGTTCTCAGAAGAGGTTGTGGTGACAAATTTTCGTAGTTAAGAAGACACGAATAGAAAGAAATATCAGGTTGAGAGTGTAGGTATGTACTGATGACCTTTTTGGTTTCGGAACTGATCTACCTGGAAACAACTGTTTCATTACAGAGACGAAAAATTGTACGACAGATCCAACCCGTATTGAAAGGAAAGTTCCTCATTCGCAGAAAATTAAAGTACCAACGTCAGTGGTAGACGTCACTAAAACCTCGGGGGGGTTTATTTTAGTCGGTGCCAAAGGGGTAGATAAACGGTACTTCACTACCCTGGCCTACGGAATTATGATAAAATGTTTATAGTCCTTCATCAACGTGAAGATGATGTCCTTCATCATCTTTGTCGTCATATGTCTAAAGTTAAGTGCGACTGAACATACGACTGGATTTCGTGAGACAATAAGTTCTGTCACTATTAAGATCATAAAACTATTGTTCGTATTGTTGTCCATGTGATAGGAGACGAAATACATTCATTACATTGGTATTCGAAGATTTGTTCAAACGTCGTTACGACTCAGTGATATGTAATTTGTCATAAGTAATCGAAGTCAATTTTTTATTATTACTCAACCCGTAAACACAGTTTGTAAACCCCGATGGGTAACATACTGAGGTTCTCCAAGGAAGTTCGACATCAGGTACGGGGACTATGGGGATCACCTCGACGTCCTTCCGTGGAGGAGTTAACTAATTCTACTCTTACGCCGGGAAACCCCAACTCCAACACGGTGCGTCACCGAAACACGTGTACATAGATTGAAATGGTTCTCTTTTTCTACAGTTTTATATATAAAACACGAAATACGTAATCATTAGAGACTTTTTGTAAGTAGTCGTATTATATAATTTGTCCAAAGATAGGAGGTTTGAAGAGTTTCAAGATTCCTTTCCATTCTCATTGTAGATGATAATTTCAACTGTCTCTTTAGAAAGATCTGTAAAAATTTTAACCGAATAAAACTAAGGGAATTTTTAAGAATCCAAAACGAACATAAGTGTCTCGATTCAAGTTGTCAGTACTTCCTTTAAAAAGTTTTCAATTAATTGAATCCCGAGTTTTACATCTATTTGACTATCGAGTGAGATCAGGGCTTAGAGAAAGGAAGACAGTTGAGCAATCGACAGACGTACCTGTGTGTACAATAAGTATTTCTACTTTGACGTTTCAATTTGATGAATTTTTGGGTGCGTTTTTCTTATTTTCATAATTCTGAGGTACTAGACGTTACACTTGTTTTCGAGACAATTATCGCAGTCGAGAATAAATTCGAAAGTATGCAGTGGAAATTGACCCGAGATTACTGGGAAGTAAATCGATAGTTGGTTGGGAGACAACAATGGTTTTACACATAACTGGGTACGATATTACAATATTGAAACTCATGGTGAAGATATAAGTTTTTATTATTTCTTTTTTGACATTGATGACTATCTAGATAGAAAATGTAGGTTTAACTTTTACTTCTCTCAGAATTGAACTATTAAATCTGTTTTTTTATTTTTTAGTACTTTGTATACCTATTCATTTGGTTTTTTGAATACGGAGAATTATGTAGATTTATTTATAAACTTAAGGTTTTATCTCAAGTTTATAGTGTTGTCAAAGTACTGTTAAGAAACTTATTTCGATGAATAAAGTAGAAATTAAAAATTAATTCTGTTTAAAGACCCGTACCAAATTTATTTAATTTGTCTTAATGACTCTAATAGATAATATATATATGTTTACATATCTATATATACACTGACATTTATATATATATACACACACACACACACACACACATTTGTGTGTGTGACATATATACCTCTCTCTTTGTTTCACTTTCTAGTGGAATGTTTAGGGTAGTTCATAAGAAACCCCCTATTGTAACATATGTATTTTTCAATTTGATTTTAAAATTTGATGAATGATAATTTTGTATAATCTGAGAATGGTGGAATCATATAAAAACACAAGAACGTTTTATGAAGTAAAATATGTATTGTGTCTAATAAAGTGGATACCTTAAATTGATTCGAACGAATGATTTTAATCAATTCGTTGGTTATTAAATCTTCTTGGTAACGTTAAATACTATCACTCGAGTAAAACCCCACCTACATTACATTCATAAATAATGATAGAGAGGTTATGATTACGATTAATTAAGTTTTCGATATATAACTTTTGTACGGCGAATTTCATTATTCGTTTAAACAACGAACTTTTACCAATTGCAGAAATTGTATTATATCCCTACTAGTATTAACCGTAGTAGTGAAAATTAATAGGTTCTAAATATCCAACTTAGGTAGTTTACAGACAGCTTTCCTTTGTTGACTAACTTTGTTCTCAGATTTTAATCTATTCGTAAATACCTTAGACGTTTACTTAGGGTTCTGTAATAAAATTGTGACTACTTGTTGAAATCCAGAGGTTGATATGATGTACAAAATACATTATTTTGAATCTATTTTTCAAGTATCGAATATTAAACTGATACATTTTACTATCTTACGTTAAAGTCGTACCTAGCAATGGTTTGTATGTAAACTATTATGTCTTCGAGTCTCTTAACGAATTCAACACATTAATGTCCCTAATGTGAATTTTTTCACCACGTATTACACTCGACTCATAGGACTCATTGTTTATGGAGTGCTGACCCCCGAAGGGACTATTAAGTCGACCGTTTCTTAGGAGGATGTTAGGCCCTCTGGACCCAGCTTAGGGACCCAACCCTTCCAGGGGACCTCCTCCCGTACTGTTGGGTGAAGTCATAAGAACGGACCTCTTAGGGGTGCCTGTCACCTCGGACCGCCCGACGTCAGGTACCCCAGCGTCTCAGTCTGTGCTGACTCACCGATTCTTGTGGACCCTAAAAAGTCTCCCTTTGTGTCTGTTCTCCGTTCACTTCGGTGTCCCAGAGATCATACTCACTGTTTCTCTTACTGTGTTTCCTGTCTCCTCCGTCGTGTCAGATCCTTCCCTTTCGCTACTCCGCAATTGTTCCGAAATTACCCAAGTGGATCTTTATTGATGGTCCATAGTGTGAGGTAAATTTCCTTTTCCACGAAAGAGTTAAGGTTTTATTGACTCAATCTTATTTTAAGGAAATTTCTTTTTTTGTGGTTTTTGTTTGTTTGTTTTTCGTCTTTTTGACCAACCAAAATTTCAATTCCGACGAATAAATCAACTAGCAAGTAATATTACGACATTGTCATTAAAATGAAATTTCGGAAGTGCGACTGTGTTAAGAAAGAGAACCAGACCCTAAACTAGGTGACATACGGTCTTTTTCTGGGTACAGAAAGAGATGTCGAGACATGAAAAATGTAGTAGGACGGTTTCTTCCCAATGTTTGACAAGTCTGGGGAAAGGTGTACTTCCCAAGTTTACTTAGGACGTGTTTAAGGAGAAGATAATAGAGGACTGTTTCTGGAAAAAAATCGATGAAATCTTTTAGTTTGGATAGGTGGAACTCAGAAAAGTCACTAGTCGTCCCCGAGAGTTTACACCCTCTCTGTGTTTACTGTGGAAAATATCCTTGGTCGCCAGAGTAAAATCATAGATCACTATTCGTATTGAGTCTCTTCCGTTATCGTGGGGGGAGGTCATGAGAACGGCCCTTTTAGGGTACCTGCCTCCTCGGACCACCCGACGTCAGGTACCCCAACGACTCAGTCTGTCCTGACTCGTTGAAGTGAAAGTGAAAAGGGAAAGTCCGTGACCTCTTCCTTTACCGTTGGGTGAGGTAATAAGAACGGACCTCTTAGGGTCCCTACCGCCTCGGACCACCCGACGGTGGATACCCCAGCGTGTCTCAGCCTGTGCTGACTTCCCTGAATCGTCGTCGTCTTCGTCATCGTCGTTATTCGTATTGATTGTATTAAACAAAAGGTCCAGTGTTAAATAACAAAAATCTTGACTCGGTATTAAAAGTATTTTTCAATAGTCGAGACGTAATACCTTATTCTTCCGAACAGGTGTTGTGAAAAATGTTACAACCCTACTTTCTCAAGACATAGTGTGTGTCGTTGTTTTGTGTCCTGAACGACCTCTAAAAGGAATTGTTAAATTGTGATATAAATAAAACCTATTCTCCATACAATACTGATTTTGCTTTTAAACTATCATATGATAATTCTCTCTTAAGGTTACTATTATCCCGTCGTCATGGTTTTAAGATAAAACCATCTTTATCTTTAAGATAAAGTTTTAAGATAAGGGTTATAACTATTGTCCAAAGAATAAAAGTTTCTTACGTAATATAATTAAGAAGTAAGACAAAAGTGTCTACGTTTAGTTTCAATTATAAATTCATAGAGAAAGTTATACAATCCCCTCCATTACTTAAATAAAAATAGTCTGACGAACGTTTGACGAATTAGAAGTTAGTAAACAATAAACAAAAGAATAAAACTACTGTCTTTATCATACTGATCGTAGTATAAATATGGTAGTATCAATATGGTATTCATAATCTTCGTTTTATGTTAAAATTTTAGTATATAATTTAATTGAATTATACATTCTTAATTAATATATATGGACTCGGGTCTATAAAATACATAAATTCTTTTTACACGGTAAAGAGTTTCCATGTGTCGTACCATATCACCCTTCAAGGGGTTCATTTACAGTCCTTAAGACCTGAGACTTTGATTAAGCCTGAAGTGAATCTGAAACTGAAAGTCAAAATTTTTTCATCTCTCTTTTTACATAAGAATAGAAGGGATAACACATCCCAACTATATATAACTAGTGATATTTACGACTTCATAAAACTTATAGTTCCTGAGTTACCTGTGTTTATTAAGAAGGGACGTGACTTTCTTACTTAGTAGAAGGGGAAACGATAGATCTTTGTTTTTACGATAAACTGTTACAATGCCTTGAATGTCACATGAACACCGTTTTATTAAATACTGATACAGATCGATATGTCAATTGAACTTCAAGGAAAATAAAGATTATCTTTTTGATTTAAAAGTAACTGAAATTGTAGTTACTTTTTATACAAGTCTGTATTGACAGCTATTTGATGTCGTAGTGTAACAAGTCAAGTCAACTCAAGTCAGTGAGTCAGCACAGGCTGAGAAACGTTCGGGTACTTGGTGTCCTGCGGTCCGGACGGACAGGTAGTGGTTGAGGGTCTCAGGTGGGTTTGAGTACAGGTAGCTCAGCCACTACGGTAGGTTGGTAGAGTAGGAGACAGCAGGGGAAGAGGAGGACGGGAGTTGGAAAGGGTCGTAGTCCCAGAAAAGGCTACTCAGTCGAGAAACATAGTCCACCGGTTTCATAACCTCAAAGTCGAAGTTGTAGTCAGGAAGGTTACTTGTGGGTCCTGACTAGAAGAAATCCTACTTGACCAACCTAGTGTAACAATAGCTGTTAATAGTTATTATTGTTCCGTTTATAAAACTACTTATCTCTTGTACTTTTTTTACTGTCTTACGTTTGATTGTGAAATAAGAAAAACAAATAGTCACAACGGTGTTAATGATATAATAAAATGAGAGTTAAAAATTTATTAATAAAAATATGGAACGAGTGTACGTGTATTAAATAAAAAGGGGGTGACTTCTTTTTTGTTGGTTTATAGGTGTTTGAACAGATGGTCAAAAAAAATTGGATTCGACAAAAAGTTTACAACGAGGAAACCAATTGAAGACAGAGTGACAGAGACGAAAAAGAGTAAAATGGGAGACTTTTTTACCTTCGAAACCTTTTAGAAATATGAGTAATAATCTTAAGAAAGCACAAAAGAAAAGGAGAGGGTAACTTTTCCTGGAACCATTGATTCCGTGTAAAAAGAAACACAATATTGTGACTAGTACTACAGAACGATGTTCTACATGACACGATGGGTTCGATAAAAGATACAAAGAGATTAAACATAGAAAGTGGGTCTTGTATTGTACTTCGTCTCTATTATATCAAAGTTATTCCTTAGTTCATATTTTAGTCAACACAAACGATATACTATTTTCGACATAGACAAAACGAGACTAAAGAAAATTCTGTCAGTCTATGTTATAAAATATGAAAACACAAAAATAGTGTTGATGGGGAGCCAACTTTGTCAATATTTATGTCTTGTCACACATGAATTATTCATAACCAAAAATCGTACCTTTATAGGAATTCTGTACTAGACGACTTGACAGTAATTTTACTCAGTGGTCAGATGTACTTCGGTCTGAATGCTTCTACTAATGAACAGAATAAAAATACGAAGAAAATTTAAAAAGAGACGGTTTTGATTGTAGAATAAAAAACCCCCCCTACAAAAACGACTCTATCACTATGATAAAGAGGTTTTTATAAAAAGAGGTTTTTATAAAGAGGTTAATAAAGAGGTTTTAGTAGCAAAATATTTTAGCTTCTTATAGATATGACTCAGACAACTAACTATACTGACACGTTCAATCTTGCATATTCGAGTAGTCTAATATTATGAATCAGTTCTAAACAAGTAAGAGATAGGCAAGTCCACAAACAAATAACCAGAGTCTTTGGTCTTATAGATGATGTAATAAGAACTACAGCAGAACAAATCCTTAACAGGTTGACACTTAGAGGTATCTTTAATGAACACCGTTTACAACTGAAGACAGAAGGTCTACGAAAAGGAAGGTTGTGACGGTAACTACGGGGAACGTACAGAGTACTACTGTCAGTATCAGGTATGACTCCTCAACACTCTAGTTGGGTGGGGGGTTTTTTTTTGAGTGTCACCGTAAAACTGGCCCGAATAGAAAAATTTAACCTGAGACACTTACTGAACGATTCTGTGTACAGCTAATGATCTAGACGACACTTTATAGGTACAACAACCGGGAACGTGTGACATAAAAGAATTGTTCAACACCCTTGCCCGATATTCCCACCTAAAATTCGCTGTCATTAACGACGTTAATTCACGGAAACTTCTTCTCTGAGAGAGAAAAACTCAGAGGTGTACGGAGAAAGTGTCTATTTTACGGGTCCTTTCTCATTGACCAAGTTATTTATTGACTTGTTTACTAACGATTTTGTTATTTATTTTATCGTTTATAATAATTTCTCATCTTTATTCGGGAAACAATGATTTTCTAACTTTCGTATCTGAAAAGTCACTTTTGAGAAGGGAACTAAAGTGATCACACTCTTGACAGTGAGTGCCTTGCGATCATTTGATAATCGCCCGAGAGACTGAGAGAGGAGTAGCTTTTGTCTCGAGACTAAACGAGACGAAGAGTAAAAGGAAACAAAGTTATAAAGCTGAAACCAGTTAAAGTTCGATGACACTACTGCAGTAAACCCCTTTCTCGACGCGTGTGAGGCGAAGGAGGTCGGCGTCCTCGGTCGAGGTCGCGTAGTGCCTAGTGGTAAGAATATCACCGAAGGCGACAGGTCGACAAAACTGAGGGTGACAACCATAAAAGAAAGGATAAACCTTTTACATAACGATTTGAGGCCCATTCATTGGAATTAAAACACACACACACACACACACAAAATTACTTTAGAGTTCCCTCGAGCCTCAATTTCAACTCGAATTATCTAAGAAACCTAGATGATTCAAGGTTTCTTCACGTGTGTCTGTTTGGTAAGGTAACCACCGACCATTTCAAGTGAATCTCAAGAAGTCTGATGAATCAAACCGAGTTCTTGACTCTGCCTCTCTTACATCCCCGGGAACTGAATGAGCTAACACAAAGCTAGGTGAAAAGGGCAGTACAATTACGGCATCTTGACGACGTACCGTCGATTCCGCCTGACGTACCAGAGGCGTCTCGCGTCGTGGCTGTAGGACCCCAGTGAGCCACCTTCCATCGGCATGAAGACATTGGTTTGGACGTTATGTTCGTGTCATTGAAAATCTAGTTGGAGTGGTCCAATGTCATAAAATACCGTTAGTCAAATACAGAGATCCACTGAAATTGGAAGTAAAGGAGAAATTGCCGCATAGAATGAATTGACGAAACAAAAATAATCGAAATCCGATAAAAGCATTAAAGTCACGAACAATGTCTAGATTGTCTAGGTTTTGAGATTAACATTTCTTTTTCTAATTGGAAAACAGTGTTCTAATATAATGTATTCCATGATGTCATCTATGACCTATTTTAGTGTCTCTAGTAAAGACGGGAGCTCCTTGAGTTCAAGGGTTTTTACTTCTATCAAAAAGTGGTCATACTGGGGGTTGACTCTGTAGAAACGTCCTTCACGTTCAATTGCGGGTGCACGGTGGAGACTTCCCAGTGAAAGGACTGGTTAGTCTCGTGACTGGCCTCGAGGGTATCGTAGTGGTGCACACCGGTTAATAAGACATTACTGTAAACCACATACTTAAGATACGTTGACCAGATCGGTTTACATTGGTCTATAGAAGTCCTTGTCTCCTGTCACAGGGTACATTTCCTATAGGAAAGTGAATAAATGTCACCAAGTGGAGTTTGGTTTAGTTCGTTTACTGGTTCGAAAAGTAGATGTCTACTTTAGTCTGATAAAACAATTCTTATAGACCGGGAAAGGAATTCCTAAAGGAATAAGATTGAGACGAGAAGTTTCCTTCTCTCTAAATCCCCCTATCCCTCTCCTTCTACAGTCACAGCTCGGATCAGTACTAATATCGGTTTTTAGTGTCAGTAAAGTCCAATCTAAAAAAAAAAAATTATTGGTTTTGAACCCAATAAACTTCCCCAACCCCTCTTAGAGATGGTGCCTCGTCTACCAAAGATCAGAATGTTAAGATACGTAAGTAAAATTTACGTGTTAATATACGAGTCGGGTATAGAATAAGGTAACAGAGAATAAAGTTAGAAGGAATCTCGAGATTCTAAAGAATTTCACGTCACTTGATCGACAGTTTACGTCTTTCCAGTTCATTAAGACTGAAGCTTTGTCTTATTTTCAAAGAGATAATTTACCTTCTATAAGTGGTCATACACAAAGGGGAGTATGGACTCAGATGAGTAGTATGTTTATTATTAGGATACTTTAACGTTGAAAGGGGGTTATGGACTCTTTTAAGGTAATACTGGAATACTGAGTTTATGTTTTTTACGATAAAAGAGTGACTTGTATTTATCGTTAATATCTTCAATTTAAAGTGGTTTTCTTGAACTATAATTTATGTAGACAGTTTCGGAATTGTACATTTTATATTCCACCTTAGAAAACACCAGACAGGTTCTTTAGTTTGGGGGTTTTATGTCGTATCGGGGAACTTTTATTCTATTTTGAAATAAGATTTTGATAAATTCTTTAATCGTTTACGTAGTGACAGTCCTTCCAAATAACAACTTTGAGGTAGATCATCTAAGTAGATGGTGTATCACTTTTGTACCCTTCTGTGAGAAGAGTAGATTGGATATCACTTATCCGACGGTCCCTTCTGTGTATAAATCATAGGATCAGTTGACTTTATCACGTCAGACTTTGTCTGGAAAAAAGGGGGACTTGCTTCCTCTTTCTAAAGTGACCGTTCTATAATAAACGATCCTTTAAGTTATACTAACGGTACGTGAAAGTGAGTTTAATCTTCTAAGGTAGCACGAAACATTGTCATATGTACGTGTTTATAAGATTTTAACTTGAGAAATAAAGGTGTATTGTAAAACAAACGTAGGTAAGGATAAGCGATATCTCGACTGCAACGATCCAATGTGTACCCACGATTCGATGACCGTTAGTACAAATACTCTTGATGTTTTTCTTTTAACAATTATTCGGGATACTAAATATATATTTATCTCTTTGATATTTTACATATTTACATTCACGTTCCACTTTTTGTCGTACAAGATTTTATATGTATAAACTAAATACTGAATCGGAAAATTTGTTTACTCAATCTTAATGTATTTTTTTACTTACCAATATATATAGGTTCAAAATATAGTATAGTAAGTAGTGTTTTCCGAAAAACAGGTTTACTTACTCTACACTTATTTACAAAAACTAACATTTTATAGTCTTTTAGATGGTAAAATACTAGGACTGATTGTTTGGTTTTGGTAGTGGGTTATTCTACTACCTAGTAACACTCAACTGGACTGGTAAAATTTATAGTAACAACATACAATCAGTTCCTTAGAAGAGACTGTAGTTGTCAACTGGTCCTCATTAAGAGTTAACTTTTAACGTTACGTAGAGGGGTGTTTTCTCACCTTTTAGTTCGTACTGATATAAACCATAGTATAATCTCATACTTTGGTCGTTCGAGAGTTATTATAAAGAATAACTTCGTTTTGTACGACATATGTTGGAATGAGGTCCAGTTCAATTTTACGTTGACTGATTTAGATGTTAACGAAAGCTCATATTTAAAATACAACACACAAATAGATGTATGTATTATAAGTTTCACCCTTTATATCTACTTTTCTTCATGGACGAATTAAAAAAAAAAATTAGTGGTTCCCCCATTGAAGAGAACTCAAGTGAAAACGAAATGTAATAAACTTGATTCGACAACTTTGGTGTCGTAAGACTCTCAGACTAGTAAAAACCATACTATCCCTTTTCCAGATATGTTTTATCAGGATTTGTCATTCTTCGATTAAAAGAGACCTATTCTTATTAAACCAGTTGTACCACTACGTTTTGATCGGTTTATTTTCGACTTGACATGTAAGTCGTAGTTCCCATCCTTTGGAGAGACCAGTTTTAAATGTCACGAAACATTTGTAACTATGAAAAATGGTTACTTAATTCTAGTCCAAGTTTATCGCTTCTAGTCCTTATTTGTGACTGAACTTTAGTATTATATTCGTATTCTCAGAGACCATATTCATTTAGGTACAAGGAGAATATTTTATTTTGTACGAACATCATGTTTATTTCGTTCTATCCACCGAATCGTGAAGTAGTAAGAAATTATCACTTACCTTTAACCCTATGTTATATTCACTGTGTCCTTTGTTGAAAGTAAGTATTGAGAAACAACGAAAGATGATCTAATATTAGAGAATAAACTAATTCTTTTTCATTTAGATGTTTCATTTTGAACTTCCATACGGAATACGATGGTTCCGATATGATATCTGTAGGTAGGAGTATATAACAATAAACTTTATATAAGAATAAAAGTTATAATTTTTGTATAACGAAGAGGACCGACTAACTTTTATTTAAACTAGATATTAACAAACACTGAGCTACGCAAAAAGTCACAAAAGTTTACATGTATGACCAATTAGCTCCTTTGAAAAGAAGTACCCACACGTAAACCCCCTTTACTATCACTTGAACATACCAACTACACTCCCAACTCTTACATATTTCAGTCGTCATATTAAAAACAAGTCACTCAATATAATATCAAATACTAATGACTGAACAGACTCGAGAACTTTAAAGAGGATTACTTTAATCCTAGGCAGGAACCTCACTCGTTCTGACTTTTTCGTTCACTCTAAATTCATCAGTCTTAACACTCCTTTCTGTTTGATGTCTCCTATGTCTTAATATATGACGAACTTATAAAGGGTTTAGGGTTTTGACCGTTAGTCAAAAATAAAATAAAACGAGTTCCCGAACCGTACACGTAAGCTCTCGTATCTTTTTCACAACTCTGTTTCCAAAGAGATTCCCTTTTGAACTGAGAAAAATGTCAGACCCTAAGTCGGATAGAGTAATGGTGGTGTTGTCGGTTGATGTCTTGAAGTTGACCAAGTTGTGTTAAATTCGAACTTAATGTAAGAGGGACATAATGATTATATAAGTTTATGGAACGGCAGAACCTCTGTTTTGGTTAAAGGAGTGAATCACTAATAGATTCACCTCCATGTTGGTCTTCAGAGAAAAAAACGTCTCGTTCTTCTATATAGTCCGTTATTTTCCGTTTTGACAATTATAATTCAAGACACAGTTATCTAAAACGGCAATGATCTAACACTATATTTCTTCCTTCTCGTCCGTGAGTTGCAAAGTCATTTGAGAAATTCTTTCATACAGAAACAGCGATTATATATCACATTAGTATATCACTTTTAGACATAATCAACTAAGTCGATACGTTAAGTATATCGTCCCACCATGATCGTCCCTATCATTATTGGTGTCTTTCCTCTGTACTTACCAAGAATACGGATTACCTTTTACATTCTCTCGTGAAGATCTTATATATGGGAATAAAGTAGAGAGTCCGGTCATTATTTTAGGTCTTTTTATTTAGAACTAGTCGACAACTCTGATTATACAAAAGAATAACAACAAACTTCAGTGTAAGCTTAAAAACGCTGGGGTATCTGGTATCGTACGGTCGGAGCAGACAGGAGGTGGTAGAGATCCTGAAACGAGTTTAAGTACAGGTAACTCAATCACTACGATAGATTGGTAGAATAGGAGACACGGGGGAAGAGGAAAACGGAAGTCAGAAAGAATCGAAGTCTGAGAAAAGGTTACTCTACCGAGAAGTGTTGTACACCGGTTTCATAACCTGGAAGTCGAAGTCGTAGTCAGGAAGGTTACTTATAAGTCCCAACTAAAGGGTATCTTGAGTGACCAACCTAGAGGAACGCCAGGTTTCCTGTGAGTTCTCAGAAGAGGTGGTGGTGTTAAGGTTTCGTAGTTAAGAAACCACGATTAGGCAAAATTATCAACTTGAGAGTGTGAGTCTGTACAACATCAAGTCAGCGAGTCAGCACAGTCTGAGAAACACTGATACCTGACGTCGTGGGGTCCGAAGGGACTGGAAGTGATAAAGGGCCTCAAAGGAGTTGGAGTACAGGTAACTCAGCCACTACGATAGGTTGGTAGTGGTTTACCTTTTTTGGTATCGAAACTAATATGTCTGGAAACGACCCCTTTACTACAGAAACTGAAAATTGTACGACAGATCAAAACAGTATCGAAAGAAACGTGTCTCATTCACAGGAAATTAAATTACCGACATCAGTGGTAGACGTCACTAAAACCTCGGGTTCTTTTTATTTAGACAGTGACGAAGGTGGAAGAGGGGAAGATATACGGAACTTCGCTACCTTGGTCTACGGTCTTAGGACAAAAAAATTAACGATTCGAAATTCGGTCAAAAGAAAAAAGTGAGAGAGAGGAGAAAATTGGGAGTAGTTTTCCGAGAAATCAAGGAGAAGTGAAAAACGGTAATCTCACGATGGTAGTCGTATAGACTCCAACCACTATAAAGAGGGTCGTTAGAACTGAGGTCGAATACTAAATAGGTCGGACCGTTAAGCGTACTACATGAGACGTATATTCAATTTATTCGTCCCACTGTTATACGTTGTAACATATATGAACATGCATGAGGAAAGGGTTAAACCTTGGTCAGACAACAAAGTATAGAACAAGATTGTCAGGGAAGAACTGGGTGTATATCCAAAGAGTTCTCTGTCCATTCCATCAGAAAATATAGGTAGAGAAACTCTTAAAAAGTTTCAAACAACACTAGGTGTGTCATTTTTTCCGAAATCACATCAGTTACTCCGTCTTCATTTACCAAAAGACCTTAAGTGAACGAAAGAGACACTAGGTTGTTTACAACCGTTAAACTAGAGACCAAGGGGACAGAAAGATTTGGGTATAAAATATAAACCTTCAAGATCTAAGTACATGAAGACTTTGGATCGGTTTCCTAAAACTCGTATTGGAACGATCGTTACACTAGACTCGTGTTAAAATCCCATCAAACTTATAAAAACCGTAACGGAAAGAAACCCTAACTTTACTTTTGACTGGAAAGGTCAGGACACCGCTGACGACTCACAAGGTTTAAAAGACTGTATGTCTCACGTTGTGAAAATGTCGTAGTTGAAAATCCTAAAATTTATCGAGTCGACATTAGGCAGTGGAGGTAATCGAAACAAGTATCATTACGAAGGATTCCGGGGGAACTGAAGTGTGAGGTCCTACAGACCGAGATCCTCTCACTGGTATGGTTGCACCAATAGGTCCAACAATTCTGACAAAAACATGTCAAGAAGACACATAAGAACGGTGAGGTAAAATTGGAGAAGACGAAGACAATCAGGAATGATAAAGACAGGAAGTAACACGGGTAGAAACGTACTTTACAAGGGAACTATGAGGTTACAAGGATTTCTAAAAGTCAGAAAGGGGAAGATAACGAAAGGAGATAAATAAACGTAACGAGTAAATCCTTCCGGAAGAATAGAGAGGAACGATAAGAGACCTTGGGACGTAAGACAACTCAAATTAGAAAGAGAAAAGTGGAACGAACGAAAAGGGAAGAGAAGAGGGGACCCGATGAACATTTCGGAAGAGTCTGTTGGTGAAACGGAAGAACGTAAACAAAAAGAAACCGTGTCACAACCAGTGACGGAGGACATGTTACAATTTGGAGGTAGGTGTGCTCCAAATTGTAACTTACGGATAAGGAGTCCGTAAGACAGATGATCTAGATTACGGAACTTAGATAAACAGTGGAGGTAACATATTAGTATTCTCTAAATAAAATCCAGAATGGAGTTACCAGATCACCAAAAGGGGTAAAAGAAGTTAAATTCGGACTCAAAACGTTATTCCTCGGCTACTAGAGGTCCAGAACAAAAACGACTGACATATCTCGAAGAGGTAGAAACCAATATTCATTGTATTAGTTAGACTAAAGACACAACGAACAGATCACTACAAGTACACATCTCAGTAGAAAAGACAACAACGTTTTCCCACAAAGGATACTGGTCGTACAAGGGTACTGTTTTAATAATCGGAAGTGGGACGAGGTAAAACATGAGGTTCCGGTTTGAACGGACAATACGGTCCATAGAGAACTGAAGGATGAAAACGGAAGGATGGGGGACACTATTATGCTTGCAGAAAAAAACCACAATCAAGATCATCCACGACATCCAGAAGTGTCTGCACCAGTTGAAACCGAAGAAGACATAGGCACCCATTCGTGCCTGAACTTAACAAACGGAATCTTTACTTAGTTCTGGTACGACAGGAAAAACTCTAAAGTGGGTTCATGACGTAAGGTCCGAGATCAACTGATACTCCCGATGAGGTAAAGAAGATTCCCTAAGAACGGGAGTCATTATCCATGTTGCGAGTCGACTTAATTTAAGCGGGTAAGGGTAGGTAAAGTCAAGTGACTCGGGATTCTACAGATACACGTTAGAACTGTAGAGGACGAACTGGTACAGGTGATATGGATCGAAACACCTTGATTGTAAGGTCCAAGAATGCGTGATATCAAGAAATGTAGTAGTCTGAAATAAAAGTGGTGGTGTGTGTAGGTGACGACTCACAGTAGAGACGAAACCGGATCGGTGAAGTAGAATGACCGCGATAGTCATTCGTGGGAGACGAGAAGGGGTCATCACATAGTCTGTGGAAGGTTCGACCTCTCAAGTAGAAGACCGTAACATAGAAAAACGGAAAAGTATGACAGGTGCCCGTAGTGGCTAAGTCACCTGTCCTTGAACCCGTTTGAGACTCTCTATCACTCCCTGTCCCTCCGGACCGTACGACGTCAGGTCCCCGGTGTTCCTAAGTCTGTACTGAACCCCTGACTTGTTGTTGACAGACACCCCAAGAGGTCCGTTCTTATTTCACCCAATGGGAAAGGAAAAGGTCTCTTAGTGTAAAACAGATTGAGAAGTCATACTTGATAGGTAGAACCCACTGGGATGTACCGTACCGAGTATCGAAGTAACTAAATACGTTTGGGGACGGTGTTGTTTCATTACTAGGTGCTTCCACAAATAGTTACGAGAGTATATTTTAATTCTATAACGATGAGTCAATAAGTTCACTCAGAGTTCCGTTATCGGTACAATTTTGAAGGAGTGACTGTCCGGAGTTGTACGTCCCTCTTGTGTAATTTTGCTACGTGTCTATTGGATTGGAAGAGACTTTTTTTAATTTACTAATTTGATAATTTAAATAATCCCGTACTTTCCTACATAAAATCTATAATGTCTGTAATCACCTCTCCTTCGTTTCCCTCCATCTAAATCTCAAAATAAATTAGACTTTTGAGTAAAACGGTCAGGTATAAGAATCAACACTGTCAATAAAGTCCATATCAAAAGTAAAGTCGATTACAAACCATACCAGTTTACGTTCAAAGTGTATGGGTCACTAATTTACTAGAGTCAATATCATAAATTATACCTTCTTGTACCTTTTCCCACTATTCATACAAAAATATTATTGTGAAGGTGAATATATTAATATATATATATAAATTAATATAACCCTGTATGTCAAATTTTCAATAACGGAAGTACAATTTAAATTGTAAAAATGATATTTTATAAATTTGATAAGACGACATTAATTGTCTCACATTGACTTTCTTACGTGAAAATTATTCAAGAATTATAACAGTTCAATTAAAGGTAAAAGATTATACTCTGAAGATTGACAATATAAGACAATAATTGGTTTTATTCGTTATTTTAAACTAGTAGGAAATAGAAAACGATAGTAGTCGTTTTAATAAATTTAAACTCCTGTATAAGGTAACTATAAAGTGTATGAATGACTCATATTTCTTAACATCTTATATCTTGGACTTAAAAGATAAGACTTTTCACCTATATTCATACTTAATATCGATGGATAATCGGGTTTTCACGAAGGGACCACCGAGTCACCATTTCTTAGACGGACGTTACGTCCTCTGACTGAGTTCTCTACGTCTAAACTGGAGTCCCTACCCTTCTAGGGGACCTCCTCCCGTACCGAGGGTAAAGTAAATCGAACATAAAAGGTCAAAGAAGAACTAAAAAAATACAAGAAAAAGTTCGGAAATATGTCTCATCATTTTTCGCAAACATATGTACATATATTTATAATATATATCATATATAAAATCTTTTGTAATTATAACCGGATTGATTTTGTAAATACCGTAAAACTAAGATGAACAAACTGAATAATTCTTATCTTACTATCTAAAGATTAAATATTTTTATCTATTCGTTGTTCGTTGTCTCTAAATGAGATAAATCGTGTGTATATCAGTTATAGAAAATTATTGGATATTTCCTTTCATTAAAGTTTTTATTATATATATTGACTTAGTGTTCTTTTTCTTAAGATGTAAAACTTTAAATCATTACAAATAGAAAACGGTCAAAAAATTTCATAGGATACCTATAGATTCTTACATACTCTATGTTTTAAAATTCATATAAACATATACTATATTAATTATATTTAATTATCTTGATATTTAGATAATATGAATTTAATAATTATTGTAGTAAGTTCTACAAAGATAAGAATGAAAAAGATATAAACTATTTTATAAGAGTCTCTTTAGAATTATACAGAATGACACTAATATATAAAAAGATAAAAGGGAGTATAAAGAAGACTAAAAACGAAATAAGTAGAAACGAAGAAACAACAATCCATAAATTACCAAATACTGTATGTAAAAGAAACACTTAATATGGAAGATAGTAATTTTTATTAGTTGAAACAAAGTAAATTTTATAATTAATTAATTAAAAAAATTTTTTCTGTCAACGGGAATTACCCTAAGGTAAGATACGATCAGTAACACGACCTTTCAATCTCATGACCCTATGTGACGGAGAAATAGGTAGAAATAACCCTTAAAAGATTTTCTGTAATCATCACCATCCCTGTCAGCGAGTCAGCACAAGTTGAGAAGTGGTGATGTGTCTGACATCGGACGGTCCGAGGAGCCAGGTACTCTAAGAGGTCCGTTTTTCCGACCTGACTCAACGGTAAGGGAAGACGTCTCCTGGAAGGACTGACTCCCGGACCTGGATCCAAAACACGTAACGTCCGTCTAATGGCAGACTCGATGTCTCAACTCGGATTCAGGGTGCCTTCTACATGACTTGGACGGAAATAACTTCCCTACCCGTCTAAATCAGAGTGGGTGTGGTTTTTTACTACTTATTTAATTGGAGCTGATCCAAGAAACTCCATCTCCATTTTATACACAACCTTTGCAGCCGCACTTTATGGTCTCTAACATATTTTACTCGTGTAGGTGTGTAAAGAGGTACTCGAAAGGATTACTGTTTTATTCTTTTCGTTACGTGAACTGAAAATAAATCACGTGTCTGACTACGACCATGGGAGGGCACCTGTCTGAAGTACGTAGGCAAACAGTGAACCGAAGGTAGTTCACAGGCTTCCTTCCTCTACCCCAAGGTGTCAGTTTCCCCGAATCTCACGATGGAAGTGCTCAATCGAACTACGGTCTTGTAATTTTATTTGTTTTATTTTTATTGTCCGTCGATATCAATTTACCTAAGTGTATAATAGTAAAATTTTTCATCTTTGACATATTATAAAACTCTACACTGCACTGGCTCTTTTATAAAACAATAGTACGTCCACAAAGGACGGATACACACACATGCGAGTCAGTACATCCTGAGAAACGTTGAGGCACCTGACATCGGACGTCCGAGGAGAAAGGTACCTTAAAAGGTCCGTTGGTGTGACCACATCGACAGTAAAGGATGAGGTCGTCCAGAAGGACTGGGTCCCCAACTTAGGTCCAGAGGACACAGAAGGAGGTAGCCGTCCGGATAAGAAACGGTGGTACGGAGGACCCTTCGGGTAAAGGACGAAATGTTTCATGTATTTTTCAACAGTGAAAATTTATTTCACAAGTAAAGAAAATGTTTTTCTGTTTCATATATGACAGAAAAAAAACATTTCTATTCATCAACGTTTGTGTCAACTGAGGACTTGTTACACCCTCAGTTCCCACGACCGGGAGTGACAGGAGTTTTTACACACAAATTGAAAACAACAACAACAAGTCGGGGGGTCAGTACAGACTGAGAAACGTTGGGGTACCTTATGTCGTGCGGTCCGGAGGGACAGGGAGTGGTAGAGTGTCTCAAACGGGTTCAAATACAGGTGACGTAGACACTACGGTAGGTCAGTAGAGTAGGAGACTGTGGGAGAAGAGAAAGACGGGAGTTAGAAAGGGTCGAAGTCCCAGAAAAGGTTACTCAGTCGATAAGCAATAGTCTACTGGTTTTATAACCTCGAAGTAGAAGTCGTCGTCAGGAAGGTCACTTATAAATCTCGACTAGAGGGAATTTTAACTGACGAAACTAGAGGAACGACAGGTCCCCAGAAAACCCTCAGAAGAGATCGTGGTGCCAAACTTCCGTAGTTAAGAAACCAAAGATGGAAGAGTTGCCAGGTCGAGAATGTTGACATACACTGGTAACCCTTCTAATGTGTCTGGAAACTACCGTCTCAGTACAGAGGTGAAAAGTTCTCTCAGATCCAAACGGTAGTGAAAGGACGGTTCTTCGTTGACAGAACCCTAAAGTTCCGATGTCAGCGACGGGCGTCACTAAAACCTCGGGTTGAAAGGGGGAAGATAAACTTTATGTCATTACCCCGGTGTCCGGCATTAGAATCAAAAAAATTATGAATCAGAATTGGACCGAGAAAGTGAGAGGAGGAAGTGGGAGTAGTTCTCCGAGAAATCAATGAGAAACAATATTGAAAATTGTTGGGGTTTTATATTGATGATGATCGGATAATAGTACTCCCGTCACCGATTCACCATTTCTTAGACGGACGGTTATGTCCTCTGTGTCCTTTGTACCCAAGGTAGGGACCCAGTCCTTCTAGGGGACCTCTTCCTTTGCCGTTGGGCGAGGTAATAAGAACGGACCCTTTGGGGTACCTGTCTCTTCGGTTCACCCGACCTCAGGTATCCCAGTGTCTACTCGTTGACTCGTGTACTGGTCTTCTAAATGACTGGTGTATGTGACAACTTATTATGTATAAAAAGTACGATACATATATAAATGTAAATAAAATATATCAGTACCGTATAGAAAAGAATTAAAACCATAAAGATACGATACGACAAGTAAACATTCGAAAGAAAAGAGTATAATGGTATTTAAGGGGGGTTTTAAAGGTTATGTATATAACTTTTTCAAAGTTTTACCTAATGTCAGGATATACATTCTGTTCTTTGATATTTAGAGAATCTTGTGTATCCGTCTTGTGAGAAACTATATTTAGTGTCATTCTAAGAGATACTAGGTGGAGGATCTAATAACCTATATTTTTGTTCTTCTTTGTTTACCCTGGATTAATTTGAATTTTCGAAAACGTGTCATTGCCTTTGTTATTTGTTCCACTTTTCTGTTGGAAGTCTTACCCTCTTTTTTTATCGTTTACTTTGTTGACTGTTTCTTAATTGGAAGTTTTATATGTTCGTAGAGTACATAGAGTCATCGTCTTTTTGTTCGTTGGGCTTACTTTTCACCCGGCTTCTGGATTTGTCTGTACAGAGGTTTCTTCTGTATGTCTTCCGATTATTTGTGTACTTTTCTACGAGTTGTAGCGAGTAATAATCTCTCTACGTTTAGTTTTGTTGTTACTCCGTAGTAGAGTGTACCCAGTCTTACAGGTAGTAGTTTTCACAGATGTTTGTGATTTAAGACCTCTTCCACACCTCTTTTCCCCTGGTAGAATGTGACAACTACCCTTAAGTTTGACTATGTTGGTCATACCTCTTGTTATACCCCTAAGGAATTTTTGGATTCTTATTTCTTATTTTGATGGTATACCGGGTCGTTAGGGTATGATAACGACTCTTTTGGTCTTAACTTTTTCCGTGTACAGGAGGTTACAAGTGACGTCACGATAAACGTTATTGATCCTGTACCTTCGTTGGATCTACAGGTGTCTGTCTACTTACCCACTTCTTCACACCACCTACATATGTTACCGTATAATGAGTTGGTCTTTTTCCTTGTGTAAACTCAGTCACGATTACTCCGTCTACTTGGATCTCGGGTAATATGTCTCACTTCGTTCAATCTTTCTCTTCCTGTTCATAGCATATAATTCCGTGTATATACTTTAGATCTTTCTACCATGACTACTAGGATAAACGTCCCGTCGCAACCTCTATGTCCGTATCTCTTGTCTGAACACCTGTACCATCCCCTTCCCTTCCTACCCTGCTTAACTCTTTTATCGTGACTTTGTATATGTACTGGTATATATTATAATTTGTCGTCCCCTGTACAGGACATACTCAGTTCCTCGAATCTAATCCACGGGACACTGGTGTGTCTCCCGTCCTGCCCGAACCTCCTACCTCCCTCCGACGTCTCCGTCCCATGTATCCGCGTGTCTACCGCCTAAGTACAACCACACACCGTCCTTAGTTGTGTTGTTACGTTAATAGGAGGTGAATTTTTGTGTAACTTTCCTTTCAGACGTACAGACGTCCCCGAAGGGTCCGTCACGATCACCCTTTCTTGGTCGGACGGTTACGTCCATTTGTATTCGCTACGCCCAAACTAGGGACTCAACCCTTTGCCGTACTTTTGGGTGGGGACCTAAGAACGGACCTTCTAGGTAACCCGTCTCTCGGACCACCCGATGTCAGGTGTCCCGACGTCTCAGCCTGTGCTGACTCGGCAAATCGTATACATTCGTCTGGACACGTCAAGTTCGGACACGACCAGGTCCCGGTCAACGTCATAGATGAGTTATCGATCAAACACTCATATATATTTTTTTTATTTAAATCAGAGGGGATAATTCTACTTTCACTACATAATCGTTAAGTCCACTTTTTTTTTTTGTCGAAAACTTTCTTTCTACGTGGTACATCTCTCATAAAATTTCTACGTACAAACCTTTACAAAGGTAATAGTGTACTGAAGTAAGAGTTTTCTATATTTATGTAATCGATAACTTTAACAGAGTCTTAAAACATGAAATTTTAAGGTCCTTGTCTAAAAAGGTGGACACTTTATTGGACGGTTTTCTGGTTAAAGTCAATTTTTATACTTTTACGTTGTGGACTAAACAAAAATCTTTACTGACTATCTATCGTCCTTTCTACTCTTAAGTGGTACACTTGAAATGGTTTTTTGTAACGTATTGACTACTTATTCCGATTACTAAACATTAATCGATTACTGTATCGAGAAGGACGGCGTAAATGTCTATAATTACTCCACAGAAAACCCGGTACCGTTAAAAATTCTTCTAATCTTTATTTACCTAGAATACGAATAACTTCATTCAGTTTCTTTCTGTTCATGGTATGTAAAAATGAATTACACCTTAGATTTTTTATTCCGTCTACGTACTTATGTTGTTTTGTCTTTATCTGTGTTTATATATCTCTTGTTTTGTCACCGACGGTCTCCCCTCTCTCCGTACCCCTCCTCGTTCTAACCGTTTCTTCTAAGTCTCCGCCTTTGGTATACGTATTTTTTTCAGCCAACGTTCCTACATGACATGGTAAGTCCCTTATGTCAGTTGTAAAATATTAAAATATACCATATATTAGATATTTTATAGTTGAGTAATAGAATATGTGGACTTTGATTATATTATGACATTCAGTGGATATGAACTTATTTTTACTCTTTATTTTACCTAGAATTTTGACAACATGAAGTTTCTCGACTTAGTTATAAAAGTCTTATTATCTCGTATATGTTTTTAGTAATTAAAACAGTAGAAATCGAGTAGAATTATAAAGATAAAACTCAAACAAAATATTGTATATATTACAAATTAATCCCGAAGGACGACCGAGTCCCATTTCTTACGCGGACGGTTACGTCTTCTGTGCCCAAACTAGAGACCCAACTATTCTAGGGGACCTCTTCCTTCACAGGTAGGTGGATTCATAAGTACGGACCCTTTAGGGTGCCTGTCTCCGTAGACTACCCGATCAGGTACTCCAACGTTTTCTCAGTCTGTACTGAATCGTTGATTTGTGTTGTTGTTTACTTATGGTCAGTCAAGTTTCTATTACTAATTTTTTTACTGACTACCTCGTTATATTACTAGAATACCTTTGATGATTAAAAATTTTACTTCGATTACGGAATTTTCAGAGGCACTACACTATATGAATGAGAGGGATTCTCTACTCTCCTCTCAGATGGTTACAGATATATAATATAAGACCGACACTGGTAAGGGTTCGAAAAGCAAAGACAGTTCGAGATAACTTCGATGATTTTAGGACATCTTAGTTGAGGAATCTTATTAAAAGTCCTGTAAGTATTAAACCAGAGAACAATGAAACGATATACCTTAGGTAAAAAGTCAACGTCACTTTAAAGTCGGGGTCGGAGTCGTCTGGAACTATTATAGTTGACGACGGTCAAAAATGACGGACGATATGTGTACGTAATAGAATGCCAATATTGTTAGGACGCTTAATTCGTAGTAGTAGAGATAAAATATTTACTGTCTTATTTTGTGGTCTTTCTAACTTATTGTATAGGTTCCTGTGTGTTTACTCTCTCCTCATCAGTCATAAGTTTATCTCTAGACTGATGTGGGTTCGAACTGAAACAACAAGTTCCGCCGGAGAGACGGTGTCTTCCCTGAGTCGCCGGACAGATCTGGGATCCCTTAGGATCCTCTAGGTTAAGTGTAAAGTTTTACTCTTCCGTCCGACAGACTTTAGTATAGATGTTACTGACTCAAAAAACAAAGACACGATTATTTTGTAAGGTAAAATGTAGTACTTTCCTCGACATCAACGGACTTCAACGTACCCATATTCTGATTAAGGAGTCTCTTCCGTTACCGTTGGGTGAGGTCATGAGAAGGGTCCTCTTAGGGTACCTCCCTCCTCGGACCATCCGATGTCAGGTACCCCAGTGACTCTCAGTCTAAGTTGAAGTACTGAAGTGAAAGCGGAAAGTGAAGGTACATAACCTCTTCCTTGACCGTTAGGTGAGGTCACAAGAACGGACCTCTTAGGGTCCGTACCCCCTCGGACCACCCGACGGCAGATACCCCAGCGTGTCTCAACCTGTGCTGACTGCACTGAATCGTCGTCGTCGTTCTGATTAAGGATGAAGACTCCCGAAGAAATTAACGGTCATGATTTGTCGGAACACACACACGTACGATTCAGTGAAGTCAACACAGGTTGAGAAACACTGGGATACCTGAGGAGACAGATACCCTAAGAGGTCCGTTCTTATGACCGTACCCAATAGTACAAGAGAAGGTCCCAAAGAAGGACTAGGTCCCTAACTTAGGTACAAGGAACACAGAGGACGTAACCGTCCGTCCAAGAAATTGGGATGGTGGTAGACTCTTCGGGTGTTTTGTCGGAACGTGTCAGGTTAAACGAGCTAATTATAAGAGTAAAGGTATGATCTTATAAAGTGAATACCGGTAAGGACAAAACATCAAAGTTTTTCTTTTGGGTGACGTTGGTAGAAACGGTCTCTTAATAGGAAAGAAAAATGTAGTAATTAAAAAGTGTCGTGAAAGATGTTATTATTCTGATGTTATTTACAGTCATAAAGACCAGTTGACGTAGACGTCAAAGGAGTCAATAGAGAAGATTTTAATCAGGAAGTTTATGGTAGATGGGTGACTACTGTGTGGTTAAATTGCGAATTCAGGACAGACTGAGAAAACACTGGGGTACCTGACACTGGCCGGTCCGAGGAGACAGGTAACCTGAAGGGTCGTTCTTATGGCCTTACCTAATGGTAAAGGAAGAGGTCCTCTAGAAGGATTAGGTCCCTAGTCTGAGTACAAAGGACGTAATCGTCTGCCTAAGAAGTAGTGACTCGGTGAACCCTTCGAGAGAAATTTTGACTAGAGTCGGATTGCGGGTCTGAGACATTAGTTGGACGACAAATTTATTTTTTTATATCCTTAGTAGGGATTAAGAGGAAACGAGTAGTAAGTATGAGTTACATAGTAGTACGGAATCGAGGTTAATATGTCATTTAACTTTAAGAATTAAGACGACGGCGAAGAGTCAGGTCCCGTGGGTGCTCTTTAATACTCTAAAAGATTGGGCGGAGACACGACATGTATACCACTGATAAGAGAGAGAAGGGGTTGATCACTCTTTACAAAAAAATTGATATTATTTTCTCTACATTAAATTTTAAATGGTAAAATTAGGGGACATCCTAAACCCCGTAATTCATGTAAGTGTAACAATATGTAGGTAGTGGTGGTGGTAGCGGTCGTGATAAAGTATTAATGTTTGATTTTAAGACACGCATAATTTATTATTGAGGTGTATGAGTAGAGGGTAAAGAACTATCGGTGATAAGATGAAAGACAGATACTTAGACTGGGGAGATCGATGGACCTTAAGAGGTCATGAGAACGGACCTTTTAGGGTACCTGCCTCCTCGGACCATCCGACGTCAGGTACCCCACCGCGTGTCAACCTGTGCTGACCCACTGAAGTGAAAGTGAAAAGTGAAAGGACATAACCTCTTCCTTTACCGTTGGGTGAGGTCACAAGAACGGACCTTTTGGGGTCCCTGTCACCTCGGACCACCCGACGACAGATACCCCAACGTGTCTCAGCCTGTGCTGACTCACTACGTCGTCGTCGAAGGACCATAATCACCATAATAAGTCTAAAACGGGATGACACAGACCAAATAAAGTAAATCCTACAAAAGTTGTAAGGAGTACAATGTCGCACGTTGTAATGTGTACGTTAAAAATTTCAATTTATGATAACGTAACTTATATATATGATGTAAAACGAATAGGGTAACTAAGTGACTACTTGTAAACCCAACGAAGGTAGAAAACTTATAATATATATTACCACAATATTTGTAACCACATGTTAATAGATAAAATTAGAGTCGAAAGGCAAGAATCTCCAATATAGATTTTCATCTTAACGACCTAATATACAGTTATGATCCATATTAAAAAACTCCTTGACAGGATGACAAAAGGAGTCACTTTCACTTTCACAATCAGTAAGTCAGGACATCCGGAGTAACGCTGGGGTGCCTGACATCCGGACGGTCCGAGAAGACAGGTACCTTAAGAGGTCCGTTCTTATGACCTCACCCATCGGTAATGAAAGAGGTTCCGTAGAAGGGTTGGATCCTTAGCTTCGGGTCAGAGGGTGTAACGTCCATCTAAAAAAAAATGGAAGCCTCGGTGGTCTTAGGAATAATAAAATGTAAGGGTGGACATCCCTTACTCGTTTAATCGGTTCTACCGTCACCAGTCGGAGAGAGTGGCGTACAAAGCATTTATAACTAATACATTGTCGACTCTAGTGAATGTGGTGACACGGATACACAGTGCTCCATAAACGGACCGGTCTCGATGAAAACAAGATATTCGTATATATTTTACTGAGAAACGTTGGGGGTACCAGATATGCCAGGTAGTTAAGAGGTCCGGTCTTATGACCTCACCCATCGGAAAGGAAAGAGGACCCCTAGAAGGGTTGGGTCCCTAACTTGGGTCGTATATATTCGAAGTGGACCTATCGGGAACTCCGATTCGATCCAGATGCAATACCGACGTAATGTCACCGCTCCGGCGTGCAATGCCGACGCAGGGGTCCCAGTTGGTGCTCTCCTCTCTTCCGTCGGACAGACGACGACGAGGTCGACGACACGGGCGTCTCTCTTATGTGCACGGACGTCAAGGCTACCGACGACCTCAGAAGAGGGTCGAGGGGCCGAGTCCGGAACGATGGGACCCAAGTCACTTGTCACTCTATGTCGTTCTGTCGACCGCATCAACCGTCCTACTTGTCGTTCTGTGACGGTCATTACGTCCTTCCCAAGATAAAGAGGTGTTGAAGAGATTCTGACAATGAAAGACAAATAATAACACAAATATTTTCACTAGGATTACACACGCTGTNACTGAGAAACGTTGGGGGTACCAGATATGCCAGGTAGTTAAGAGGTCCGGTCTTATGACCTCACCCATCGGAAAGGAAAGAGGACCCCTAGAAGAGTTGGGTCCCTAACTTGGGTCGTATATATTCGAAGTGGACCTATCGGGAACTCCGATTCGATCCAGATGCAATACCGACGTAATGTCACCGTTCCGGCGTGCAATGCCGACGCAGGGGTCCCAGTTGGTGCTCTCCTCTCTTCCGTCGGACAGACGACGACGAGGTCGACGACACGGGCGTCTCTCTTATGTGCACGGACGTCAAGGCTACCGACGACCTCAGAAGAGGGTCGAGGGGCCGAGTCCGGAACGATGGGACCCAAGTCACTTGTCACTCTATGTCGTTCTGTCGACCGCATCAACCGTCCTACTTGTCGTTCTGTGACGGTCATTACGTCCTTCCCAAGATAAAGAGGTGTTGAAGAGATTCTGACAATGAAAGACAAATAATAACACAAATATTTTCACTAGGATTACACACGCTGTACCGTACTCGACAGAAAAATTTTCATCTAGTTGAATGTAGTAAGTAAACTAATATCGGAAAATCGTCAATAGGTGGTTAAATAATATTTTAAGTTTGACTTATGATGACAGGTGTTCAGGTCGTGTCGGTGACAATTGGTAAATCGAAGAAAAGTATCGTGGAAAAGAACTGTAAGGTCCGTGTCTCAACAAACAAAAGGTAAAGTCCTCGTTCGATTCAAGAAAAGACGGAAACCCGTAACGTGAGTTAAAAGGATACATACTTTATGTTTTTATGTAAAGAGAAGTATAAATTTTTAAATCAAGTTTAATCTAAAGAAGTATCTTTCGAAGGGACTGAGGTGAGATACTAGTGGTGGTTATGGTGTATTGTAAGGTGAACTTAGAGAGTGACGGAAATAGTATTAGTGATGTGTCCTCGAAACCAAAATACGTAAAAATACAAGGGTAAATTGGTTTGTCCTCATTGTGGATTTTGTCAGATACCATAAAAGACTGGAACCCATTAATCTTATTATTCCTATCGATTGGACATATAATTTCGGGTTAACTATGGTGTTAACTTTGGAATATCTATCAGAACGACAGAGGACGAGTCACCCAATTGAAGAACTCATAAGCAGGGAAGGGGTGGGGATTTTGTGTGTTGATCCGGGGTCACTCTCAGGAGTTTGAGTTGTAATTGTCGTAGTTTATACTTATCGTGTGAACAAATAGTGTAAGTGTCTTTTTAATTGAAGGTCCGTGGAGATCTATTCGAGATCCTTTGTGTCTTGTTCCATTTTAGACTCGCTGTTGACCGTAGCGACAACCCTTTCTCGAAACGTCAAAAATCCAAAAATAGTAACGGTCAAGTATAAGATGGAAAAGAGGGGTGTGGACCTCTATTTGTAATCATACCTGAACGAAAAAATGATGAACTTTTAACGATAATCCTTTTGTAACTATAGGTCACATTTATTGTACAGTTACAATTGTAAATAATTATGTCCGTCACACTAGTAAAGAGAACGATATAATCCAGTACGTTAATAATGTTCGAACACTCCAACCATAATAATAGAAGTAGAATGTCCATTCGTTTATCTAATTCTTCTCAATTATTTGAACGAGTCCCGATGGAATCGCGTTCATCCACTATAAGTCCTTATGTTCAGAGTCGTTCTTAGATTTTACCGAGAACTCGAAGTCGAGTCAAGTCAGTGAGTCAGCACACAGACTGAGAACTCAATTGTTGACGGTTTTCGGTTTCTCTGAACCCGTTTAGATTGGAAATAATAGATTCTAATTTCTACTAGATGTCACCAGTAAGATCCTCTCTTTAGTTGACAGATCGAGGTGTGTCACCTTAGGGTAGTCACCCTTCTACCCGGTAAAGTGACTTCCTTTTTTTTTTACGTTTTTTTCGTTTACTATTCGTGTAATTCGTAGTGGATAGACGGGTGGTCCGAAGGGTCCACCGTGGTCACCATTTCTTGTCTGTACTCTCTACACCCAAACTGGGAAACCAACCCTTCTAGGGGACCTCCTCCCACACCGTTGGGCGAGGTCATAAGGACGGACCTCTTAGGGTACCTGTCTCCTCGGACCTCCCGACGTCAGGTACCCCAGTGTTCCTCAACCTATGGACTTCACTGAATCGTGTGTCGGTGTCTTGGCAGACAGGTTGTTGGATATACGATGGTCAAGGTTTCTCTTTCATACTCGTCGTCCGATCTTTAATACTAAGAGATCTGCAAACTTTCATTTTAGAACATTTTTATTTTCAAAATTCAAAAGGAAGTTTTGTAGTGTTACAAGACTTCTGTTTCCTCTCTATAGAAGACAGAGAGACTAGAGACGGTGTACCATTCTTCTCTCCAAACTATACGGTTAGGTGAAAATATTTAAAACCTTCGTGAGTTGTATTTCAGACAAACTACATCGTCTCTACTCAATTACTCCAAACTAAGAGTACTATATTGGGGTCTTTTATCTCACTTGTCTCGTTATTATAAAGTTTTGTCGGTGTTAGTACATAAGGTGAAAGTTATGACCCCCGAGAGTGTTTTGTCGAAAGAGAGAGGTCCCTGTTAGGACACGAAGTCTTAGACTTTCGTAGGAAACGGGGATCCCCATATGTCAAGGACCTTTACATTAACAAAAAAAAAAAAAAAATTCCCCTCATTGTATCGTGACTTTGAACTTTCTCAAATTGGAAACGATATTAATTCCATTAATTTCCAGTTTACGAAACACTGTAATCTTTGAAAAAAAAAGTTTTATTCCAATAGACACAAGATTTTTATGTGTACGAAATCCCAATTACTCAATTATTTTTAAAGAGTTCCCGATTTCCGGGACAAGATCCAAGGAGATTTCTTATTCCCAAAATTTTGAGTTCGTTTGGAGAAGGCAACATCCAATTAAGTCGTTCATAATTATAAATGACTTTTTGGTATTACATATCCAAAAACTGATCTCAAACTCCAGTAAAGTCACTGATTAGGTACTTATTAGGAACCAGATTACCTTAAATGCCCGACTACCGACCCTTCTGTTCGTAATTCATTTGTAGAGGAAAGTCTGACATTGTTCCCGAAATTTTCTTACCTCATGACATTTTCAGATTGATTTCCTAGGTTAAATTTACAGTTCTATTCTTCGGTGTACTTCATTTGACTTCCGAGTTGACTTTAAACTTTACATTTTAATCTTTTTTCTCTCTCCGAGGATAATTCCTCTGTCTATTCGTCCATGTTTACGGGTCTACGAACTCTTCACCGACATTGTACACATTTACAATAAACTATAGACAGGGTAGTTTTGCTCAGGTTAAAGGGGAGGTGTGTGAATACCCGTTCAGGAACATGTACGAAACCTACTTGTCTTATACTACCTTCCCTACGACGGTCTGAAAACTCCGATACAATCTGTTCCATTACGTCAAAGACGGACCGAGAGAGAAAACCCTCTGAGTGAGATTCTTAGGTCCGAGACATGACACTCCTTCGTGTCCGATCCACATTTTCGGTGTGTGTCTACAAGAGTCACTGCCGAAGGAGATTTCGGAGTCGGTTAGTCAGTCGTAACTAACGGTTCTTCACTTATTGTGCGAAAGTTCACTAACGACGAGGATCGGATACTCATCAAGAGTCTCTGTTTGAGGGGAACGATTCGGAACGGGCTTAATGAATAAACACTCGTTTTAAGTACAGTAACAGAATTGGGTGCTTCAAAACCCCATCTTACGAAGTAACGTTATCTATTGATCTCGTAGGACTTCTTGACTCAAAAGTTCTTTGACTTTCTTTCAATACGACCGACTCTCCCTCACTTAGATTTTTTCAATATTCTAATAAGTTGTTGACCGTAGTCAAGTGAAATCAGTGAGTCAGGACAGACTGAGGAACACTGGTGTACCTGATGTCGTACGGTCCGAAGAGACAGGTAGTGACTGAGGACCTTGAACGAGTTTGAGTACAGGTGACTCAGCCACTACGGTAGGTTAGTAGAGTAGGAGACAGTACGGGAAGAGGAGGGTGGAAGTTAGAAAGGGTCGTAGTCCCAGAAAAGGTTACTCAGACAGGAAGTGTAGTCCACCGGTTTCATAACCTCTAAGTCGAAGTCGTAGTCAGGAAGGTCACTTATAAGTCCTGACTAAAGAAATTCTAACTGACCAACCTAGAGGAACGTCAGGTTCCCTGAGAGTTCTCAGAAGAGGTTGTGGTGTCAAGTTTTCGTAGTTAAGAAGTCGTGAGTCGAAAGAAATATCAGGTTGAGAGTGTAGGTGTGTACTGATGGTCTTTTTGGTATTGAATGTGATTTACCTGGAAAAAACTGTTTCATTACAATGACAAAAAATTATACAACAGATACTACTAGTATCGAAAAGAAGGTTCCTCATTCGTAGTAAATTAAAGTACCGACGTCAGTAGTAGACGTCACTAAGACCTCGGGGGGTTTTTTATTTCGGATAGTGACAAAGGTAACAAAAGGGTAGATAAAAGGTTCTTCACTACCCTGACCTAAGATACTACAATCAAAAGACTTACAACTCAAAATTCGGTTGAAAAAGTGAGAGGAGAAAGTGAAAGTAGTTCTCCGAGAAACCAAGAAGAAGTGAAAGACGGTATTCCTACTACAGTAAACGTATAGACCCCAATAACGATAAAGAGGGTCGTTATAACTAAGGTCGAACACGAAGTAGGTCGGGTCGTAAAGAGTACTACATGAGTCGTATCTTCAATCTATTCCTCCCACTGTTATATGTCGGAACTACATGAGGAAAGGGTTAAACCTTGGTCAGACAACAAGGTACAGGTCAAGATTGTCAACGAAGAACTGGACGTATGTCTAAAGAGTCCTCCGTATATTCCGCCAGACCATCAGGGTAGACAGATACTTAAAAGGTGTCAAATAACACTAGGTGTGTCAGTTTCCGAAACTGTGTCAGTTATTTCGTCTTCATTTATAAAAAGACCTTAAGAGAACGAAAAAGCTACTAGGTCCCTACAACCGTTAAACTAGAGACCGAGGAGACGGAAAAGATTTGGGTCGGACTTGTATACCTGCAAGTGTCAAGTGTATGACAACTTCGGACACACCTCTTAAAACTCGTAATGAAACGATCGTACACTTTACTCACTTTGACACGACATCAAACTCGTAAGAAACCGTAACGGAAAGAAACCCTAACCTTACTTTTGACAGGAAAAGGTCAGGACACCGGTGACTACTCAAAAGGGATAAACGACCGTATAACTCACGTCGTGAAAGTGTAGTAGTAGAAAATCCTAAACTTTATCAAGTTGACCTTAAGGTAGTGGACGTGATCGAAACAAGTATCACTACGAAGGATTCCCGGTGAGCTGAAACGTAAGGTCCTACAGACCGAGGTCCACTCACTAGTGTGGTAGCACTAATACAAAGTACTCCTAAAAAAACATGTCAAAAAGACACATAAGAACGGTGGAGAAGAATTGTAAAAGACGAAGACAATCCAGGTATGGTAAAGACAGGAAATAACTCGGGTAGAAACGTACTTTGCAAGTGATCCATAGTGATTAAAGAACTCCTCTAGAGATCAGAAAGGGTAAGATAACAAAAGGAGATAAATAAACGTAACTAGTGACTTTTTCTGAAATAGAGAGGAACGACAAGAAACCTTGAGACGTAAGTCTACCCATATAGAAAGGAAAAGAGGAAACGGAAATAGAAGAGAGGAAAAGAGTCGATAAATATTCCGGAGGAGTCTGTTGGTAAAATGGAAAAACATAAAGAAAAAGAACCCCTACCAGAACTAGTGACGGAGGACATGTTACAGTGCTTGGAGGTAGGTATCAAGAAGTCCGTGAGACAGATACTCTACATTAGGGAACTTAGATAAACAGTGAAGGTGACATATTAGTGTTTCTTAAACTAAACCTAGTATGGTACTACCAGATCAACAAAAGGGATAAAAGAAGGTAAAATTAGACTTAAAACGTTATTCCTCAATATTCTAATACGTTTTTGAACACATCCCAAAATTAAACTTTTCGTCTTATCCCAAAATTCGGAAAATCAGTATATTAGTTTAAACATGATCTTTTTTTATAGTAATACTGACGACGTGTTTGTTACTTAACTTCCCTTGTACTCGTGTTTACCTTGTCAATCATTTACGTTAAAACTGGCATCGACTCCTATACCTAATCCTTTACTTAATTACTATAACAAGTCTCCATCTGTGTTGAGACGTTTCGACATTTCATACAATGTCCATAGTAATAGTACTAATAATGATGATAGAATAAATTCCAACCACGTACAAACCCAAGAAACCAGACAAAGAACATTTCTTACCATCCGTCATCCTGTGTGTCTTTATCGTTTCACAAACGGTAGTTCCTCAAGTATCAACTCAGTAGTCTCTTTGTCGTCTATAAGACTATCTTAGAATACACCTGTGATATCCATTCGGACGTCTCCCGATGGTTTGAGTGTTCCATTGCCGTTGTCTTAAATTTGTGTTGCACTTTTTGTAAAATTGAAAAAATACGTTTCCGAGGAGACAGGGGAAAGGTAGAAGTTCAAGTGGAGGGATCCGGTCCGAAAGGAATGAACATGAACTTATAACACTGTGAAAGGATTAACGGAGTAAGTAAAGGACCGAGGTACAGAAAGGTAGAATTAGATAGGATAAATCCTTACTTTCTAATTAATAGGATTTTATAGTAAAAGAAAAAAATTGAAAGGACAAGTTCTGTAATACTAACGATAGTAAATGAAGGACATGACCAAATTTTGAACAATAGGAACGTAAATTACTTGAAGTTTTCAAGTATGCGTAGACGAAGACGTTTGAGTTGAGACAGATTTCTGGATATGAGGGACCTATAATAGGTTTCACCATATAAATACCTTGCCTCTTATACAAAGGACCCGAGACGGATTCAAGTGCGGTCGGGGTATGGTGATAACGAGACTTATATGGTTTTACAGATCCCACTAGTTAAGGAGTAGAAGGAACGGAAACCATAAAGGAGGAGAATTAATATGCAAGAAACTCGATATGGGTGAGAGATGGTATTTGAGACAAAAGATGAACGAGCTAAGGAGAGTGGAGGATACAGAATATTAAATACAAATTTTGTGAAAGTTCTGTGATCGTGTTTCAGACGTTGTCTGTAGTTACCATCAAAAAGTAGACAGGACTCCTGCAGGGATTAACTAAATAGATACGTTTAACGATCGAACAGACGTGAAATGTTTAGGTACCTAATCAAAAGGATTACGTAGTTCACAATATGTATAGTTGGTTCAGACGTAAGGGAGTAGGAATTGACCGAAGAGATACCGTTACACCGTCCATTCGATGTGGAAACAGTAGGATGTGAGGGACGTTTATACTTGTGATTAGATTGGGCTTATTGTGTTAAAATTCCCGGCACGTAAAACTCCCGTTGACACCTGTCTCTCCGAAGGGACCACAGAGTCTTCATTTGTCAGACGGACGTTACGTCCTCTACGTCTAAACTAGGGACCCAGCCCCTCTGGGTCCCGTACCGTTGGGTGAGGTGGTAAGAACGGACCTCTTAAGGTACCTGTCTCCATGGACCTCCCGATGTCAGGTATCCCAGCGTTTCTCAACCTGTACTGCCTTCTCTGAATCGTCCGTACATGTCACCCTGTCTCTCCCCCCTTAATCCTCATCCTACGTCTCCCCTTCTCTCTGGTGTTTTCTCCTCCTACTTCGTGGTTGTGGTCCTCGTGGTTTCCTCTCTATAGTTGTCGTCTCCTCCTCCTCTAGATCCTTCGTCCTTCTCGGTCTCCGCGGTGACTTCAACGCTCCCTTAATAAAGTGCAGTATAGGGAATTCTCATTATTTTGGATTCTTTTTTTATGTAATGTTTAATGACCGTTTCAACAATTTTTTTTGTCCGGACGAAGGTATGACAATTTCCGTAAATTTATATGTATCATACGACCCCTTAATAAACCTTATTTCATCTATATTTATATGTCGTGTAAATAAAGACGTATATAGGGAACCTATTTAAAAACACGTACATATGGTCCTATCAACACGTGTTTACAAATATTGTCATAAAGAGATCATCTTTTTCTTTTCTTTCTTCCTTTTGAAGATTGATCTCTTACTTTACTTAATTATTTGATACCGCATTATACAGTTATCGACGACGACGATTCAACGTAGTCAGCACAGGCTGAGACACTCTGGGGTATCTACCGTCGGGTGGTCCGAGACGGCAAGGACCCCAAGAGGTCCGTTCTTGTGACCTCACCTAACGGTAAAGGAAGAGGTTACGTCCTTTCACTTTTCACTTTCACTTCAGCGAATCAGCACAGGCTGAGAAGTGCTGGGGTACCTGACGTCGGATGGTCCGAGGAGGCAGGTACCCTAAAAGGTCCGTTTTCATGACCTCACCCAACGGTCACGGAAGAGCAAATACAGTTATCTTATGACACCTTTTCTCTGAAACTGGAAGAGCTCACAGAGTGACGAAGGAAAGTCACAAGGTCCAGAGTCGAGTTTACCATAGAGGTTTCTCCCTTAGGAAAGGTTTAGTAGGATTTATTTATGTAGAGAGGATAATGAAATATAGACATATTGGATCAACTAAGGAGATTTCATATAAGGTTTTATCCATAAATTAAAAGAACGGAAAGTGGGAGGTCTGAGATCCAAGGTAATCCCGTCTCTGGTACTTGAAGGATAATTTGACGTCTTCAGGGATCATACCTAATCCATGAGTTATTTATAACTTACTTATCTGTCTACTAATATCATCTTATAATACAAAATTATTTCTTCTTAGTTTACCTGGGTATGCTTATCTATCCTTCTCCACTTACGTTCGATGATGATTTCTGTGTACATGTGTGTGTCGTCTACGATACGACCGTACACGTATAATTTAAACATGCAAAGGTTTTTTAGTAAGTTGTACAAACGGAGAATACTCACCTTAAACACCCATTTTGTAACTTTGTCTTCTGATAAAGACATCATAAATTGAAAAGACGTTAATACTAAAATTTTCTGGATTATTTATATAGTTTTAAGTCTCCGTTTGAGACCCATTTTCACTACGAAAATCGCATATTGTATACTATAGGGTGTAGTAAAATTTCTACCAAATTTTGTTATATAAAATTTACTGATAGTCCCCAATATGCACATGACTAATTTATCTTACATAAGACATAAAAACATCGTTACAGTAATCTTGTGATTAGGTCATTTGTAATACGATTCTGGAAGGTGTGACTGAGAACATACAATGAGTAGACACAAATCAAATTTTACAATAAAACTGAACCATTCATGAATTTAATTTTAAACTTTACCCAGTTGAAACGTTTGGGTTTACCAAACTCTTACTCCTTTGGACCAGACACTTTGTCTTCATGTACTAATATAAACGTAAGTAAATTTTTATAAGATGGAGTATGTTATAACTTACGAAGAGAGTTTTTATATAACTTATCCTCATTTTATCTTTTGTAACTTATAAATTCCCATTTTCTTCTCTATACTTCTACTACGATCACCGTTTTAAAGGATTTTAAGTCTCGTTTCCGTCTTTTTAGAAGTTAATATTCTAGTTTGTGTCGTCAGTGTCTTAACAAAATCTTTTTCGAGCAAAAAAAAATATCACAATTAGGACACAATAAAGAGAGTACTTGAAATACTGGTATCCTGAGACTTCGATACATGCATCGGAATACTAATGTCTGGTTTCTTTTCGTCAAACCTTTTTCTTCAGTAGTGAATCTCATCGATTGTAGTTACTATATATATTTTAACCTTTTCTTTAGTCTACCAAGAAAGAGAAAGATGAACGACTCAAAGAAGGAAGGGTGATGGGGAGGGGGGCGGTGAGGGTAGTTTTAGACTGAATTTAAAGAGATAGGAATCTTTTAAGTAGAAGACGATTCCTTTGTCCAATGATTTGAAGAGGCTTAGATGGTTCGTGGATCGTATAACATCAAAAAGTTGCGAACTTCGAACGATTAATATTGTTACAGAATTTGGTTATGGATTTACGACTACGGAGGAGACAGACACGGGAGTCGACTCGAGAGAGAGGCCTCGAGGTCTTTTGTACTTTATGTAAAAGAGGGTTTGGGTGGTAGACGTGAATCTATAGAGGTATCGTGTAGTCAGTGGTGCAAATTGTGACTTGGAAAGTAATGACGAGTACCCCGAGGGTCACGTCCCTTTTGTAATGATCGGATTCAATAAATACCTCCATTTACTGTGTTAGATCAGTTGGTTTGAGGTTTGGACCTTGAATAGAGTTGGGAAAAAAAAATAGAGAAAGTTGTTTAGTCAGATGTGTCGAGTGACACGTGTCATTTATGTAGAGTCTAGGTGAAACTAGAGAGGTAGGAGTCGGAATCTAACTCTGAAGTTTGAAGATTCTGACTTTTTACCAATTCTAGAGAATTACACAGAAGGACTAAGATGAGAACTAAGTTGAGGGATAGTTAGTGATCGCACTAGTAGATGTCGGTCTTTAGAGGGTTTGTGAAGTTCTCGTATCCTATTCCCCGTCTTAAGTAGACCTGAGTAAGTTACTCATTTAATAATAAGATTAGGATTTAGACTTTTCTTTGTCTACTATTTAATCTCCTGTAAAGTATTGACTTTTCTATCCTTTGATTTATTATCGTTGACTTAGATTTCTGTGGAGATTTTTACGAGATACAACCAAAGGTGAACGGAAAGATACCCCCCAAAAGACGGGGGAGACTGGACATGAGACCCTCCGACTGAACGTACCTGATGTCGTGGCTCCCGGGGAACGGTACACTATTCGCAAACCTGACAGGAGAAGGTGACCACCTCCTGTGTCCTCGTTGCTCTCCTCGCCATCCCGATAGATACGGGGAAGAGGACGGGAGTCCCGTAAAAAAACCCAGTGTGTAGACAACCTTCACTAAGAAGGTACTGGCGTCTAAAGTGGTCCGAGACTTTTGACTTAGTGTCCGTAAACGGGAGGATCATGATCTGTCATTGTTGACGGACGACAACGGTTAGAGTCCTAGGGAGTGATAGGAGACGTCCAAGAGAATTAGGAGGGATTTAGAGTCTTTCATCAGGGGAGTACATCAAGAAACCCCAAGTCAAGTCAAGTCAAGTCAACGAGTCAGCACAGACTGAGAAACGCTGGGGTACTTAGCGTCGTGTGGTCCGGAGGGACTAGTAGTGGTTGAGGGCCTCAAGTGAGTCTGAGTGCAGGTAGCTCAGTGACTACTGTAGGTCGGTAGAGTAGGAGTCAACAGGGGAAGACGAGGACGGGGGTTAGGGAGGGTCGTAGTCTCAAAAAAGGTTACTCAGTTGAAAAGAGTACTCCACCGGTTTCATGACCTCAAAGTCGAAATCGTAGTAAGGAAGGTTTCTTTAGGGTCCCAACTAAAGAAAGTCTTACCTGACCAATCTAGGACTGACTGTACTACTGATTTCATATATAGTTCAACTCGAATAAGGTATTTATCTTTTTTCGTCCTTGTATCTTATATAACTTAGCCAAGTCAAGTCAACGAGTCGGCACAGGCTGAGAAACACTGGGGTACCTGACGTCGTGTGGTCCGGAGAGACAGGTAGTGGTTGAGGGCCTCGAATGAGTTCGAGTACAGGTAACTCAGTCACTACGGGAGGTTGGTAGAGTAGGAGACAGTAGGGGAAGAGGAGGACGGGAGTTAGAAAGAGTCGTAGTCCCAGAAAAGGTTACTCAGTCAAGAAGTGTAGACCACCGGTTAATCTTATCTTATGTAGCTTATCTTACCTTGTTATAAAGTAGAACAGACGAAAAAGTTTTTTTAATGTATTACGGATACGTGCGAGTATTCATAAACAACATAGGGTACGTAAACACGATGGACTTTTGGTAAAATGATGTTATTGTTCATGTATAAAGTGGTACTTTATAGTATTCATTATATCTCGTTACGAGAAGTTTCTCACCAGGTTTGTGACCGTGTTTGGACTTCGGTACTGATAAAGACGGACTACACACTGTTTCATTTCATGTCTTTTATTCTCATTGGAAAATTATTGACAATATTGTGAAAATGTACCGAGAGTAAGACCACTCCACTGTTTTTATTATTGGTTTTTTTTCATTTATAGTACTGTTTTCCATTTATATATCTTATCATATACCTTATTCTCAGTGGTTTTTTTTCTTTTCGTCCTTTCCTCCTGACCCCTCCCGTCACGGGTCAATCGTTTTCCTGTCCGTACGTCTGGGAGTCATTCTTTTATTGTAGGATTCTTCTTCGACCTCCTTCCACTTCCTGCCTTAATACGTCTAGGTCAGTCTCCGTCGTCGTCAACAGTTTCTGTGTCCCTTCTCGAACAAAAATCTCGACTTTCTTCCATTTCTTTTCCGTTGTGTTATCCTGGATATCAGTTTTTTCAAAGTCTCTTGGTTCTTTACGTCCGACAAAATTCCTGAAACCGAGAAACGTATTCTCGGTTGAGTAACCTTTTCTGGAATTACAAACCTTTCTGACTTCCGTTCTCCTCTTCCCTCACCGTCTACTACTCTGTCAATCTCTCGTAGTGTCTGAGTTACCTACACCTAGACTCGTTTAAGGTCCTCTATTACTTCCTGTCCCCTCGGACCGGACGACGTCAGGTACCCCAGTGTTCCCCGGCCTGTTCTCAATCACTGACTCGTTGGCGTCAACGTATTCTAGTCCCTGGTAATCCTTCACTACTCGTACCTTTATTATATCCTGCATTCTTTTTTTCTTTCTGATACTGAAATGACTGAGTATCTTGAAAACAATGTCATCGGAAAACCCTAGTCTCAGAGTAAGTAAAATTATTAAATATCCGGGTCGGGAGACCAAGTGACTTTTCGTGTCTTAGTGTAATCCGATACCCTGTTTATCCATAAATTATTTTGTAAAAGATGTTAATGTCACAAGTGACCTAATTTCATCTTTATTTGTCTTGAAATATTATAAGGTCCCAATAAATAAAGTTATAGACCGAGACTAGTCATACGTATAAAGTCACATCTGTAGCATCAAAGTTTACGTCTCGAAACGGAATACTTAACATTCGTTCGTAGGAATTGGGTAAAAACACAAAATTTAAGTCTCGTAAAACTTAAAACTCAACTTCAAAAGTCTTCATCTATGTGAGTACAAAAACTTTCCTCATTTTAACGGAAATTCCAAAAAAAATAATGATAATGAAATTTAGTCTGTTTTCATCTTTATTACCATTTACTTAGATTACATATGTGTGTAGAAGTTATTAATAGTTATATAAAGACTAGAACATAGTAGAGAAGGAGATGAGTAAGGAAAGGGTCTAATAATATTTTGTTTAGGTTCTGTAGTGTTCCGTACTATAGTAAAGTAATTATTAAATGAAGTCATAGATGAAAATTCTTGACGTAATGGTAATAGTGAGGACTTTGTAAATGATATTAAATTATTATAGAATATTATAGGTGAGTGAAAAGTATAAAGAGGTAAACGAAACAGTAATATTACTATATTAAATAACAACGTCAAACGAAAATGGTCTTAGATTTATTCCAAGAGCTTTAACACTAAAAATTCAGAAAATCCCATAATATCAAATATTGAAGGGGTTCAAGTAGAAAAATGAAAGAAGGTTAATAAATTATTTCTTTAAACTACCAAAATATCTCTAGAAAAGTTTGATATACGGATCTGAGGTGACTAGTGTAGAAGTACCACAGTAAATAGTTCAGTTAAACACACATAGAACATTTAACCATCTCTTTACGAGTGTAAGTCTAACACACACACATTAAAAAAAAAGTCGCTCTTAGTCAGTGACTATTAGTAACGGATTCATATGAATAAACAATCCTTAACGTTCCAGAAATAAAGAGTCTCCTTATTAATAGACGTGTCACTCTTAGTTTTTTTATTTATTTATTTGTATAGTGTTTTCTTTCTTTTAGTGAAGTCATTCCAGTTACACTTCACCTACGATATCTGGTTAAACGAAAATCATGATATAGTATAGATGTATTGAAGATAGAGATAGTATAGATACATGTACATTGAATTTTATGATCGAAAAATGCATGCATGTTTCCTGTATAAATGCTAAAGACCGTCTAACTTAGTATACGTAAATATGACTTTGAGGACTTTGAGGTGATTTATTCTTTTCTTTATTGGAGTGTTTCCTAATAGATTTTCAACATATTCCTAGTCGGTCTCAGAGTTTTTAGGTCAGACCCAGTAGACACGTTGGTCTAATTGATAGGACGTGAGTCTACTCGAAATTTAAGACTCTTTTAAATCGGTTTTTCAGAGTCTTTACTCCCTACCCTCCGTACCATCCGCAAGCCCCACGTCGTGTTTTTAATCCGGGACCTTACCCCCGACCCCCTTGCCAGCCAACTCACTGTCAGATGTGCGATTTACCCCTCCCGGAGACAGGGAGAGGGGTGGACCTAGGGTCCGACCGTCTGTCCCAATAAAGGGAGTCCGTCCTTGTTAAAAGATCCCTTTAATTTTCGATTTTCTTTTCAGATATTTACTATTTTCGGATCTCCGGTTCAGTTATGTGTTGATATATGACTCTGAGGGTCAACGTTCAAACCGGAAGTATAAGTCGTTCGAAAAGTCACGGGTACAGAATGTATCCATGTCTTTCGATTCTGACGAGGCAATATAATACGTTTTTTGTAATCCGTTTCCAATATAATAAACGAAGAATAGTTAAGAGTTAAAAAGTTTGACTCTTAACTGTTCTCCCTTTATTGTTTTGTAAAAATTTTTCGTATTGGAAATTTTTTCATAATCTTTCGTCTTTGTGTTTTGTACAGTTTTTTTACGGTTTTGTTTTAGACATATTATTGGTGTTTCTTTTCTTTTAAGTATACGTTTTCTCATCCCTAGTTTTTTATTTTGAGAGAACCTTTTTCTATATATATGTATTATAATGTATAAATATATACGTTGTATTATACATTAATATTTTATATATAGTACCATATACATAGTACAAAATATAGACACATATATTTTATGACGGTTTACTTATATTTTATATTATTTATCTATCCTGTTCAACTTTATTATATATATAATGACGGTTTATTTTATTCTCTACCTTTATGGTCTGGTGGAATGGACTGAGGACTCTTTAGACATGTGTCCAGTTCTTCGTTGTCAATCTTGACCTGTACCTTGGTGTCTGACCAAGGTTTAGTCCTTTCTTCATGTAGTTCCGAATATAACAGTGGGACGAATAAATTAAATATACGTCTTATATAGTACTCTTTTCGGCCCGACCTCCTTCGTGTTCCACCTTAGTTCTAACCGTCCCCTTTATAGTTATTAGAGTCTATATATCTACTATGGTGGGAATACCGTCTTTCACTTCTTCTTGATTTTTCGGAGAACTACTTTCACTTTCTCTTCTGACTTTTTCAACCGAATTTTGAGTTGTAAGTCTTTTGATACTAGTACCGTAGGCCAGGGTAGTGAGGTACCGTTTATTTACCCCTTTGTCACCTTTGTCATTGTCTGAAATAAAAGAACCCGAGGTTTTAGTGACGTCTACCACTAACGTCGGTACTTTAATTTTCTGTGAACGAGGAACCTTCTTTTCAATACTGGTTGGATCCGTCGAATAATTTTACGTCTCTGTAATGAAACGGTTGTTTCCAGGCAGATTAGCTTCAATACCAAAAAGGTCACCAGTACATACCTACACTCTCAACCTGATATTTCTTTCGACTCGCGGTTTCTTAACTACGAAAACTTGACACGACAACCTATTCTGAGAACTCTCAGGGAACCTGACGTTCCTCTAGATTGGTCAGGTAAGATTTCCTTTAACCAGACTTATAAGTGACCTTCCTGACTACGATTTCGACTTCGAGGTTAAGAAAGCGGTGGACTACGCTTCTTGGCCGAGTGACCTTTTCTGGGACTACGACCCTTTCTAACTTCCGTCCTCCTCTTCCCCTACTGTCTCCTACTCTACCAATCTACCATAGTGGCTAAGGTACCTGTACTCAAACTCATTAAGGTCCTCAACCACTACCCATCCCTTCTGACCACACGACGTCAGGTACCCCAGCTTTTCTTAGCCTGTCCTTACTTACTGAGTTGACTTGACTTGTGTGAATTCTTTTTTTAATTCATACTCTTTTAGTCTTTTAGAAGCGGTCCGTCTTTCGTGACCTATCCCTGGATCTTTGGTGTCAACTTATCAGTTCTTCTTCACCTTTACTCGTGATCCCTGTGCTGTCTCCTGGTGTACTCGAGGTCTTTTATATCTAACACTTTCCCTTTCAGTAGTCTCTCTAATTAGACGCACCCTCACTTAGTTTCCCTACTTTTGTACTTACTCCGAAGACTTCCGAACATTCCTTTCGTGTTAATCCTACTCACAAATTTTGTCAAAGTTTTGAAATTTACAATCAGAACCAGGATACATAGATTGTCATCAAATATCATTCTTCCTTTGACTAGACAAGAGTTAGACACTTAGGTGCACGCACGTACGGTTCAGTGACGTTAGCACAAACTGACAATCGATAGGTTACCTGACATCGGGCGGTCCGAGGAGACAGGTGCCCTAAGAGGTCTGTTCTTATGACGTCGCCGAAGGTACGGGAGGAGGTCCCCTAGAAGGACTGAGTCCCTACTTTGGGCACAGAGGATACCGAAGACTTAACATACACCTAAGAAATGGTGACTCGTTGGCCCCTTCGGGACAAATAGGTGTAACGTTCGTACGTACGATGTGGTGGAGTCAGCACAGACTGAGACACACTGGGGTACCTGTCGTCGGGTGGTCCGAGGGGGTAGCTGTCCTAAGAGGTCCGTTCTTATGACCTCACCCAATGGTAAAGGAAGAGGTCACCTAGGTGTAATGCGATATTTATTTGAATCCAAGGAAAAAATTAAAATCAACGAGAACTTCTTAAATGATGTCCTAAGACCTGTGACAAATTATGTTTGGTATACAGACTGATCTTATATGTAGTAGTCGATCTTCCCTGAGTTGTATATCGTTTGATGTATATATTATTTACCTATGACACCCCCCATTAAAAAACGATAGTTATTAATAGAAAGGGATTGTACGTATACAAATAACTGACACTTTTCTAAAAAGAAATCCTCTTGAATATTGTTAATAGTTAATACTATAGACATATAGTTCAGGAATCTTGTAAAAGAATGCTGAAATACAGTTTGATGATGAATGTCGGAAAAAAAATGAACAAAACTCTTACTAGACTTACTTAATTGGTACGTTCTGACAACCTTTGTCGATAAAACTGGACTTTTATTTAGACAATGATTCGAACTTGACTTCTCAAATCGTGTAATAAAGAGTTTAATATTAAAATGAAAGTACTGTACAATTATTCGTTAGATACTTTTTTATTTATTCTATTTTCTATTAGGGTATCAGTTTAAATACACCATTCACGACTTAATTTTCTATCGAAAGAGACTACCTCTTCCGTTACCGTTGGGTGAGGTCATGAGAACGGCCTTTTTAGGGTACCTACCTCCTCCGACCACCCGACGTCAGGTACCCCAGCGATTCTCAGCCTGAGCTGACTCCTGAAGTGAAAGTGAAAAGGGAAAGGACGTAACCTCGTCCTTTACCGTTGGGTGAGGTCACAAGAACGGACCTCTTAGGGTCCCTACCCCCTCGGTCCACCCGACGGTAGATACCCCAGCGTGTCAACCTGTGCTGACTTCGCTGAGTCGTCGTCGTCATCGTTGTCGAAAGAGACTACCTCGAGCCTCTCGGTTATACTTGGTTTTTAGTTGTTCTCTCCTAATCTGATCTGTCATAAGGGATTTGAATAGACTGGTATGTTGGAAGTACATACAAAAAGGTCTTGGGTAATTGTAGATATTTGTGTTAAACTCTCGTAGAGACCGGATTTCCTAATCTATTTGTAGACTAGAAAAGATAATACAAAGGACTCCCTCTACAATTTATTTAGGAGTGATTGTGAACTTTAGTAAATACTTGTTCGCGGTGGACAAATTCGTAAAGTTGATGATAATAATATGTAACTTAGTATTTCCCAGAGAAAATTTATTTTTTTATGTAAGACTTTGGTACATTAAATTTAAATTTATTAAAATTACACTTTGTAGGTTTTCTATAAAATACACAAACTTTACCTATTTTTACGTGACTCTCTTTTGTCTCCTCGAGTGTGATTTTAATAAATTAAGTTTAATTTTAAAGTATGAAGTATACTTTACAAAGGTACCGTGTCATTTTTACATATGTTTAACAACGAAAAGGTAAAAGAACGAGAATTTTAAATAGGTCGAATAAATTAAGATTTGAATGGGTTCAATTCATATCTTAAATAATGGTATAAATAAACTTAACCCCTCGAATAAATATTAGAAATCTCTGTAAAGAAACATCACTGACTTTTATAAAAAACAAAATTAATTAACATTATTAGAAAGAAATTCATATTACCTTATATACATAAGTGTGTACTTTTGTGTAAATAACCTCTTCTTTATATTAACTATTGTAATTAGGACGAATAAGTTGATTTCGTGACGTTCTTGTTCAGTCAGGTAGGATTTCCTTTAGTTGGACTTATAAGTGACCTTCCTGACTACGACTTCGACTTCGAGGTGTTGAAACCGGTGGACTACACTTCTCGACTGAGTACGCTTTTCTAGGACTACGACCCTTTCTAACTTCCGCCCTCCTCTTCCCCTGCTGTCTCCTACTGTACCAACCTACCGCAGGGGCTGAGTTACCTGTAATCAAACTCGTTCGAGGTCCTCTACCACTTCCTGTCCCTTCGGACCGCACGACGTCGAGTACCCTAACGTTTCTCAGCCTGTACTGACTTACCGACTTGTTGTTGTTTAAGTTGATATCGATACTACTAGTGTAGTCACAAAACTGAAACTTAAAAGTAGAAACCATAAACAAATACGTAAGAGTGTGGGTATTTGTGACTCTATCTAGGTGTTTAAGTACATGTGTGGGGTTTATGTGTTTGTATAGAGGTTTAAGGGTGTTGACAGGTTTGGGTGTTTGTAATAGTGAATTTATGTATGGTTTTGAGTATGAGATGGTATGTGTGGTTTTGGGTTTATATGTTTGTGTGTGGGGTCCACGATCACCATTTCTTGGACGGACGGTTACGTCCTCTGTATTCTCTGTGTCCAAGCTAGGGACCCAGTCTTTCTAGAGGACCTCCTCCCGTACCGTTGGGTGAGGTCATAAGAAAGGACCTCTTAGGGTATCCGTCTCCTTCGACCGTCCGGTGTCAGGTGTCCCAGCGTGTCTCATCCTGTACCGACTTGTCTTAATCGTGCATGTGTGTGGGGCTAGATAGGGGTTTGTGTCTGTGTATTTTAGTACGTGTGTTTTGATACGTAATCTAAGTACGACTTATATCTTAGATAGAGTACTTATGAAAAGGTATAGTGTACTTGGTCTCACCAACGTTACCTAAGAATACGTATTTAAATGGTAGTTAATTCGGTAGGGATGAAGGGACATCGACCTTTACATCAAACAAAGTTTAGTCAGTTTTAATAGTGTTCGAAGATTTGCCGAAGAAACACATTAAGAGTTAAGGAGGACACTTTTAAGGATCTTCACGGTGTCATATTTGGAAAATGCCAAACTATGACAATTATGACAGGATATCTTGCAAACGTGGTAAAGAGTGAAGAGGATATTAGGCACAAACTCTGGTGTGTAAATGGATGAGAGACCTATTGTGAGACTTAATATTGACAAAAACAGTTAAAGTATCCTTTTTTTGTGTAAGGTAAGAAGGGTAAATATAAACAATCTAATGATTGTTCTGATCTAAGACACACACACACATCCTGAACGTCTAAGTATAAGACAAGTAAAAATATAGCCACACAGGGGTAAGGAATATATTAAAACAATAATTTCAAACTTTTTGAAAATACTTTTAATTTTTGTAAAAGAATCAATCTATAAACGGAAAGTTGACGTAAGGACAGTTACGTGTTGATCTACGAAATTTTTTAGGTCAGGGACATTTTTTGGTACGTTCTGTTTATAAAAAGGACTTTATAAAATTTCGTTCTCTATGAGTTTCCCGGATGATAAAAAAAAAGTATCTTTATTCATCTGTTTATATAAATTCTTGTCATTTTGTTGTTAATTTCTCAGTTATATCTCAAACAAGAAGAGACAAGGGAGAAGGAGAATGAATCTTTATATGTTCTCATTAGATCTTTCTTATTTGTTTCGTTAGTTTATACAAAAATTCCTTTTACAAGACATTTTATCTACTGGTTCTTTTAATTTTACTTACTATTTTCCCATCAGCCGGTCTAATGTTAAACAGAGTGTTTCTGTCAATTCATGGAGAAGAAAGTCTGTTGACCAATTGAGTACGTTCTTTTTTTTTAGTAAATTTAAGTATAGTATATGTATATCGTATTAATTATTCTAAAAACGTTTCTTTACAAATACATTATTGAGTAGTCCCTCCCTCACAGGTACTAATTTTCACTACCCATTAATGGTATCTTTATTACTATAAAAATCCCCGAAGTTGCCATCGAGTCAACCATATCTTAGGCGGACGTTACGTCCTCTGGGGCCAAGTTAAGTACCTAGTCCTTCTAAGTGACCTCTTCCCAATCCGATGGGGGTAGGTCATAAGAACCCGAAGGGACCATTGAGTCGACCATTTCTTAGGTGGACGTGAGTGAGTGAGTGAGTCAGATTTAACCAGGTTCTTTACCACTTTCACTTCGGTCTTTAGAACATTGAGAGAATCCTTTCTATCATAAAAAGCATGGAAATCCAAGAAACCCGAAGGGACCACCGAGTCTGCCATTTCTTAGACGGACGTTACGTCCTCTGTACCTAAGCTAGGGACCCAACCCTTCTAGGGGACCTCTTCCCTTTCCGATGGGTAGGTCATAAGACCGGACCTCTTAAGGTACCTGTACGTTTCTCAACCTGTACTGACTCGTTAAAAGTGAAATATGAAAAGTGTTACTATAAAAATATAATAGTTTAAATTTAAGGTTTTAGATCTTTTAATGTTTATACTTCTTAAAAATACTTCGGTTTTATGGAGACAATCCTTTTAGACTGTTTCTATGTAGTCGGAATCATCCCATACACAGACCTAAGATGAGTTAAGGGGTGAAGGATTCTAATTCACTATTTTTAGAATGGGTGTGTTGCTTGGTCGTAGGATTCACCAAGGAAGGAAAAAGTTAGAACGGGGTTGAGAGTATATGAAAAGAGTGCGAGATATGAACAAGAGTTGTATGTTTAAGCCAACACGAAAGATGAGAACGAGTTTTCTTAATTTTCTGACGTTATAGATATCTTATTTCACACTAAAGAGGAGGTACCAGATGTTAACGAAGTATTAGTCTGGGAAGTAAAGACTTCGTGTTATTAGTTGAACAAATTCAATTGAAACTTCTTTTTTGAGGGATTTTATATATACTTGAATTTTTCATTAACAGTATAATAAAATATTGTATTGAAATTAACTGTTTCAAAATCATAGTAATTGTAGTTTATCTTGTGGTATGTTTGTGTTAATTCTTCAACCATTACTGATATACGTCTTAAGGACCTTATGTTTACTGATTACTTGAACTTTTATAAGTTTATACTGATTAGTTTCTTTACGTTTAATTTTGTTTTACCATAAAAGGGTATGTTTAAGTCGTTACTAATTTTTTCATAGTAGAAGTTATGATTCTTTGCCTCGTAACTTAGTTCGTTATAGTATGGGACGATTATCACATTTGACAGTTTAGTAAGACCTTTGTTGAAATCGTTCTACAAAGTTCTCGAAATTAAATACTCGTATGAGAAACGCCATGAAAATCTTTTAATCGTATTATTTTATTAAAACTTTCGATGTAAACATGTTTTAAAAAGGACTTTTTAATGAAATTATCTGTATAGTTCCATTCGTATTACTAATTTACGGTCATAGGAAATTTACTTTATAGTGTATGGGTAATTTTACTAAAATATTTAAGATTACTGTACTATTTTACGAATACAATTTATAATTTTATAAATTGTATAATTACATAATTATAATATAATTATATATAAATTATAAATTCATTATATACATACCATGTTTCTTACAAGTTTGATGGTGTGTTAACGTGAGTAGAGTGTACGATTAGCCTCTTCCGTTACCGTGGGGTGAGGTCATGAGAACGGACCTTTTAGGGTACGTGTCTCGCCGGTCCACCCGACGGCAGGTACCCCAACGACTCTTAACCTGTACTGACTCGTCGAAGGGAAAGTGAAAAGTGAAAGTACTTAACCTCTTCCTTTACCGTTGGGTGAGGTCACAAGAACGGACCTCTTAGGGTCCCTGCCACCTCGTACCACCCGACGGTAGATACCCCGGCGTGTCTCAGTCTGTACTGACTTCGCTGAATTGTCGTCGTCGTGTACGATTATTTCATTACGACTTTTAAGAGGTTCGGTCCGAAGTTGTCATGTACTTAACACTTGAAGGTCTACAAGTTGGGTCTAAATCTTTTCCGTCTCCTTAGTCTCTAGTTTAACGGTTGTAGGTGACCTAGTAGTTTTTTCGTTCTCTCAAGGTCTTTTTGTAGATAAAGACGAAATAACTGATACGGTTTCGGAAACTGACACACCTAGTGTTATTTGACACCTTTTAAGACTTTCTCTACCCTTATGGTCTGGTGGACTGGACGGAGAACTCTTTAGACATACGTCCAGTCCTTCGTTGTCGATCTCGACCTGTACCTTGTTGTCTGACCAAGGTTTAGTCCTTTCCTCATGCAGTTCCTACAGATAACAGTGGGACGAATAAATTGAATATACGTCTCATGTAGTACTCTTTACGACCCGACCTTCTTCGTGTTCGACCTTACTTCTAACGGTCCTCTTTATAGTTATCGGAGTCCATGTGTCTACTGTGGTGGGAATACCGTCTTTCACTTCTTGATTTCTCAGTGAACTACTTTCACTTTCTCCTCTCACTTTTTCAACCGAATTTCGAGTTGTAAGTCTTTTGATACTAGTACCGTAGGCCAGGGTAGTGAAGTACCGTTTATCTACCCCTTTGTCATTTTCGCCACTGTCTGAAATAAAACCCCCCGAGGTTTTAGTGACGTCTACCACTGACGTGGGTCCTTTCATTTTCTGCGAACGAGGAACCTTCATTTCAATACTGGTTGGATCGATCGTATAATTTTTCGTCTCTGTAATGAAACGGTTGTTTCCACGCAGATCAGTTTCGATACACAAAAGGTCACCAGTAAATACCTACACTCTCAACCTGATATTTCTTTCGACTGACGACTTCTTAACTACGAAAACTTGACATCACAATGTCTTACCTACGAATTCTCAGGAAACATGACATTCCTCTAGGTTGGTCAGGTTGGATTTCCTCTAGTCAGGACTCACAAGTAACCTTCCTGACTACAACTTCGACTTTGAGGTTATGAAACCGGTGGACTATGTTTCTCGACTGAGTAAACGTTTCTGGGACTACAACCCTTTTTGACTTCCGTCCTCTTCTTCCCCTACTGTCTCCTACTCTACCGACCTATCGTAGTGGTTGAGTTACTTGTACTCAAACCCATTTGAGGCCCTTAACCATTACCTGTCCCTCCGGACCGTACGCCGTCAGGAACCCCAGCGTTTCTCAGTCTCTGTAGACTCACTGACTTGACTTGACTTGACGATCCATCCTTCAAACTATACTCGTTACTCCCCACCGAACCGACTTTCCCTACGTTCGACTAGAGATTTAAGGTAGGGTCTGTATGACTCCTCTCGGGTATCTATACAGTGTTTTTATTGGTGTCTGTAAAAGTTGAGAAAAAGTACACAGGATCCGTGTGTCATATATATTTAATTGGGACCCCTGAAAAGGTTCATTGGAATCCGTCGATCCTCGGGTATTCCCGAGTATTTATAATATACACACATATATATATATGTATATGTGTAGACTAATATTACCCGACTTAATACTCTTCTATCTTTGTCCCGGACGACAATATATTGAACGTTGACAGTTACAACTCGTATAAGGTTAAACGTAAGGGAAAGTAACTAACCACCACCCATGTTCGGACTAAAAAGTGCCCCGTATTAGTTTTCCTTGTCTGTCCTTCATATTTTTCCCCCTTCGGTTCTCCTTTCTCCTTTTGAAGAAACCCCAACCGGACAAGGGTACAGAACCCTCGTAGACAAATTATTTTTTACACAGACGAACTCGACTTGACTCAACATTGAATAGACAAGAAAATTTAGGAAATCAGACAGTAATGTTTAAAAACAATGCTGTTCTATTCTTGGTTCCTTCTCCTTATTTGGTTTGCCTGTCATAGACGTATATATTTTTACCTAAAGGATTCTTTCCTAACATTCTTATGAATAATTTTATGTTACACATCAAGGTGGATTCACTGTGCGAACGACAACAAGTCAACGATTCAGTACAGCCTGAGAAACACTGGGGTACCTGGTATCGGACAGGTAGAGGAGACAGATACCCTAAAGGGTCCGTTCTTATATCTTCACCCCACGGTAAAGGAAGAGGTCCCCTAGAAGGACTGGGTCCCTATTTTGGACACAGACAAAGTAACCGTCCTCCTAAGAAATGGTGACTCGGTGGATTTCACTTTCAGTGAGTCAACACAGACTGAGAAACCCTGAGGTTCCTGACATCTCAGGTATCTTAAGAGGTCCGGTCTTATGACCTTACCCATCGGGAAGGGAAGAGGTCCCCGAGAAGGGTTGGGTCCCTAGCTCGGGTCTAGAGGACGTAACGTCCTCCTAAGAAATGGTCGACTTGGTTATCCCTTCGGGTTCTTATGACCTCACCCATCGGATAGAAAAGAGATCGAAGAGGGGTCCTAATGACGTCAGCGGAGGCTGGACCACAGGGACGAACGTCACAATGGGGAGTCTCAGGTCAGATTTGTGTCCCCGGTGTCATTAGAAAATTTTGTCTTAGGTTAGTGGAGAGGGAGTGTTGAGGGAGAGAGGAGGGGGGTGAGGGGGTGTGTGTACCTGTGTGGGACTGTTCACCGTGTAATATTCACTAAAAATAAATGTATGAATATCATAACTTACTAATCTCTTCCTTTACCGTTGGGTGAGGTGACAAGAACGGACCTCTTAAGGTCCCTACCCCCTCGGACCACCCGACGGTAGACACCCCAGTGTGTCTCGGCCTGTGCTGAATCGTCGTCGTCGTCGTCATAATTTACTCCCGAAGGGAACATCGAGTCCACCATTTCTTAGACGGACGTCACGTCATCTGGACCCAAACTAGGGACCCAACTCTTCTAGGGGACCTCTTCCTTTACCGTTGGGTGAGGTCATGAGAACGGACCTCTTAGGGTACCTCCCTCCTCGGACCACCCGATGTCAGGAACCCCGAGTTTCTCAGTCCGTGCTAACTCGCTGATTGTGAATTATGACTTACTTTGTTGAAGGAAAGACTCTTAGTTAGAATTATTGTTTTTATACCCATTAACCTCTATATGTTTCTAAAAAAAAATCCAGTTATGAATTTTTCCAATGAAGACAGGAAGTACTTATACCGGACTTTATCGGACTCACAATTTAGTCTCCCATTGATAATTTATTTCTTACCTTGTAAAGAAGATCCGATAACACCTCAATTACTTTAATAAAAATTTTCGTTTTTAAATTATCGTGGGTTTAAAAACACAATTCGTGATGTATTTTGACTTATGAAGTCCTTCTACTTTTCTGTTCGGTATCTGACCCTTTTTCATGAGCATTTCTCGTGTAGACTATTTCTCAATATTAGGTTTTATACGTTCCTTGAGAATTTTGTTTAAAATTTTAGGGACACTTTTATACCCAGTTTCTGAAGTTATCAAGTGGTTTCTATATGTCCACCGTTCGTTCGTATATCTCTCAAGTACAACATACAGAAGTCCTTTTCCGTTTAATTTTGTTACTCTACGATTTATGTATAATCTTACCAATGTTCAGTTCTTGCACCTGTTGTAGTTTACGACCATTTCTACGCCTCGTGGTTCTTGAGAGTGAGTAAAGACCACCCTTACGTTTTACCATGTCAGTGAAACCTTCTGTGAAAACACCAAAGAATAATTTGATTTGTCTGTGAATGGTATACTAGATCGTTAATATGAGAAACCATAAATGGGTTTCCTTAGTTTTTCAATACGGATGTGTGTTTTTACCTCTTCCGTTACCGTGGGGTGAGGTCATGAGAACGGCCCTTTTAGGGTACCTCCCTCCTCGGACCACCCGACACCAGGTACCTCAGTGATTCTCAGTCTGTGCTGACTCGTTGAAGTGAAAGTGAAAAGTGAAAGTACTGACCTCTTCCTTTACCATTGGGTGAGGTCACAAGAACGGACCTCTTAGGGTCCCTACCCCCTCGGACCACCCGACGGCAGATACCCCAGCGTGTCTCAGCCTGTGCTGACTTCACTGAATCGTCGTCGTCGTCGTGTGTGTTTTTGTTTACGTCTATAAACACAAAGATCTTTGAAAGAAGTATTAATGGTTTTACAGGAAGTCATTCACTTACCTACTTATTTGGCACTATGTGGGTCTGTTACGTCATAATTGTCATTTTTATCCACTCGACCGTTCAGTACTTTTCTGTACCTCTTTTGCATTTATGTATAATGATTCACTTTCTTCATTAAACTTTTCTGATTTACGATAGTACTAAGGTTGATATACTAAAGGATCTTTTCTGTTTATATATCTCCGTCGCTTTGCTTAGCACCAACGGTCCCACTCTTCTTTACGTGGTCACCTTGTTTCTCCTAGAAATCCTAGGATTTTTATGGCGAACTATGATATTGCTCCTTGTGCGCAGTAATGCAAAAACAGATTTGGGTAGTGTACACATTGTAGTTTTCAATTGTTATTAGATTCGATACCGAAACCGCCACTACTTCACGGTCACATAAAAGTAGTTTACTTTATTTACCCTACGACTATTAGTCCTCTGGAACGCACACGTTCCCACCTTCAATGTACCCTTTAGAGGAATAGAAGGGTGGTCAAAAAGACACTTGGTTACAATGTTGTTACTCTTATATGTTTTCTCCTCCCATTTATCGACTTAGTGATTATATTTTCACCATTCTTACTTGGCTGTACTTTAATGTAACGATGAGTACAAGACAAGTAAAACGTAATACAAAACGTAAAAGGTCTTATGTATAAAGAATTTTCCCCTTTTTGACCAGTGTCCTATCTTTGAAGGTCAAAATTTTTTATTTAAGACCCTTACATCATATGTCATGTCACTGATGGTAATCGTCATGACATAATATATGAATTTTAAACGACTCTCCCATCTAAAATGACAGGATGATGGTTTTTTCTTTTTTTAATTTTCTACGTCCACAATCAGAGACTATTAGTGAAGAGTTATAAGGTGTGTAGTTTAGTAACAGAACATATGTAATGTATAGATATTAAAAACCGTCAACGTAGAGTTATTTCGACTATTTTATACTTACTCAAGACAATCTACTGGTGTAAGATACTCTGGTAAATAAGATCTCGTTTACTTCGGTACTAATTTGTTACAGTTCTGTTTTCTTTTTATCTCATACAAGAGTTTAGAGTAAAACTGACCTTTTGTATCACGTCCAGACCCCTCTTCATCTTGTCTTTTCTGACCAATGTTATTTTAATGTCTCTTTAGAATCGGTATCATTTTGTAGACTGAAAATGTTCCATTCGTTCTCGAACAATATCCAACAACAACAACAACAACAACAACAACAACAAAAATTGTCTATCTACTTGATATCCTAGTCTCGTCATAAAAGCACTGAAACTGGACATGTGTAGCATAATCTAATTTTTTATGATGTCCGTGAACTAGTGAATTCCCCTTTTTCGGTGATGGATTATGGGACCCCTTACACCCTTCTTACTACATATGATTTTAACTACTTAAATATTAGTTACTTACACCCATTGTTCCCTCTACTTTCGTTGAGAACGTCTACACACAAGTTTGGACATACTGGAACTCTTATTTATTAAGTCGTAAATTTTTCGTCTCCTTGTTTCCTTCCTCTTCTGCCGTCTCGTCATTCTGGGACTCAAGTGGAGGAGGTTCCTGTGTGATTAATGTTGATAAATGTCCCGTCAATAGTTACTGTTACTGAACTTTTGACCATCCTTTCTAGATGTTGATTTCTATATTTCCTCCTTAATTTTGTTCTACTCATCCTTACCACCTCTGTGTTATAACATTTCTTGGTGTGGGAGTTTATCCGATGGTTGTGTGTCTTGTTAGTGATGTTGACGTCAAGAGGGGTTCCTACTGTCTAGATTCGAGGTGTAACCCGAGAACTCGGGTTCCTTATGACGGTACCCTTCTGTTCAGGAGTCTTACAAACCGAAACTTCCGGTGAATGAAAACCTTCTCAGTCTCCCACACACCTTCTCTCTCTGAGGTGAGTTTTAGATTGTTTGGGTTTCGGTAAAGGACTGGAATCTCTTGGGGGACTTCTCCGTTTTTCGTAGCCCTGTGTGAAATCCTTGTATTCTACGACTGGCGTCGGTAAAGACCCTCGAGTAGGGTGGTGTCCCTGTGGCCACGACCGTTCTCGGTAAAACCGTAAGAGTAAGATCGAACATTCACGGCCCTGCAGTAGGAAACGACAACACATCAACAATTCGACACAGGTTGAGAAACGATGGGGTCCTTAACGTTGTGCGGTCCGAGGAGACGGCGGTATAGAGGGCCACAAACGTGTTTAACTACAGGTAACTTAACTACTACGACAGATTGGTGGAGTAGGAGACGGTGAGGGAAGAGGAAATCAGAAGTCAGAAAGGGTCGTAGTCCCATAAAAGGTTACTTAACCGAGAAGTAGTCCACCGGTTTCATGTACTGGGTTAGGTGGTCGGTCAGACGTAAGGTCGTAAGGGTCCGATGCGTGTCGGGGAAGGTGCTCGTCTAGGGGACGAAGTCGTGGGGGACTAGGGGGTCGTTCGACCTCTACACTAGGACGGGTGGTCTCAAGTTTACTGGACCATAGTGGGTCCAGTTACCCAACCGTGATCTGGGTCTTTCGGTTAAATGGATGAACACTCTCCCTCTGGTCAGGTCCCGGGGGACTCTGTACCATGGTGAGTGGTTACCCGATTGTGGTCCGGGACCTGAAGACACAGGGGTGTACATCGGTATAGTTCTGGATCAGGTGTGTGGTCCTCCGACCGGAGTGGGGTCATGTACGACCCGGGACTGGGGCGGGTTATCCTTTGGTTGTGGTCAAGGTCCTTTAGAATTCATGAAGTCGGTCGGTCAGACCTTAGATCGGATTAAATAGTCACATTACAGTGGTCGGACTCCAGTGTGACCAGGGACGTCGATCGATATAGTCCTTGGTCGGGGTGGGTGGTCTTCCGGTGTATTGAGGTCCTAATGATTGGAGTGTCATCGTTCGGTTACTGACTCGAGATGGGTGTTCACCCGGTTGTGATCCGGGTTCCTGGAAGACCCCGAGGTGTCAGTGGGTGGGATAATGGATCGACGTTTATGGTCACCGGTTATGGGAGACGTGTTCCGTCCCGGACCTTTGTTGGTCTTACTCTTGGGTCGTGTGACTGGTTTGGTGGATATCATCAGTCGTTTGGTGTTCTCTTCCTAGGTCCTCTGGTACTCTGGTGTGTCTCCCATGGGGATCTTATATATCGAGACCACTGGTCTGTCCTCTACAGGACTACCCTGGGTATCCGATGAAGAGATTCTAACCCTTTGTGGTTGAATGGTTTATGTTTCTTTATTTTTCCCACTCCATCCGTTTTATTCCACGGTCTCCTTATATAACGTTTTCTTTTGTGTTCTACTTTAGGGTCTTCATCTTGATTCACCTCACTTTTAATCGTTGGATGGGTCATCTCAAATTTAATTACTATTTCTAAGAGTTTCTTAAGTCCTCTTCTTACTTACTTGTCTCAATTCTCAAAAATTGTCTCAGTCTTTAAAATGTCTTCTTGGTTTGTCTCATTCTTATGTTATTGGCTTTGTTCCTAACGGTATCTTCTTTTGTTGTCATCGATTCTACTATCTCTTTTTGACTAGTCACTCGACATTCTGTCTCGTCACCTTTAGTGAGTTCAACTTATCTTTGTTAAAAAAAAATTCAATCTTATAAAGATCCTGTCCTAGTTCTTATAATTGTCAGTATAATATCCGCAGGTCTTCCTCTTCTTTCTCTCTTTATCTTTTACTTACACTTCTTTGTGATCGACTTTTTAAGGGATCGGAATCTTCTCTTTGTCTGTGGGGTCGGGTCTTTCGTGTCTGTCAAGGTTAGTTCAGTTGTGTTTCTCCTAGTGTGGTTCTGTGTCAGACATTTTGTCGTTGTTAATTTATATTTCTCTCTTATATTTTTCTGACTTGCAATCACCTACCTTTTTTCCATAAAGTACGTTTACTTTTAGTTTTCTACCCTGACCTCCTTAGTTAGAGAGACTGAAGTTTGATATGATGTTTCGATGGTATTAGTTCTGTTATTCCATGACGGTGTTTTTGTTTGTATCTGGTTTCTATGTCCTATCTTTCGGGTCTCTATTTTGGTGTGTGGATACCAGTTGATTAAATACTGTTGTATCTGTTCTCATATGTTACCCTTTTTCGATCGGAGAAGTGATTCACCAAGACCCCAGACCTGTCGATGTACACTTTCCTATTTTAATCTTGAGATGGATTATAATAACTGTTTTTATTTGAGTTTTACCTAATTTCTAGATTGAATTTCGGTTTTGTATTACTTTGAGAATTTCTTTTTACATCCTTTTTGTCAGAAACTGTATTTATTGTCGTTCTGTAAAAACTACGTGGAGGATCTTATTACTTATATTTTGTTTTCAATTGTTTACTCTGGATTAATTTTTGACTTCGAGAACGTGTCGTTTCTTTTTTTTTTTGTATTTGTTCTGTTTTCTGTCGGGAGTCTTACTCTCTTTTATAAACGTTTGTTTCGTTCCCTGTTTTCTAATTAGATATTTTATGTACTTGTCAAGTAATTCGAGTTATATTTTTTTTTTTTTTTTGTTGGGTCAGTTCTTTACCCGTTTTATGGATTTATCTGTAGAAAGGTTTATTCTGTATATCTACAGGGTCTCCGTGTACCTTTCTGCAAATTGTAGTGATTAATCATCTCTTTACGTTTAGCATTGATGTTACTTTATGGCGGTGTGTGGTTAGTCTTACCAGTAGTAGTTTTTTTGGACGTTTTTTATTTAAGATCTCTCGCATATCTCTTTTCTCTTCGGAGAACATGGCACCCATCCTGACATTTATCTATGTCGTTGATACCTCTTGACACATATCTCCAAGGAAATTTTTAATTCGTATTTTGATAGTGTACTGACTCGTTAGGGTGATGACCCGTATTGGGTACTCTTTTGCCGTTGAGACTTTTCTGTGTGTATGGGGTCTCAAGTGACGTTGTGATAAGTGTTCACGGTCCTGTCTCCACGGGGTCTACAGGTGGCTGCCTGCTTACCCATTTCTTCTGCGACACGTGTCGATCTTACCTTATAACGAGTCGGTATTTTTCACTTTCTCTCGGTAAACATTTCTATGCTACTTGGGTCTAAGATAGTATCTCTTACTTCATACTGTCTTTCTCCTTTTGTATAGTATATAATCACGTATACATTCCTTAGATATTTTTACCGTGACTACTTGAATAAAAGTCTTGTCTTTATCTCTACGTCTCTTACCGGAACACCCGTGTCACCCCCTTCCTCCCCCACCGTGTTGAACGATCTTGCCACGGCTGTATATATGTAATGGTATACGTATTATCTGTCGAGCGTCCTTCACAGACATGTAGTGTTCCTCGAGTCAAGTCACGAGGCATTGCCGGATTCCCACTTCCTACACCCCCACCGTCCCCCGAGTTCCTCACCTATGTCCATGCGTATACCGACTGAGTGTAACGACATGTCGTCTTTGATTGTGTTGTAACATTTCGTTATATGAGATTAAATTTTTTTCCTTCGTTGTTCCCTTTTCACTGATCGATACATGTTTACTTAAAGGTACTTCGATATTTGTCTTAAGAGTCGTCTTTTAGACGTCTTGTCTTCCCTCATCGTACTATATAAATTTTTCTACTTACCCTTTTTGGATGTTGGTTCTTATAATGGTCGTTCCGAAAGAATCATCTTCCTCTTTAGTTTTAAACAAATGTATGTTCGTTTTAGATTCCCAAGTGGTGGTGTTTCGATCGAAATGTTCTTTACAATTTCCCTAAAGAGATTCGTCTTTTATTTTCAATGTTCATTATTACGTTTTTAATATTATCTTTTTTACAGTGACCATTTCCGTTTATGTGTGACTTCATCGTCTTGTTAGTAAATGTTTAGATCTTTCTTACAATTTTCTGTTTTTATTATGTTAGTAGACGTAGGTGTTATTCATCAAGTCTGTACGTTTTTAGTTTTCCTAAATTACAGTTTTGGTGAATTACATCCACCCTCTCATTTTTACGTCCCATCGAGTTGTAATTCTCAAGTAGTTGATTGTGTACGTACGCGCGCACGTGTGGAGAACCATTGGTCTTCAGTTTTTAGTTATTAATAATATCATCTATTTGTGGAGTTTTTTCTTTCTTTAGGTTTGTATTAAATTTCGGTATTTTAGTACTGTTTTCTCGTTTTCCTTCTTTGTTTTCTTCTGAGTTTTTTTTGTTTTCACTATTTTACCATTTGTCAGACATGGATAACCATTAGTGAAATTAACATACTCCTTGTCACGAGATTACTTTTCTGTGTCTCACCGACTCCCGATGTGTTTGGATTTGTTATAAATACAAAGGATGTTTTCTGAGTGAAGTCTACATTTGTGTGTGTCCGACTTTCACTCCTCTGTTTTTTGCCATAAAGGATGTTTACGTTTGTTTTTCTTCTCGTGGTTATGAATGCGGTCTGTCTTACTTTACATTTTGATTATGTCTTTCTTCTCTCACTCCTCGTAATGTGTTACTGTCCCTGTAGTTTGGGCAGTCGGGGTTTCCTTCGGTTCGGACTTACAAGTGCTCTTGCCGACCCACCTCGACCTCGAGACCGGTTTTCTACACTCCTTTGTTAAGTGACCTTTTCTGGGGCTACGACCATTTCTTACTTCCGCTTTCCTCTTCCGCTACCGTCTCCTACTCTGTCAGCCTACGGAAATGTCTGAGTCACCTAAACTCGTTTAGGACCTCCATGACTTCCTATATCACTTCCTCAGTTACTCCCCGTCTCTTCGGACTGCACGACGTCAGGTACCCTGTGTTTCTCAGTCTACACTGAGTCGCTGACTTGTCGTTGTATGTCCTAGTTAGTTCCTTCTATGTTGTTAACATTAGTACATACACTTAGGTTGTATCTTCTTAGATATATGGGTTTGGTATATAATTGTTTATGAGTCCCGTTTTGACTGTCGGTGTGCTAGTAGTATACGCTGAAATTGTTACGTGAATGTAGTTACCGAAATTTAACCGGAAAGTTTTTGACTAAAATTTACTGTGTAATTTAGTTTACCTGAAGTCCGAATATGTTTCACAAAGGTGGTTTTCGTCGTCTTACACAACCCTCGGTCGCAATCCTTGAGACGGGTACCGTTTCCAGTACTCCTTCCTTCGAACCGTATGCGTTTCCGCACTAGTTCGGAGTCCTTTGGGGGACAAGGGCTCGTAGATGGGGGTTTTGGTCTCATGAAATACCCCTCGAGAGGGGGTATTGGTAAAGAGAGTCTTTTCCTCAATTAAACGTCGAGGTCAATTATTTTTAAGGACCCGCACTGTTCTCACAAAGTTGAATGCTTGAGACCTCCAAGAGACCGGACGGACTAGTCCGAGTAGGCCGGCGTACACTAACAAATGTCGGAGGGTTGACACTCTCCGTGCCCTACAAAATTTTGAAAGATTTATGTCTGAGAAAACTCTTCAATTTTCTAGTAATCATATCATAATCATCCAACTAATCCTTAATATAACTACTTCCCAAAAAAGTAACACGGTTATTAATGACGATTAAGGGACGGGAGCCACACTGTTCCTACAGAATCCAGTTTGGAGAGACGACTGTCTGATCGAGCACACACACTGTTGGAGAGTTGGTATTTGTCGTGTCTCTCAAACCTCATAATCGTATCCCGAAAAAAGTAACTACTCAGTTACTAACGGTAGTCCGGAGGTATAGGAATCCGTGGACCCTTATATAATTAGTTACATAAACCTTATATCTTTTCCTTTATATCATCAAAAACTACAATCGTTATGATCTGAAAAACTCAATTACTTAGAAGAGAAAATAATATCTAGTGACATGAAACAATATTTAGTGACACAGGAACGATACGTTTTTATATTGAAATAGTGATAGAATTCTGTTTTATCTAGAATTCCCCTTGTGACCACTTCCCAAATGTAAACAACTCGGTTATAAACGACGATTTAGAGGTATAAGGACGGGAATATTACTTATATTGATCGTATATTTATTCATAATTGGAAATTCTAATTAGTACAATTTGGAATCCAATTCATTTAAGGAAAGAACTAACATTGAGTAATATGGGAGTGGGATATCCTTACGTTGAAATAAACCTCCCACCGCGGACTAAATTCTTTTTTAGTGGGGACCTTTTTATTCAAAAGACCAATTGACTGGTCATGGTCTTTCCCGGTATTTTACAGTCGTCTGGAGTACCGATCTTCTACTACTTTGAGTATTCTGGAAACATATTAAAATATACTTCGTGGACTAACANAACATATTAAAATATACTTCGTGGACTAACACTGTTCCCAGTCCAGACGACTGGGGGCGCACTGAGACATAAGTAGGGATACATATTGTTTTTCCTATATTTGTTTGCACTTTTTATTTCTTTAGCCTAGTCAAAGACCTTTCTGACTAAGGGGGCACAGCAAAGAAAGAACGAGAGGCGAAAGGACCGACTTAAGGGTAGACTTTACACCCATGAGTGGTTCGGACGATTAAGACGGACCCGAAGACTCTAGCCTGGCCCCTCCGGAGTCACGGAAGAGAGGAAACCCTTTTACCTTTCTGTGGACACCGGATGCATCCACCACTAACCCTAAGGTACATTTGGTCAATAAGTCGGAGAAAAGAGGTGATTAAGAGGATGATGTGATAGACAAAGATTAGAGGGAGATATAGACATTAATTTATTCAAAAAAGGTCCTGCGGCTGAGACAGGGGTGGAAGCTTAGTGGGACCTGGGTGGCCCCGGCCTGGGACCGTTCTTCCATGTAAGAAAAGTTCATATATACCCTGTTAGGTGTCCTGTCTAATGTAAGATCTGGTTTTTTGTTCAGAGTTATTTAATTTTTTTGTTCAGAGTTATTTAAATTTTTGTCACTTTAATATAGTTCGTAGATAAGAGTGGTGTTACGAGACTTTGATCCTTAATTAGTATTAATTTTTTTTTGTTTTTGGTGTTGTGTACCTCCCATTTGTTTTACGATGATTTGTCGGGTACCCAGTGACTTCTTTAGTTTGTCCTTTAAATTTTTACGGATCTCTGTTTCTCTTTGTTCTTAGAATGTTAGGTTTTAGACAATAATAACAATCAGTGAGTCGACACAGGCTGAGAAACCCTGGGGTGTCTAGCATCGGTCGGTCCGAGGAGACGGGTACCTTAAGAGATCCGGTCTTGTGACCTCACCCAACTATGAGGGAAGAGGTCTCCTAGAAGGGCTAAGGTCCTAGATTGGTCTCAGAGGATGTATCGTCCGTCTAAGAAATGACAGACTCGATGTACAACCACCCTTTATCGTTTTTGTCAAGATACTCTCGTTAAACATCGTCATTTTCGAATATAGAGTCCTGTGTTCTTTTCAGAGTTTATTTGTTTGGTGGGAATGTGAAGTACCTTGATCTTTCCTTCTTATTTATTATGGGTTCTTTTTTAATGTTTATAATCTTGTCTTTAGTAATTTTATCTCCCAATTTCTAGTTAGTTACTTAGACTCTCAACCAGGAAACCTTTTTATTTGTTTTAACTATTTTCACACTAGTACGAGTAGTTCATACTTTCTCTCTCTTGCGATTGTTTATTTTAGTCTTCACTTTTTCATCTTCAATTTTGACTGTCGTGTCTTTATGTTTCCTGGTACTCTCTAATTATACTCGTTAATATATGCTTATTTCACCTGTAGGATCTTCCTTCCCCGTTTAAGAATATTTACATGTTATAGGATTCTGACTTTGCCCTTCTTTATCTAAATTTGTCCGTTTAATGATCCTTACTTTAACTTAGGCATTCAATCTTTTAGGGTTGTTTGTCTTCAAGTCTTGGTCTATCGAAGTACCTATTTGAAAAAGTTTGCAAATCTCTTCTCAATTGTGAGTAGGAGTCGTTTGAAGACGTTTTTATACTTCTCCTTCCTTGTGATGACTTCAGTAAGATACTCCGGTCGTAATTGGACGACGGTTTACGTTTCTATAATGTCTTATTTCTTGAATGGCACATTATAGTGACTACTTATATCCACGTTTTTAGCAGTTGTTTTATAATCGTTCAACTTGAATTGTTTTGAAATTTTCTTAGTGTGTGGTACTAGTTCACCCTAAATCGAGTCCCTACGTTACTAACAAATCATAAGTGTTTAACTCCTTTATTTATGTTCTTTTCGAAAACTTTTTAAGACATGTTTTAGTATTTTTGAGATTTTTCACCCATGTCTACCTTGAATGAAGTTATATTATTTCTGATATATGTTGTTTGGGTGTCTTTTGTAGTCATAGTTACCATTTTTCATTTTTATAAAGGAGATTCTAGTCCTTGTTCTGTCCCTACAGGTGAGAGTGGTGATAATAATTTTTGTCGAAACCTTCAGAATCGGTGTCGTTAGTCTCTTCGTTTTCTTTTTTAAATTTTTCTTGAGTTTAACCTTTTCTTCCTTTTGACGGTGACAAACGTCTACTTTAAGAGGACATGTATCTTTTAGTATTTCTACGGAGGTCATTTGATGGTCTCGAGTAGTTATATATGTCATTTCGACGTCCTATTTTTTAATTATGTGGGTTTAGAGGACGTAAGGATGTGATTGTTGTTTTCTACTCTTTCTTTTATTCCTTTGTTAGGGTAGATGGTAACGTCGTTGTTTTTTTTACGTGTTTCTACGATTTCTCGTTATACCAACAGACACCTCAGAAATGTTTATCGACTCTTTTCTTCTCTTCAATTTCCGTTTCCTCTTTTCTTTTCTGTATGGGTAGGTTTACGTCTCAAGTTTTCTTTTCGTTCCTCTCCCCTTTTTTTTTGAAAGAATTCACTTCTTACGTTTTTTTATCTCCTTTTGTTATCTTACCCTGTTTGTTCTATAGAGAAGTTCTTTTAATCTCTATGGTATTCTATGGTTTCTCTTGTAAAGTACGTTTCTACCCGTGTTATTTCCTGTTTTTACCATACCTGGGTTATGTTCGTCTTCTATAATTCTTCTCCATCGTTCTTATGTCTCTTGACATGTTTTTTTTTTTTTTTTTTTTTTTCGGAAATGGTGGGTCTATGGGTACTATCACATTATTGAGTGGATCTCAGTCTGTAGGATCTTACACTTCAGTTCACACGGAATCCTTCGTAATAATACTTGTTTCGATCACCTCCATTACCTTAAGGTCACCTCGATAATTTTTAGGATTTTATGCTACGACAATTTCACGACATGAGTTACACGTTCATTTGACCCTTTTGTCGTCACCGGTGTCCTGATCTTTTCCAGTCAAAATTAAGGTTAGAGTTTCTTCCCGTTACTGTTTCTTACAAGTGTGATAACGTGTTGACGTGAGTGAAGTGTACGATGGTTTCATTACGAGTTTTAGGAAGCTCGATCCAAAGTTGTCATTGACTTGACTCTTGATGGTCTACATGTTCGACCGAAATCTTTTCCACCTCCTTAGTCGTTAGTTTAACGGTGGTAGGCAACCTAGTGTCTCTAGAGAAGTTCTTTTAATCTCTATGGTTCCCTTGTAAAGTACGTTTCTGTCCGAGTTATTTCCTGTCTTTACTATACCTGAATGTCTTCGTCTTCTATAATTCTTCTCTATCGTTCTTATGTGTCTTCTTGATATGTTTTTTCTAGAAGTACTGGGTCTATTAGTACTTCCATACTAGTGAGGGTGAGTGGATCTCGGCCTGTAGGACCTTACACTTCAGTCCACCCGAAACCCTTCGTAGTGATGCTTGTGATCACCTCCGTTGCCTTAAGGTCAACTCGATAAATTTTAAGATTTTCTACTACGACACTTTCACGGCTTGAGTTATACGGTCGTTTAAACCTTTTGTCGTGACCGGTGTCCTGACCTTTTCCAGTCAAAAGTAAGGTTAGGGTTTCTTTCCGTTACGGTTTCTTACGAGTTTGATGTCGTGTTAACGTGAGTAGAGTGTGCGATCATTTCATTACGAGTTTTCAGAAGTTCGGTCCGAAGTCGTTATACACTTGGTACTTTAAGGTCTACAAGTTCGACCAAAATCTTTTCCGTCTCCTTGGTCTCTAGTTTAACGGTTGTAGGTGACCTAGTACCTTTTTCGTTCTCTCAAGGTCTTTTTGTAGATAGAGTCGAAATAACTGATACGTTTTAGGAAACTAAGACACCTAGTGTTAGTTGACACCTTTTAAGACTTTCTCTACCCTTATAGTCTGGTGGACCGGACGGAGAACTCTTTGGAAATACGTCCAGTCCTTCGTTGTCAATCTTAACCTGTACCTTGTTGTCTGACCAAAGTTTATCCTTTTCTCATATAGTTCCGATATATAACAGTGGGACGAATAAATTGAAGATACGTCTCATGTAGTACACTTTGCGACCCGACCTTCTTCGTGTTCGACCTTAGTTCTAACGGTCCTCTTTATAGTTATTGGAGTATATCCGTCTATTGTGGTGGGAATACCGTCTTTCACTTCTTCTTGATTTCTCGGAGAACTACATTCACTTTCTCCTCTCACTTTTTCAACCGAATTTCGAGTTGTAAGTCTTTTGCTTCTAGTACCGGAGACCCGGGTAGTGAAGTACCCTTTATCTACCCCTTTGTTACCCTTGTCACAGTCTGAAATAAAAACCCCAGAGGTTTTAGTGACGTCTACCACTAACGTCGGTACTTTAATTTTCTACGAATGAGGAACCTTCCTTTAAATACTGGTTGGATCTATCGTATAATTTTTCGTCTCTGTAATGAAACGGTTGTTTTCAGGTAGATTAGTTCCGATACCAAAAAGGTCATCAGTACACACCTATACTCTCAATCTGATATTTCTTTCGACTCGCGTCTTCTTAACTACGAAAACTTGACACCACAACCTCTTCTGAGAACTCTCAGGGAACCTGACGTTCCTCTAACTTGGTCAGGTAGGATCCCCTTTAGTCAGGACCCACAAGTAACCTTTTCCTGACTGTGACTTCGACTTTGATTATAAAACCGGTGGAGTACATATCTCGACTGAGTAAACTTTTATGGGACTACAACGATTTCTGACTCCCATCCTCCTCTTCCCATGTTGTCTCCTACTCTACCAATCTACCGTAGTGGCTGAGTTACCTGTACTCAAACCTATTTGAGACCCTCAACCACTACCTGTACCTCCGGACCGTACGACACCTAGTACCCCAGCGTTTATCAACCTGTGCTGACTCACTGACTTGACTTGACTTGGTTCTCCTTTAGTATTAAGTTTTTCCATATGCATACGGTTATAAGTGACGTTGTGATAAATGTTATCGGGCCTGTACCTTCGTTCGATTTACAGGTAGTTGTCTCCTTACCTATTTCTTCTAGTCCATGTATATGTGTTACCTTGTAACGAGTCGGTATTTTCCCTTACTTTAAGACGGTAAACGTCTCTACACCAACCTGGATCTCTGAGAGTATGTCTCGCTTGAATCAGTTTTTCACTTTTTGTTTATAACGTAATATAGTAAATGTACACCTTAGATCTTTTTACCATGTCTACTTGAATAAACGTTTCATCTTTATCTCTGTGTCTACGTCTCTTGTTTACATACCTATGGTTTCCCCCTACCTACCACCCTAATTAACCTTCTAACCCTAACTGTATATGTTATGATACATATTTATCTACTGATTATTCTTGGATGACATATCTTTACCCATGAGAATGAGTTGTGAGACACCACTGGATGTACCCTTCTTGTCTTTAACTTTTTCTGTGTTTTACTACCTTTCTATGTGACACGAGGTACCTAACTTTCTTAATTATATCATGTTTACTGGTATGATAGATTCCGTTGGATGTCTGAGTCATATTAGGGATAGTTTTATGGTCACTATGTTATAAATCAAAGTCTCTTGATTTTGTTTAGTGAATTTAGAATATACCTTTGTGTTTTCAAGGATTTATCGGTTTTGTTAGAATTCTTTATTTTTGTTTCTTCTTCACCTTAGTTATCCGGTCTTTCTCACTTATCTAAGATATTACTAAGTAACTTCATTGTCCCTATATATGTAGGTCGAGTTTCGACTCGGTAATGAATTGGGTTATATCCATATTTTAACAATTAAGAAATCAGTTATACCCTAAAGGTCACACACGATGTCAATTTCATCTTGTATTTTAATAACTTGGAGAGAAATGGATTTTAGGAATCTTCGACAATCGTGGCCTTTCACGAATTTCTCATGTGTAAGTTAGTTCAGATCTTTCCTTTCAGGTCACCGTCGTCTTTTATTTTGTTAGTGACGTGCACAGTGTAAATTTGGTCCTTCAAGAGGTTGATTTCGAATACTCTCGGTCTCTTCAAGTGACCTCCAGTGGCTCCATTGTCGAACATTCACAATTTACAGAGGATCGGAATATTTCGAAGTTATTGCGGACACTTTTATGGACCGACCAAGGGAGGTAGATTTTTATAGTCGAAGTGGTTTTACTAAGATTGAAGGAATAAAAGTTTATACAATTTCTACTTTGTTCAATACATAATCCTATACCGGTAAATTTTGAAAAAGAGGTTTTATAAAGTCACGCCAATTACATATACTAGTCAAAATCTAATATTGGAATTTTTACGGTATAAGACTAAGTAACAGAACAGATCTCATATAATTCAGAAAGTTTTAAGATCGTACTTTGTCACGATTTCTCTGAAGGACTCAGTTCTATAAAATTTTAAGATCCAATAAAACGACGTATCTATAGTTTAGTATGTTTCTTACTAACCTCACCCCCTCCTTTGGACCTCCAATAGTAAGTAAATGAAGAGGTCTGAAACTAGATACTTCTAGTTTAAAGTGAATCCCCGTTTATTTCTTCACTAGGGGTAGTAGTTAAATTTGGAACTACCTATAAATTACGGTTAAACTTGAAGACTTTATCGAAAGTAGAGTCTAAAGTTTCACGAAAACATTCTTTGATACGATATAAAGAAATTGACGTAACTAAATTGGTATATGATCTTTTACTAAAATGTCAACTCTTTTGACTTAGTTGAAAGGTCACTTAGTGCCTGGGTAGAGATTCAACACAGGTTGAGAACGCTGGGGCACTTGACGTCGTGCGGTCCGAAGGGACAGGACGTGATAAAGGGTACTCAAACGAGTTTGAGTACAGGTAATTCAACCACTACAGTAGGTTGCAAGAGTAGGAGACAGTGGGGGAAGAGGAGGGTGGAAGTTAGAAAGGGTCACAGTCCCAGAAAAGGTTACCCAGTCGAGAAACGTAGTCCACCGGTTTTATGACCTCAAAGTCGGAGTCGTAGTCAGGAAAGTTACTTATAAGTCCTGACTAAAGGAAATCCTAACTGACGAAACTAAAGGAACGTCAGGTTCCCTGAGAGTTCAGAAGAGGTTGTGGTGCCAAGTTTTCGTAGTTAAGGAGTCACAATCGGAAGAGACACCAGGTTGAGAGTGTAGGTATGTACTCATGACTTTTTCGGTATCGAGAGAGATATGTCTGGAAATAACCGTTTCTCTACAAACACGAAAAATTATACGATGCAAACAGTATCGAAAGTAAAGTTCCTCGTTCGCAGAAAATTGTATTTTGACGGGTTTATGAAAGGCTCAAGGTGTCTCAATGTAAATGATGTATAACTTCTGATAATGTATAAAGACTCAAGAGCGATCGTTTATAGTCTGGTAAAAAGTATTAAAAGAGTTGTCTTTACAGTGTCCAGGTCAATTTTCGGTCCTAATATTTGGTTCACTAGGAGTGTATCCAGACACTAAACTTTGAGAAGTGTCTATGTGTGTTAGTGTCGTATAAGACTTAAAAATTTTTATAAAAGTCAGAATTCTCCTTCGTGAGGTCAGGGGAAACGTAGATTACAATTATAACCCCCTCAAGTAGTTCTCTAGTGGTCAACTTGATTCTCGACGGAGACCGGATAACCTCCGAGGGGTGTAGGAGGAGACGGAAACCTTATACGGAAGGTATAAGGGTCTTCAACGGGGTTCTGTCGGAACTCTGTCCGTACGTCGTAACTCTGATAAGTCTGACGTGTGCACTGACTGAGGTCGATTCAGGGAATATGTTTGAGTTTCCAAGACTACTACTTCTAGATGAGAGACCTCCGGTGGTTACCGTTCCGAGCATTCATTAAAGGGAGTGAATTATTTGAACGATGGATGGTTAGCCCTCACCAGAAGGAGAGAGGAATCAGAGAAGGACAGGAGACCTATGCCCCGGTGTAAATGTTTGATTGATTTATACTAATGCTACGTCCGTGCGAAAGGGACCGTTGTCTCGGTTGCGGTTCAGGTTATGGATAGAGTGTGTTTCTTTACTTAGTTTGCGACAGTTATATTTGTCGTTTGTCTGAACGTTATATTTACCTGTTAAAGAAAAGTTCGTAGTTGAGATATCTCATAGGTCAATTCCGACACACCTTATCTTAATTGTCATTCTCTCCGTTAAGAACGAAAATCACTCAAATCTCAGATGTATTTCTTTTCTTCGTGAGTGTATACGCTTTGTTGATCTCCTTTTCGTCACCAATTATATTCGATTATTACGCATTGTACATTGAAAACACATAGGACACCTAATTTCCATAGGAGATTCACATGAGATTAATTTTTCCTTCCAGAAAGAAGACCTTTATCATTTATCATTGCAGACCCGGTTCAAGGAACGAAACTAGAAACGTGACTAGGATTCTGGGTAAGGTACACAAGGGTCAGCATCATAAAGAAATTTTTCTTTACGCGTAAATAAATAAACCGACACAGACGAGAATCGACCCCGTGTGTCCTAGAAACACCCGAGTCATCGACACCCGGGACTCCGCGCCGTACCCCCCAGAATCGAGGGTCTGGTCCCTGACCTGTGCGCGGGGGACGTGACCCTTCCGACTGAGGGTTGGTGACCTGGTGGTCCATTCGAGATTCGTCATGAAACTAAAGTAAAGAGTAATGTGAAGAGTGTCGGACCAAAGAAAATAACTACCGGGTGACAAAGATCTTAGACGAAGGATTCCAATTTCCAGTCTAGTGCCATATCATTTAGTCCCTCTAAGACCTCAGTTCCCGTAGGTCCAGACTTGGGACCGAGACGGTGAATCAAATTCACTGAACCCGTTTAATGAATTCCAGAGATTCTGTGTAATAAGGAGACAATTTAACCCCCTTTATTATGGGTATGAAACTTTACAAGGTAACCCCTAATTTCTTTTATACTTATAAAGATCGTCTTGTGAGTCACGGATCTTTATAAGTCATCTACACTCTATAGTTCAACGGATAGTTCTATTTAAAGTTCGAAGACTTCCTTTACCGTTGGGTGAGGTCGTAGGAACGGACCTTTTAGGATACCTATCTCCTCGGGCCGCCCGATGTCAGGTCCACCAACGTTCTCGACCTGTACTGAATCACTGATTTGGTGGTGGTGTTCGACCCGAGAAGTCACAGTCTCTGTTCCGGGGAGACGTGTTTCGTTATAACTTTATTTGCGACTTATTACTACTTGTTCATCCGAATTACTTTCTTTACACCCTTTGTCGAAAGGGAATCGTCCCTTTGAAGAGTATGTCTTCAAATAAGTGTACTTGGTTATAAATTATATGTCCTATGTTTTCGTGACCCGAAAGATGATAGTGAGTCGACGAAATGGATTTTCCAGGGGTTCCAAGCACAGTTCAGATCAATAAAGTGTCATTACTAAGATAAAATACCGGTTTGTATGTTTGACTGTATATAATACATGTTCAAGTTCGTTCATTCAGATCAGACAACTTTTGTCGTGATAAGTTAATTGCTAAAAAAATTGTATCGTTACTTACTAATTTAGTCTCAAAGTGACTGACATACGAAATTATTTATTTTAGATAAATACGAGTAAAAAATCTCTACCTTTTTTTAGAGTTTAGTGAATAGGAATTATTTTGTTGTATTTCACCTCAACACGAGTATAATGGCTTATCGTCTACCTAATGAATCTTTGAGTAAATTAATTGGTTTATACAAATAAGTACACTCAGACAGTAGAACTTCGTGATTGAATTAGACTTTATATTTGATCTTAAAATTTATACGGTGTCTAGATTTTACACCATAAGGACAAAAGGACTCTCAAATTACTTTCAATTTCATAAAACCGTTCTCATACTATATAAGGTTTGCTTCACATGGGTTAAGGAAAAGAATGGGTCGGTAAAGTCCTTGTCGTGACCGGAACACTGAATACATAGGTTCGAGAAAGTCTAGATTACCGAGTCCCAAGATACCCAGTGGGCTCGTTACCAAAAATTGAATTATTGACGAAAGACTAAATTAGTAAATTGACAAGAAAGGAACTAGGAAGAAATTGACGTCACCTAGAAAACAAAGAAAGTTTTCAGAAATCCGGTTTATATCTTTTAAGTCCCAATCTGAGACTGGAAATGAAGGTCTGTATTAATCGTGACCCGGGAAAATGGGGGACACTGAGTCAGTAGGCCTGGGCAATATTTCTTCCTGTCATTTCCTTCCAGTCTCCTTTCGACGATCCACAGGAAATTTTAGGGTCTCACATGTGACGGAGAATAAGGTAAATGAGTAAGAGAAAAATTTACAGAGTCCTCCCTTATATTGTTCGAATGGCGTAATGAGTTCAACGGTACACACTTATTTTTTTCGAAGTTGGTACCTAGTCCACTAGAATTGGGTGCCGGGATCCCTTCCGAAGTCTGACGGCGTTGAAGGGACTTCACACACGTTTATGACACAGTTTTATGTAAAGAAAGAAAGAAAACCGTATCTCTAAAGTGTCCGAGTTGAAAGACTTCCTAAGACATAGTGGGGGTTTAAATTCTTAGTGACTAATTTTTTTTTTTTTTATGACACAATTTTTAGATACAATTTTATATCTAACTCAATATGGGTTACTGAAATTACTTCAAAATGTACGAAATAAAAGTTTTCGGTATTATAGGTTCACTCCGTTGAAGGCGTACCCGAATCCACAGAAGTCAGTTTAACCTAAATCAATTTAATCTAAAGAATCTTCTTTACGTATTCGTTATTTGATTTGGTGGTTGAAAAATTGGAACTTTGACTACTAAAAAAATTTTTATCCTCAAAGTACTTCACTTTTAAACACGTATCTCTACCTTTAACCTCCACCTTTCGTATGCTCGTACATTTTGTCTCTGTTTCGTCTCGTTAGGTCTCCATCTTCGTCTTACCGACCCTCAGATGTGAGCTGTGTTTGTTGGACTTGACCTCAGGTTTGTCTGGTGAAATGGATTTTATACAGAGGGTTGATCAAGAGTACTCCTAATTTACATTACACGAAGCTTGCTACGGACCGTATATTATTCGTGAGACGTCGACAATTGACACCCACTGTAGCCGACGACCACCGTTATTAGTACTACCTTCTTCCAGGATGGATTCTACTCTTATTCTCTAATTTTACCCGGGGCCTGACTTAGACAAAGGAAGAGAGAGGAACGACTGAATGACCCGGTCGTCAGTAGAGTGGACGAGATTTTGGATAAGGGTCTTCTTAATCATCATTATTTTTTTGATACGTAAGTATATTATGAAATGTCAAAGACAGTATATTCTTTTAGTCAGGTCCAATATTTATAGAGAGAAAAGTCTCTATTTTTTAAATAAAGTTTCTGACGAGTCTCAGGATATATTTAAGTAATATTTACTTACTAACCATTGATTATTAGAGGGATTTAAAACCGTAAAGGTAAAATGACTGTTCTGGTAAAAGGTATTCTAAAAGGTATTTTGGAGACTGTTCTCAAAACCAGAATTTGAGAGAATCAGGTTGTCAGAATACAATCTCTACTTCTTTGTTTTCGTACTTGTAGTACTTAAAATCGAGTCTCTGTATGTAGATCGATTATTGACCCGACTTAGTTTAAGGGTAATGACTTAAGTCGAAAACAATTAGCGTAGAACAGAAGATATGCATGTACTGCGTTGTTTCACAAACGACTTCTCCTACTTGACAATGACCACCAGAGAAACACACGTAGACGAACGAGAGTCTCTGACTTTTACTTACGAACTATCCGTTTCATAAGATAGTCATACTTATTAGAATACAGAATCTCTTCTATAGCCGATCCATCACGGGGATGATCAATGATATTCATTGTGTCGTGTCTTTTGTCATGAGGTAAGGGGGAGAGTTTCTTTTGGCTCCGTATTCAATTGGATTTCAAGTGTCCTTCTCGAAGTTTCAGTGGCGTAAGGGAGATCGGAATGTCCTCAAGGGACCACCGAGTCGACCATTTCTTAGACGGACGTCGCACCCTCTGGATGGACCCAAACTAGGGGTCCAACCTTTCTAGGGGACCTCTTCCCTTTCCGATAGGTAGGTCCTAAAACCGGACCTCTCAAGGTACCTGACATATCAAGTCGAGTACCTCAGCGTTTCTCAACCTGTGCTAACTCCCTGAAAGGGAGGTGAGTGAGTGAGTGAGTCAGATTTAACCAGGTTTGTTCTTTACCACTTTCACTTCGGTCTTTAGAATGTTGAGAGAATCCTTTCTATCATAAAAAGTATGGAAATCCAAGAAACCCGAAGGGACCACCGAGTCTGTCATTTCTTAGACGGACGTTACGTCCTCTGGACCCAAGTCAGGGATCCAACCCTTCTAGGGGACCTCTTCCCTTTCCGAGGGTGAGGTAATAAGACCGGACCTCTTAAGGTACCTGACACATCAGGGTACCTGACATATCAGGTACCTCAACGTTTCTCAGTCTGTGTTTACTCGCTGAAAGTGAAACAAGTGATCAGAACATTTTTCTATAATTAATATCCCTCTACTTAACAAAGTCAACCTTACACCCCTCGGGTGGTATCCTGTCCATATCCTGTCCGGCAGGACGGACAGAGGAGTGGTATGAGACCAAATCTGTTCGTCACTAGATCTCGTAGTCGTGGTGAATATTTCCCTTTTGGGGGTATAGTTACCTCTAGTGCATATTTATTCCAAAAATAAAAGACGGAAGATAGGTAGTCGTAAAAAGTAGGGTGTACATACATATTGGAACCGTTATTAAAACTTTATACAAATTTTCAAATACTATAAAGAAATCGGTCACTCTTTTATGATACTATCTTCTTTACTTTACGGGATTTTTGTTAATTTTTATAAAAAGAAAAATTAACCAAATAGATGAAAAATTTTTCTCAGTCCAAGTTCAAAATTAAAAATAGTAAAGTTATAAGATGATTTTATTTATAATTAATACAAATGGAGTGGAGTAACATCTTTTTCAAAACTCCATGTGTCTATTTTTATATTTGTTAATAGAGTAATAGATCATATGTAAGAGACTTTTGTCATTTCGTAATTTTTTTCTTTCCTTCTTTCTCTCTCTCCTTCCTTTCTTTTCTCCTTCTTTCATTTCTTCCTTCTTGTTTCCTGATTTCCTTTTTTTCTTTTTCATCCGTCTAATGACTTCTCTTTGTTCTTTGTAACGAAGGTGTCTACATTTGGTATATAAATGCACTAATAATTTTATGATTTTTAAAGGAGATTTCACGGATAACAACAAGTTTATGTCAGGAAAACTACTTCTGTTTGGTCTACTACTATATGATATTTAGGAAACAGTTTTGGTAAAGTTAATATTTTTTGAATATGGTGACGACGTATTAAACGTATTAAGTAAAAAAATTAAGTCAACCTTTTTTCATTTTTTAATTGTGACTCATCTTATCTAATATTAAAAAGTAAGTTTTTAGTTTGTATCTTTAATATATGATTATAATTATTTTTACTGTGAAAAGATGAAAATACGTAAAAAATTTCGTATCCATTTTTTACAGTCCCTAAATAATTCTTTCGGGAGTAAAACGTTTCGATTGAATACACTAGATGTATGTTTGGGAGGTAGAAAGACCTAATGTACGGACCTCCGACGTTAGTGTCCCGACGGGTTCCGGATGTGACAGTCACCCGTGTACTGGAGAAATTAGACCACGGTTCTTGTCGACAACTTTCCACAGACAATGCGTTGGGACTTTCTCCTTATTCTCTTTACTTGTCTTCACTGAGGATTGGATATAGGACCCCTGGATTTCCAGTTGAATGGTGATTGGTCGACGTTCTCAACTGAAACACACAGTTAAACCGACCGGTGTCATGGGTCTGTGAACCAGTTTGTGATCAGATTTACAACAAGACTTCCCTAGAAAATCTCCTCTAATTATGAATTTAGTTGTTTGAAATTCATTTCGTCGAAATGAAAAGTATTACGTCCATCTAGAGGAGTTTAGCCAACTTCCGAAACTTTCCTTTTTCGGTCAGAAGTGGATCTTTTCTGTCTTCAAACGAAGATCTACGGAAGTCTGGGATCTCCTGTGTGACTGAGAAGGGACCCAGAAGTCACCGACCGTCTAAAACTTGGACGGTCGGAGGTGTTAACAAAGTTGATTAAGGAATTTCAGAGAGAGAGACACGTACGAATCAAACAATGATACAGTTTATCCCACTACTACATTTAACCCAACCGGTTTTTCGAGTAGGCCCAAAAAACATTATAGAATGTCTTTTTGTGTTTTTCAAACCGATTGGGTTGTGAATGTGTAAAATTTTATTAAAATATTCTTTTACACATATGTCGTGAAGTATTTGATTTATAATCAATAATTAGCTCGAAATAACTCTTCTACGGAGAAAAGAAATGGAAGTGTAATGATTGAAGTCGTGTCCCCGTCATAGATCCTTTCTCACTCACTATGCCTTTTTCCGTGACACCTGTTAGATTTTTTTAATATTTATACCCTCGGTGGTAATCAGAGGTGGTTGAGTTGTGTGTGATACGTGACCCGTAATATTATCTCGTAATTGTACACAAAAATAAATTATAGGTTTTTCAGTGTCCTTAAAATAATTTAGAGTTAAAGAGTAAAAATCTACACCAATATTCGACCTTAGTTCTAACGGTCCTCTTTATAGTTATTGGAGTCTATACGTCTACTGTGGTGGGAATACCGTCTTTCGCTTCTCCTGGATTTTTCGGAGAACTACTTTCACTTTCTCCTCTCACTTTTTCAACCGAATTTCGAGTTGTAAGTCTTTTGTTTCTAGTACCGTAGACCAGGGTAGTGAAGTACCCTTTATCTTCCCCTTTGTCACCTTTGTCACAGTCTGAAATAAAACCCCACGAGGTTTTAGTGACGTTACCACTAACGTCGGTACTTTAATTTTCTGCGAATGAGGAACCTTCCTTTCAATACTGGTTGGATCTATCGTATAATTTTGTTTCTCTATAATGAAGTGGTTGTTTCCAGGCTGATCAGTTCCGATACCAAAAAGGTCACCAGTGTATACCTACACTCTCAACCTGACACTTCTCTCGACTCGTGGTTTCTTAACTACGAAAACTTGACACCACGACCTCTTCTGAGAACTCTCAGGAACCTGACGTTCCTCTAGGTTGGTCAGGTAGGATTTCCTCTGGTCAGGACCCACAAGTAACCTTCCTAACTACGACTTCGACTTTGAGGTTATAAAACGGGTGGAGTACACTTCTCGACTGAGTAATCTTTTATGGTACTACGACCCTCCCTAACCCCCGTCCTCCTCTTCCCCTACTGTCTCCTACTCTACCAACCTACCGTAGTGCCTGAGTTACGTGTACTCAAACCCACTTGAGGTCCTCAACCACTACCTGTCTCTCCGGACCGTACGAAACTAAGTACCCCAGCTTTCTCAGACTGTCCTGACTCATTGACTTGACTTGACTAACTCAAAATTTTCCTACAGTTTATTGGGTTAGTACTAGGATTTTTATTATTATACTCTTTCTTGACGTTTGATTCTAAAAAGACTGACGGAAGAATTGGTGACATACCCTTATTTCACTAAATTTGGATTTACTACCCTCTTTCATTTATGTAGTTTTGGTAGTCAATTTGTTCAATCTTAATATCGATTCAGTGGAAGGTATTGACTTCCTGATTCGGACCCTTAGTTTACAGTTGATGATTCTTAACAGTTATTGTATGTTTGTACCATTATAATAGTATGAAGGGAAGATGAAGAGGAGGTATGAAGATGAAAATTGTAGAACTTAAAAAGTATAAACTTCGGTATGGTTTCTATGGACTTGATCGAGGAGATCAAGTCCTACTATCGTTCTTACGATAGTTGATCGTTCTTACTAGTCGACTGTAGTATCTGTATCCTTCGTGACGGGAAAGTTAACAGAGAGAGTCAGTTCGGGGTCACAGACTGTAATTAAAAAAAAAGAAACGTTAGCCTCATTCAAAAATGTTCAGATGTACAGATGACATTTTTTTTTTTTTAATATATATATATATACTTTTAAGATAGTAGAAACACTTGTAAAAAATAAACCTACTGAAAAGAGAGGAAGTTTAGTAAAAGGACGTAACGTCTACCTAAGAAATGGTTGACTCGATAGTTCCTTCGGGTTTTTTGTCTGTCCCCCATAAAAGACCTTCTCGTATAACTTTCCCTTTCACGTACGTCTTGAAAGGAAAGCAAGAGAAGAGTGAGTAAGAAACCTGTTCGTGACGAGATTTTTTTCTACGACTATTTGTCTACAACTGTCTACATAGAGGTATATTTATCTATATCAAATTCGGTTAATTTGAGTTTTGATTCTTCCTTTTTTTTTTTCTACGTCATACAGGGATGAATTCTAGTGAATAAAATACCATTTCTGAACTGTAGTCCTTTTTTTACTACTACAATCGTATTGTGTATGTGTTTCTTATTATTTACTGAAAAAGTATGGGGAAAATAGATACCCAACGGTATCCATTTCCTGTCCAATTAGATTTTCTTTATAAAAAAGAGTACGTTTTCATTTCACTAATATAAGTTACGATAAAAGATGTTACAGAAATACTGAAAATTGATGTCAAAATCTTCTAAAGGTTATGTCTTCAATTTGTGTGTCGAAGTATCAATAGTATTTAAAAATTTTTCTCTATCGTTAATCACTAAGATGGTTATAAGTTATAAAAAAAAATCAAAATAACATCGGGTTTGGGTACGCATACTAATGTCCGTTAAAAGTCTTGACACACACTATTATATGTTGATGATTAACTTTTTATAGATCTTATTTATCATAATATGAACAAAGAGATAAAAATTTGATTCATAAACGACAAAGGAATGGAGGTTATATACGTCTAAAAGAAGGATGATTATAAAGACACCTCTTCCTCCAGTATCTCATTACTGATACATTTAGGTAGTTGTTCCTTTTGTATTTGAGCCAATGGAGAAACAATATCTCATGCTGAGTCGTTAATTTTACTTACTTCATGACTATTTGTGTTGTACCTATTTAGAGTTTTATCATACGACTTGCTTTATTTGGTCTGTGTTTTCTCAAATATGCCTTACTGTCGAAAATCTAGAGTCATTTTAATATTGATTAGATATGATGTCTTTGGTCCGGTCACCAACAAAACCCTGATTCCCCTGTGCGTCTTTCTTTCTGAGTGTTTTACCCTAATATGTATGTAGTTTTGAACAGTTTAGTATGTAAAATGTATGTACGTTAAATAACATACGATAAGTATGTAATTGTTTCTGTAAAAGTTTTAGAGACACATTTTACTTATCCAACGTTAGATGGAAATTTGTAGAAGTAAGGTAGAAATTAAGGCAGTTTTCATGATTGATCTTTGTTTGTCCGACTACCCTTAGGTCATCAGTACATACCTACACTCTTTCGACTCGTGACTTCTTAACTACGAAAATTTGACACTACAACCTCTTCTGGGAACTCTCAGGAAACCTGACGTCCCTCTAGGTTGGTCAGGTAGGATTTCCTCTAGTCAGGACCCACAAGTGACCTTCCTGACTACGACTTCGACTTTGAGGTTATGAAACCGGTGGACTCCACTTCTTGTCTGAATAATCTTTTCTAGGCCTACGACCCTTTCTAACTTCTACCTTCCTTTTGCCCTATTGTCTCCTACTCTCAACCTCCCGTAGTGCCTGAGCTACCTGTACTCAAACTCGTTCGAGGACCTCAACCACCACCTGTCCCTCCGGACCACAGGACGTCAGGTACCCCAGGGTTTCTCAGTCTGTGCTGACTCGCTGACTTGACTTGATTGCCCTTAATCTTCTATTTTCTCAATTATAAAGGACCACCGAGTTTGTCATTTCTTAAACGAACGTTTCGTCCTCTGGGTCCAAACTAGGAATCCAACCCTTCTAAGAGGCCTCTTTTCCTTTACCGTTGGGTGAGGTCACAAGAACGGACCTCTTAAGGCACCTGTCTCCTCGGACCCCCGATGGGGCAGGAACTCCAGCGTTTTTCGGACTGTGCTGACTCGTTGATTACGTTGTTCCTTCGGTAGGAGTTATTTTCGGTCCGTTCCCTGTACTTTTTTTTTCATAATATTACTTCAACCATATTTATTTTAAAATTTTCGGAACCCCTTCCTTAGTATAAAAAAAAAGGACTTTCATAATATTTTCTGAGAGTGTAGTAGAGAGTGTGAACGGTCCCTTCTGAAAGGATAGACATGAGAGGTTTTCAGGGTGGAGACAGAGAGTGTAGACAAACAGAGATGTCGTACATAGTGGTATACTGTTGTGAAGTGAGCGAATGAAACAAAGCAAAGATAGGTCAGGGCGAGAACGATAAGTCAGTGAGTCGGTACGGGTAGAGAGACGCTGGGACACCTGCCGTCGTCCGGGTCAAGGAGAGAGACGTTGGGATACCTGTCGTCGTCCGGGTCAAGGAGAGAGACGCTGGGACACCTACCGTCGTCCGGGTCAAGGAGAGAGACGCTGGGACACCTGCCGTCGTCCGGGTCAAGGAGAGAGACGCTGGGACACCTGCCGTCGTCCGGGTCAAGGAGAGAGACGTTGGGATACCTGTCGTCGTCCGGGTCAAGGAGAGAGACGTTGGGATACCTGCCGTCGTCCGGGTCAAGGAGAGAGACGTTTGGACACCTGCCGTCGTCCGGGTCAAGGAGAGAGACGCTGGGATACCTGTCGTCGTCCGGGTCAAGGAGAGAGACGCTGGGACACCTGTCGTCGTCCGGGTCAAGGAGAGAGACGCTGGGATACCTGCCGTCGTCCGGGTCAAGGAGAGAGACGTTGGGACACCTGCCGTCGTCCGGGTCAAGGAGAGAGACGTTGGGATACCTGTCGTCGTCCGGGTCAAGGAGAGAGACGTTGGGACACCTGTCGTCGTCCGGGTCAAGGAGAGAGACGTTGGAACACCTGTCGTCGTCCGGGTCAAGGAGACCGGAAGTGACGGAGGACTTCAAACGAGTTTAAGTACAAGTGACTCAGTCACTATGTCGTGGTATGTGTCTCTATTTTACTTTGAGGTGCTCCCGTCTTCAAAATAGACGAAAAAAGTAACGACTTAACGGTTTTCAAGATTCTCCTGGTTCAGGTGTTTTTTCAGCCGATATCCGTGGCAGAAGACTTACTTACCTACTTTCCTAACTTTTCAATGTTTCCCGGTATTCGATCCGACCGAGACCCCTAATTTCGCCAGTCAAGTTGTCTGTACTAGGGAGGACAAGACTTTGCACATACATTCATCCCACTTATTATTTTTTTATTTATTTTGTAGTAGTATTGATTTACCCTTACTTGAAGAGTTTCTTTTCGTGTANCGTCGTCCGGGTCAAGGAGAGAGACGTTGGGACACCTGTCGTCGTCCGGGTCAAGGAGAGAGACGTTGGAACACCTGTCGTCGTCCGGGTCAAGGAGACCGGAAGTGACGGAGGACTTCAAACGAGTTTAAGTACAAGTGACTCAGTCACTATGTCGTGGTATGTGTCTCTATTTTACTTTGAGGTGCTCCCGTCTTCAAAATGGACGAAAAAAGTAACGACTTAACGGTTTTCAAGATTCTCCTGGTTCAGGTGTTTTTTCAGCCGATATCCGTGGCAGAAGACTTACTTACCTACTTTCCTAACTTTTCAATGTTTCCCGGTATTCGATCCGACCGAGACCCCTAATTTCGCCAGTCAAGTTGTCTGTACTAGGGAGGACAAGACTTTGCACATACATTCATCCCACTTATTATTTTTTTATTTATTTTGTAGTAGTATTGATTTACCCTTACTTGAAGAGTTTCTTTTCGTGTATTTCACCCTTTCCGACATGATCATGTCTGATTGGACTCTAATACCTTAGACCCTTCGAGAGTATCTCCTTCATTGTAAATCGACTCTAGACTTTCGATTTATTCTTAATAAATTCTCTTACACGTCTACTGTGGTGGGATTACGGTCTTTCGCTTCTTCTTGATGTGTCAGAGAACTACTTCCACTTTCTCCTCTCTCTTTTTCAACCGAATTTTGAGTTGTAAGTTTTTTGATTCTAGTACCGTAAGTCAGGGTAGTGAAAGTACCGTTTATCTACCCCTTTGTTACCTTTGTCAGTGTCTGATAAAAGAACCCGAGGTTTTAGTGACGTCTACCACTGACGTCGGTACTATAACTTTCTGAGAACGAGGAACCTTCTTTTCGATACTCGTTGGACCTATCGTATAATTTCTCGTCTCTGTAATGAAACGACTGTTTCCAGACATATCGGTTTTCATACCAAAAAGGTCATCAGTACATACCTGCACTCTCAACCTAGTATTGCTTCCGATTCGTAAATTCTTAACTACGAAAACTTGACACCACCACCTGTTCTGAGAACTCTCAGGGAACCTATAGTTCCTCTAGGTTGGTCAGGTAGGATTTCCTTTAGTCAGGACTTATAAGTGACCTTCCTGAGTACGACTTCGACTTCGAGGTTATGAAACCGGTGGGCTACGTTTCTCAGCGGGGTGATCTTTTCTAGGACTACCACCCTTTCTGAACTTCCGTCCTCCTCTTCCCTTACTGTCTCCTACTCTACCAAACTACCGTAGTGGCTGAGTTACCTGTACTCAAACTCGTCCGAGACCCTTTACCACTTTCTGGTCCTCCGGACCGCACGACGTGAGGTACCCTGACGTTTCTCAGCCTGTACTGACTCACTGACTTGTAGTTGGTTCCTCTTGCACCACCTTTTTTTGTTTCACGGTATTACCTTTCCTATAGTTACCACCCCTCGGACTCCGATTTCCTTGAGTCATGTGAAATCGTTGTCAACCCCTCCTTTTATTACACCGTCCTCTCGTCGGTCGTTCCTGTCTCGTCCTTCTCTACGTTTACCTCTCCGCCTTGGTTCTCCTACAGAGGAAGTCCTTTGTAAGAAAAGGGAATCTGATCGTTCTGTAGTAAAAACCGAATCTCAATCCATCTTCTCATCGTACTTATGTAACAAAACATTTGACTAGTAAAATGACACACCTATTACTTGTCTCACCTGAACTCTTTCTTCGATCAGATCTCCCGACTAAAATTCCCGTGACGTCACTAGATCTTTAATAAGGTCAGGTAGATTCAATCGACTCGAATAACCGTATTATAAGAGAACAATCACCAAGCCAGAGACATCATCGTTTGTAATGCATAGATGAACGTCACATTAAGACGGAAGGAAAAAATTTAATAATTAGGATGGTCTCTAAACAGATAAAAATAATCGAAAAGTTTTTACTTACTCAGAAACACCTAGGTGAAATAAGGTACAAATAACATAGTACCCGAACAAGAAAGATGTAGTAATTAAATACTTAATACAAGTGGCAAAGGAAGAAAGATTTTAGAAACCTATATAAATCGATAATAATAATAAAAAAAAAAATGCACCTTACGAGTCGATTACTTAAAAATTGAAAATAAGAAAGATTACGTCGTAAACTCATATTTAAACAAAAAGATTACGTAATGAAGTCGATCTTGGGTGTACCTGCTCAACTATCCCTATCTCATTTCCCTGTTTAACGTAACACAGTAACACTATAGTGAGTCAGGGTAGACTGAGACACTGGGGTACCTAACGTCGGGTGGTCCGAGGAGACAGGTACCTTAAAAGTTTTCTCTACCAATTTATTCGTTAGAGTCATCCCGTGAGATTCATGTTTTGGATACTCTCTGAGGCCAGTCAATTACTAAGAATTGGAGTCTTGGTTCATCCGTGCGAATCGTTGTTTTGTTCCGTTGTCTTTTGTACTTCTGTACAGGGGTTTGTTATTGTGTCACCACCGCACCCGGGGTGTAGAACGGGTGACTCGAGTCAGTCAATCCTGTCCAAGAGACGTGTGTATTTTTTTCAGTTGTTTGTTCAAACCTTGGATCGAACTGTTACATCCCTGTTCTTTTGAGGGGACGAGTTGGCCCACTTCCTTGACTACTACCTTCGTACTGTAGATGAGTTCTTTCGGTTTCTTCCAGAAGGGGAGGGGTGAAGACGAACCTAATATTTCGACGTCGTGTGACTCAAGAGCCCCGTACCATGGGAGAACGGACGGGTGTACATTCGGAGTACTCGTAGGACGAGATTGTTTGGTGAAGAATAGATAGTGAAACGGAGAGTGACTTAAGAAAAGACACGCCTCTGTATTTCCTGACCTCGAGAAGTCTCAGGGGGTTTTGCTGTGGGCAGTCAGAGTATCATTGACGAAAGTAAGTCAAGTGTGTAATAGTAAAGATATTTCTAAAAAAATTTAGAGACTCAGTAAATCTTCGTACAAATTTACAAGTTAAAAAAAAAGAAAAAGAAAAAAAATCAGATTGAACGATATAACAGTTTTTTAGCCAAGACGGACTTTGCCAACTGAATTTTTTTATAAGTGTTGGACTTTCAACTCTCAATATAAAATTAACCACCCTTAAAAATCCTGAAGTTCAGGTCCTCTGTCGTAGAGTTCATTGAGACTCTCTTGTCGAGACTCCTTCACTCCCCTCGTAGGTCCAATATATGTTCAAAACGTTGTTTCCCGTCCATTGGACTTGTAGCTTTCTCATAACAAAGAATTTTTTTTGGGTCTATAGGGTCCAATTCCTTTAATCATGAAAAGATACATACCTTTCTATGTTCCCAGACCCGAGTGACTCTAGTAAAGAAACTGTCCGTGGAGTGGAGAGAACCCGGTCAATAGGACGCAAAAAGTGTAAGGCTCAAAGGAGAGTCGAGCTACTCACTGACTTCAGACTACCGACGATTCAATCTTCATAAGCGGAAAGACTCACGGGAATCCCGAGTGCTCGAATGAGACCTCCCGACGTCAGTGATTATAGACACTGTAGGAGAGACACCTATACCGTCCTTTATAAGGTAAAGAGTTTTAGAACGAATTACGTGTATTCGATTCAAACATCAGGTGGTTGTCCGTACATGTCACGAAGTATATAAACGCTATTTGTACACGCAAAGGGAACCCTGACTTACTTTAATGAATCCACCTCTCAAATTATACTATCTTTCACCTCCCTTAGTAAGACGGGAAAGATGATGTGTTTACAAACGGTATGTTGTCTCTCGAGGACTGAATATCCATAATGATTGTCGTTACATGTTGACAAGTGACAGGATAAATAAAGAGGTACGAAAGTGTCTACGGAAAACGAGAAGAACATGTGGGCGGGAGTGAAAAGTCTTTTTCGTACAAAAAATTATCGCGATCACACCTCGACAGAGAAGTTTTTAGTCGATTGAGTGGTTGAGGGTATCTTTATGTGATACCAAAGGACCAAACCAAAACTACGGAACGGATGTACGAGGGGTACGAACTCGCGAATTGAGTGATTGGTGTCACTAAGGGAGGAGCTAATCTGAAACTTACAGACACCTGTCTCTGTAAATTCGGCAACGTAAAGAACCGGATTCATATTACTGAGTTTATAACATCCACAAGGTTTTACGGAGTTAAATACTTACCTATTTACTCAGTCACTCAAACCAGATTCGGGGGTTTCTTTAGTGTAATCGTCTTATTAGTTAAAATGTCGAACCGACATGGTACTCGTTGTACTGTCCTGGTGAATTTTAATTAAAACAATGTTCTTCTTTTTTGAAATATAGTTCAACTAACATTCTAATTATTTAGGAAATTACTTGTCTCTTAAAGGATATGGTTCTTTCAAGTTAATTTATCACTCACATAATTTCTGTAAAGGATCATAACTTGTTCTTAGACTGTTTTTTTTTTTTTTTTTTCTTCCTCGTTAAATACCGTAAAAAAAACAAGAGTCAACCTCCATCCTTGTTAGTACATGGGGAATCGAACTTTATTCCTTTTTGTGTTGACATAAGTCGTATCTTTGTAGTATTTGTAGAGATGACACCTTTCCGTTACAAATCGAACCTAGTCAGTACAACCAAGTGAGTAAGTCAGTCAGTCCGTTGGTAAGTAATAAACGTACACTCAAATATGTGACGGATGATATAGACATTTTTTTCCTACGACGAAGGTAGTTCGGTAGTGTAATGTCGGAGCGTCTCTCACTAGGGAGTCACTAGGGACTCCCTCTGAGTCCTACCTCCGTTTCTCCTGACGGGTGACGGTTCGGGTCGGTCGTGAGTGGTGTCGGTGTGTAGGTGGGAGCAGGTACTCCGTGGGGCTCCTTTGAGTCCTACTATTTTGTATCCTATGACCAGGGTGTTTCGCCTCCACGTATAGTTTCCTTACTATAGTCGTTCTGGTTTGAGAATCTAAAAAGGTATGTGTGTTTCTTGATTTAAGAAATTGAACTCTATAGACCGAATAAAAGAATCGTCATTAGAAAACTACAACGTTGGTAGACCGAAACAACGTTTTTGAGGATATATAGGACCGAGGGGTTGAAGGAGAAGTTTTGTCGAAGAGTAGTAGACTCTACAACACAAAATCCGAGTTGCAGAGTCTAAACAGGTGGTTCATTTTGTGTCGAGAGTTGAAAATCCAACATAAAAAAAAAGGGGTCAGCTTTTTTATTGTATGAATTACTCTTAGATGCTACATAATGAGCGATAACTGGTCAGTGGTCAGACTGAACGTAATTCACTTGTTTAGTGTGTTTTGCAGACGAACACACCTCCACTTTTTACTTCCTAAAGGACGGTATAGTTATTTGTTCCTATACTGTCAGTGGTCACTGAGGTCAGGAGGCTTACACCTAAAGACTCGGGTCACCCACGGGTTCTTTTTGGTATGGACACTAGTCCGACGGTGGTGAGGGTGAACTTGTTCCTTGATTCTTACATTTTTTGGTTTAACGTCCTACGACCGGGGTCTATCGATTCTACGTATTCTCCTTCCTAAAGCATCCGGGTCCGAGAACGGAGAAGGGTATGTGTCTTGTCACACTTTGAGGAATTGAACTCTATAGACTAAAAGAATTGATTATTATTAGAAAACTACAAGTCTGATGGACGGGGAACAAGTTTGAAGATAAATGGGACTGAGGAGGGGGGTGGAAGAATCTTGTCAAGAGAGTACCAATGGACTCTACGGCAGAGGATCCGAACTTCGGGATTTTAAGAGTGGTTCATTTTGTATTGAGAGTTGAAGATCCAACGCTGATAAAGAATTCAGTTGTCTTCAATTTAGGTAGTGACGTACAATTGTTTAGACTTCGTTTATAAATACTCGTATTCCCAAAAGGGTTGTTCCTTTAGCAAGTACACAGACTTGTTGTCAGTGATCCCTCTTCCACATTCTAACACCCTACTCTACCACTCTATCGTAGTGACTGAGTTATCTGTACTTAGACTCATTTGAGACCCTCTATCTCTTCCTGCCACTTCGGACCACACGATGTCAGGTACCCCAGTGTTTCTCAACCTGTACTTAATCAATGACTTGTTGTTGTTGTTGTTACCGGAAAAGGTCCTGTCTGGGAAGGGGTTATAGGAGAAATCGAATAGAGACTCACTTGACTTGACTTGACTTCATGGATTTATTACCATAGACTATGTGTAAAGGTCTCAGTGAAAAAAAAAGGACCCTACGATTTCGGGGACCCTTTACTTTTGACAATTGATGGACTACTGGTACACCCGTATCGGTAGTCCGGATAACCGCGGATTCTTAGTTACTACAACTGGGGATACTGTGGAGGACAATGGAGTGGCACTTGGTTAGTCTCTTGACACGGACTTAACTAATGTATGGGGCACTGGTGACGTGGGGGGTGAACTTGAACTTTGGGTAGGTCCTCGAGACCCCAACCCTCACGAACGGCGGGACCTGAGAAGCAAACCACAGGACGTTCTTTGGTAAGTGAGGGAAGTGGTGTAAGGTCGCGGGCACCTGACTGAGGTGGCGTCCGTCCGGTTGTGTGCCTTCAAACCAAGTGATTGCCATTAAAAATAATAATAATAACTTTCTTGACTAAAATTACTTTATATAATTTTAATATAACGGGAAGTCTTTTTTTTGTATTTATATTAGTTTCCGGTGGTTACTTTCAGATCACTTGATATCCTGAGAGACGGTTTGAATACTGGTTGATACCGTTCTAAAGGTAAAGTATATTTCTGGTGTAGCAGAGTCCCCGTAATGTTTCGTGGTCTATGGAGGAAGTTTTGTAGTGGTATGATTTGTTATTTTGAAACCTTTTCATGAAACATAAAGTATATATATTTTACGTTCTTTTTAATATTCGACACTCGTTTGACACCAACTTATGATAGTGGGGTGACTATTTTATTAGTTAATTAAAATTCCTTTTTTTTTCAGATGCTTTTTAAATTTTGTCTGTACGAATAGGAATTAAAATGAAATATAGTACTGACTTCTTCTACTAAAATTTACATTTCTTTTTTGTAACAATGATTCATAGAAAAATCGATTTTACTTATACGTTTTTACAACATATAATTACGTGTATATACCTTAGATCCTTTTCCTATGACTACTTGAATAAACGTCCCGTTCTTGTCTTTACGTCTACATCTCTTACTTGAATACTTGTGTCACCCTCTTTCTCGTCCGCCCTGTTCAACTATCCCATCGTGACTTTATGTATATAATGGTACACACTGTGTCTGTCGGTCATCCTTCGAACGATGTGTTTTGTTCCTCGAGTCGGTCCACCAGACACTACTGGGTGTCTCTACCCTATCCGCACCCACTCTGTCTCTCCGAGTTCTACCCTTATATACATCTGAATACCGACTAAACACAGTAACATGCCGTTTTTGGTTGTGGTATAACATTTCGTAAACAATGTCTCAGGTTCTAACGACACGAGTGACTTACTGTCCGGTTATTTAGGTTCTACTCCACCACTCTGTTCCCTTCTTAAAATGAGCCCTCAACCGACTGGTTCTCTACCGTCCGGTTTTCGCTTTCCCACTTCAGTGGGTCAGGACAGACTGATGAACGTTGGAATACCTGAAGTCGGGTAGTCCGAGGAGACAGGTACCCTAAGAGGTCCGTTCTTATGACATCACCCAACGGTAAGGGAAGAGGTCCCCTACAAGGGTTTTTCCCCTAGTTTTGGGTCCAGAGGGAGTAACATCCGTCTAAGAAATGGTGGACTCAGTTCCTTTAAGAGTTTTCCCTCCGATCACGGAGTTTTTGGTAGAACAGTCCCAGACTTACGGTGCAGGAAAATACCTAGTCTCTACCCCTCCACTCCTTTGTTTCATTTTTCTGGTAAATTAAGGACGTTTATTACGTAGTACACTTTACGACCCCACCTACTTAGTGTTCGTCCTTAGTTTATTATAGGGTCGTCCTAGCGACCCTATTTATAGTTGTTGGGGTCTATACATCTACTATGGTGGGATTACCGTCTTTCACTTCCCCTTGATTTCTCGGGGAACTACTTCCACTTTCTCCTCTCAACTTTTCCGACCGAATTTTGGGTTATAAGTTGTTTGATTCTAGTACCCTCGGTCAGGGTGGTAAAGTACCGTTTATCTACCCCTCTTTTACCGTTGTCACTGTCTAAAATGGCAGAAGGTAAGGTTTTAGGGACGTCTGTCACTGACGTTAGTGTTTTAATTTTCTATGAACAAGGAACTTTCTTTTCTTAGCCTGTACTGACTCGCTGAAGTGAAAGTGAAAAGTGAAAGTACGTAACCTCTTCCTTTACCGTTGGGTGAGGTCACAAGAACGTTGAATACCTGATATCTTAGGGTCCCTTCCCCCTCGGACCACCCGACGGCAGATACCCCAGTGTGTCTCAGCCTGTGCTGACTTCGCTGAATCGTCGTCAGTGGTAGACGTCGCTAAAACCTCGGGTTATTTTGGACAGTGACAAAGGTGACAAAGGGGTAGATAAACGGTACTTCACTACCCTGGTCTACGGTACTATAACCTTCCTGACTACGACTGCGAGTTCGAGGTTATGAAACCGGTGGACTACGTTCATCGACTGAGCAACCTTTTCTGGGACTACGACCCTTTCTGACTCCCGTTCTCCACTTCGTCTTTTGTCTCCTACCCTATCAACAAACCATAATGACTGAGTTGTCTGTACCTAAACTCGTTTGAGACCTCTACCACTTACTGTCCCTTCGGACCGTACACCGTCAGGGACCCCACCGATTCTAAATCCCTCCTGACTCTCTGACTTGACCTCTTTCGTTACCGTGGGGTGAGAACATGAGAACGGACCTTTTAGGGTACCTGCCTCCTCGGACCATCCGACGTCAGGTACCCCAACGCCTCTCAGCCTGTGCTGACTCGCTGAAGGGAAACTGAAAAGTGAAAGTATGTAACCTCTTCCTTTACCGTTGGGTGAGGTCATAAGAACGGATCTCTTAGGGTCCCTGCCCCCTCGGACCACCCGACGGTAGATACCCCAGCGTGTTTCAGCCTGTGCTGACTTCGCTGAATCGTCATCGTCGTCGTCGTCTCTCNCAACGCCTCTCAGCCTGTGCTGACTCGCTGAAGGGAAACTGAAAAGTGAAAGTATGTAACCTCTTCCTTTACCGTTGGGTGAGGTCATAAGAACGGATCTCTTAGGGTCCCTGCCCCCTCGGACCACCCGACGGCAGATACCCCAGCGTGTTTCAGCCTGTACTGACTTCGCTGAATCGTCATCGTCGTCGTCGTCTCTCTGACTTGTTAAGGACGTTGACAGAGGATCTTATCGTTCGGTATCCTTTCCCCTACACAATCAAAGTGAAGGAATGTCAGTAAAGTACCCACCACACTTTATCTTATAGAGGACAGTATAGTTGTTTGTTTCTACAGTGTAGAGAGACACCAAGACCGGAGGGGTTTACACTTAAAGACCCGGTACGGTCATTCGTCGACTCCTCCCTGCGGTACGGGAGACGGTGTGTTTCTTAAGCTCTTACAGTGGTAGGAAGTTCCCACCCGTCTCAGTCCAATAGAGGGACTCCGTCCGGAATGCATACGGAAAGTATTGTTTTCGTCATTCTATTCTTAATTTCAGTGTCTTCGTTTGGGTTATATTAGGTTTTAATTGGAAAGACCTAATGTATAAATAGGACATTAATTTTTATTTAAATTCCTTTATTCGTTTCTATTGTTTCCCATTAAGTCATATCTTTTGACCTTGTTTTTTTGTTTGTACTTTTACTTCTTTGTTGGGGTTCTGTGATTCCTAATACTAAAATTTTAATATCCATTCATAGAATTACTACTATAAAATCTTATGTACAAAAACGACATCGTTTCGTATTCTTGAATTTCTAATTAGATTTATAATGAACTTGTTGACTTCATGTATTTGAAAAGTCAAATTTACTCCAAAATTCCCTGACCTAGTTTTATCATTTATCCGTGGATAAAGGGAGGGGAATATATACGTGACTTACATGTGTCCATATGGACCTCGTTAAGTGACTCTCTTTAAGTCTTTGGTCGACTGACTTAAGAAGTGCACCCCATTTATTCTTTTGGTGTGTGGTTTTAGGTATCCCTTTCGACTCTGTATGAGACTGCTATTTGAGGTATGGATCGTGTCACGGTATGTTAGACCTCCGTTGGGAGTTGAGGGTCGAAGAGAGACCCTCATTTCCTAAACCTTGTGTGTGGACCCAGGGATGAAAGTTTCGAGGGGGGCTCACTGCCGGAGGGCCTTGTGGATCGAACTTTCATCTGTTCCGAACTCAAGTCTACACACGACAGAGAGTCGACACAGGTTGAGAAAACGTCGTAGTACCTAACATCTGGCGGTCCGTGGAGATAGGTCTCTCAAAAGGTTCTTTCTTATAACCTCGTCCAACGGTGAAGGATGAGGTCTCCTAGAAGGCCTCTGGGTCCTTTACTTAAGAACGAGAACTCAGAGGATATGACCGTCCGTCTAAGAAATGGTGACACGGGGGACCCTTCGGGGTTGAGGACGTAAGTCCTCGGAGTACGATAAAAACGTTTCTTCGTCAAGAATTTTCCTTGTGGTCTCGAACGTTGTAAATAACAGTGTTCCGAGCCGTGTCTCTCTCGACCGTTCGTGAGGGTAGAGGGTCCGAAAGGGACCTTTCCTAGACTGACGTCGAACTGTTCGACGACGGACTCCCAAGTCGAAAATTACTCGTACGTAGAAGTGTGACATGACGTACACTCGGAGGAGTCTCTGGTTCCGTCAATCACCCGCGTAAGGACAGAAGAGGGATTTCGAGGAAGGTTGTTATTTCGGTTCGACGGTTACACAATCCTTTTATGGAGTCTCATAGCCTATTTTTGACGTATGTAGGTCCCAGGTTACAAATGTCGACGGTAAGTTCCTTATCCAGGCGTTTAGAGACTATCGGTCACCCCGAGTCTCTTGGTTCAGTTTCTTCATCAATTACCCAAACACTCGTGAACGGTGTTGATATGGTGTTTCTGAGTCACGTCTTCCTTGTCCGTTATTACGAGTGGAGGGTCAAAGACGGACCTTCCTGACGTACCAATTGATGTATACACGGATCGACGACGGACTCCCAGACCGAAGATTAGTCGGACGTAGATCCACGACTGACGTTAGGAGGAGAAGTCCTGTGACTTTCCTGTGGGAGTTCATGCCGTCGGTGCTTCTTGTTTCTGTCACCAAACCTGTTAATTCTTTCCGAACTCGTCATTGATTTTCGGACTTGATCCAAATAACTGTTCCAAGTACAGGATGTATTCTGGTCAGACATTTCTAACGTTATTTAATAACAAAAACGGGAACCCGTCTTTGATTGTGTCTCCCGAAGGAACCACCAGATTACTCATTCTTTGGCGGACGGTTACGTCCTCTGTGCCCGAGTTAGGGACAAGGTCCTTCTAAGGTGTACGGTGCCTTGTTGCGTCGGGTGCTCGGTGGTGGTGACTCGGTCGTGAGGTCTCGGGTGCCCTGCATCGGTGACCTTCGACACGTGGACCTCGGACTCGGGGTCTCCTCTTCGGTGGAGGCACTCTTCAGGTGTCTGACGTCACTTTTCGTCGGAGACGAACGGTGTTGACCTCTTTCAAGTGCCCGTCGTTGCTTTTAGGTCACTTCGGTTTTCATTTGTTTATAATTTTTTTTTATCATTGTCTGTAAGTTCTTTTTAGTTCTTTGTTTCCTCATATAAAGTTTGTTTTCTTGCTCTTTTTAGAAGTCTCTGGTTATAATTATTTTATCTCTACTCGTTAAATGGTTTATCTCTCAAGTTTAATTACCAGTATTTATACGAGTTGTTCCATTCCTCAAGTTTATGACTTGTACTCTTAAAGTGATCTCTCTTTTCATATTTGTCTTTGACATCACGATTTCGTGTGGTAATTTGACTTTTTAAGTTATCCCCGTGTCGATTTTATTCGTCTTCTTTTCTAGTCTTTTAAGTTTCTTTCACGATACCTTAAGTAGGTTAATTTCCTCTTGTTCTTTTGACTTACTCTTTCTTATTTCTGTCGAATTCACCATATACCCTGTGGTAGTCCGTCTCGTATAAATATACACACTGATGTGTGTGTGTGTGTGTGTGTAAATACAGTCTTTCGATTGTGTTTCTTTATTACCGACTTTGGATGGATTGGACCCTTTTCTTTGTTCTGTAGATTCAGGTCCTTCGGATTTATTACAGTCCTATTTTGATTTCTCTGGGTGTTGTTCTATGTAATATTAATTTAACCGTTTTCAATTTCTCTTTTAAAATTTTCGTTGTTGTTGTTGTTTTTTTTTTTGAACGATATGTCTTTTATTTTGGGAATTCTAGCACTCGTCTAAAGAGTCGTCTTTGGAACCGCCAAATTTCCGTTACCTACTATATAATTATCACGACCTTTTTTTTTTGTTTCTGAGTTGGTTCTCATGAGGTGGGTACTTTCGACGGTAAGTCTTTCTCTCTTCATCAAAAGGTTTTTTTCTTTTGTGTTTTCGACTTGTAGTGACTTGACTGGAATGTTTTTGTAATTTCTCTCAAGAAGTTCGACTTTATTTTCTTATGATTAGTCATTATATTTTTGTATACTTGTATATTTTGAACGACCATTTCCATTCATACGTTCAATGGACTCTTATGATATTACTATATTACTTTCACTTTTACTTTTGTGATCAGTGAGTCAGCACAGGTTGAGAAACGTTGGGGTACCTGACATCGGACGGTCCGAGGAGACAAGTGCCCTAAAAGGTCCGTTCTTATGACCTCACCCAACGGTAAAGGAAGAGGTCCCCTAGAAGGACTGGGTCCCTAGTTTAACGTCTACCTAAGATATGGTAGACTCGGTACTCCCTCCTTTGTAATATTACCACCACCCATTTATATTATGACCATACTTCTAGTTTTCTGTTTTCCTGATTTTATTGACATTACTTTAAACAATTACCTTTGTGTCATATTTATACTGTGGTTTTTGTATTTTAAACTCCCCTATACATTTTTACATCACGAAACAAGACGTAAACTTCAATAGTCGAATTTTATCTGACAATAATGATATTCCAAAAAAAACCCCCCCATTCATAGTACCTTTGGTGTCCTGTTTTTTGATAATCTATGAAATTTTTCATATCTCTTTCTTTAGTTCCGTACGGTGATGTTTTTTTTTATTATTAGTTTAACGTTTCGTTCTCTATTTTTCGTCGTCTTTTCTTATTTCCTTGACGTTTTCTCGGTATTTTGATTCTCATACCTATGTCATTCAGGTACATATGAAATGTGCATTTATTTGGTTTAAGAGTGTAATTTTCTGTATCTAAGTAACTTATTTAATGTTTTGTTAAGGGTGATGTACGACGTATGTCCTCTGAGTGAAGACGAAATTCCTGTGTAAATTCGAGCTTCACTTCCTTACTCTTTCCTATAAGGTACGTTTTCCTTTTGTTTTGTCCGTCTGTATCGATATGAATATAGTCTGTTTTATAGATTCGTTTATCGACATTATTCTCTGTTTCTTATGCTATGTTAATATTTCCCCAGTTAAGTAGTTCTCGTATATTAGTTTATATGTATACATATATGGGTTGAAGTCTGGTTGATTTATATATGACATTTGTAATTGTTTGGATAAAGATTGTCTTTATCTGTCGTTATGATAATGTCTTACCCTGAAATTATGGGTCAAAAGTTGTCATCGATCTAGTAGGTATGTCTTTTGGTCAATTTTTTAAACAGAATAGTATGTACAATCTGGTCTATCTAGAATTGTTTACATGTGTCCTCTCATGTAGGTTGTCCTCGTCTTAAGTGTAAGGAAAGTTCGTATGCCTTGTAAGACGTTCAATTTGGTCCACAATCTAGTGTTTATTCAGAATTATTTGAATCCTTTTGACTTTATTATAGTTTATACGAAAGGTTGATGTTACAATGTTTTGATCTTTAGTTATTGTTAATTTTTTTGACCTTTTAAGTGTTTATACACTCCTAATATACGATGGCTTGCTGGTTACGGATTGTCTTCTTTAAATTTTTTTTTTTAAGGAACTCTGTTTACTTGTACCATTATGTTGTCTTTGAATAACTTACGTCGTATTAAGATAGATTCTCCTTTCAGTATCAGTATTTACGGATGTAATTCCCTTTCCTCTAGAGTTAATTTGTTGATATGAAATGTAGACTTTCTTAGTCTTTTCCTTCTTGTGTAATCCGGGTTGCAATTATCTACTTTGATTTTTTCTATTCTTACCCTTTTTAAATTTATCACTGATCTTTCCTTTATCTTTCATTGTGCAGAGGAAAACCCCCACCCCCCCGCCTCTGTCCTCCTCTATTTTCCACACCAAGTTTAAAACGAGAAATTCCATAGAACTTTAATATCCAAGTGAGAGGGATTTTAAAGTTTTTCGCACTTGTAGAAGGTCCTTGCCACTCTTCTCGGGGGTCTTTGACGAAAGTCTGGACCCGGTGGGTGTCTCGGGGGTGAGGGGGGTACTTTTACCCACTTTTCGCTTCCCTTATTGTTCCTGAAACACTGACAGGTATCTAGATTCGGTTTGGCTCTCTTGAAAGGTCCACAAAGAACCCTGAGGGAAGGTCTGCTCGACGAGGAGTCTTAGAAATGGACAGACACGAAGGGACTTGAGGACTTTCAGAGGTCACAAACATTCTCTACCATAGTAGATCGTAGACTGCTCAGAGACCGTCTGGTATCTGGAGCGCTCGCATTTGGAGATATGGTCTCCGCCAACCAGCTGACGAGAGGGCTCCGTACCAACGGAAGACGACGGGTCCTAGTGAATACCGAGTCGACAATCAACTTGCAGAGTCGGGAAAAGTAGATGTCGTGGACGTGGACACCTTGAGGCACTGCCTACACAAATGGGAGGTCCCGGAAGACAGAGTGGCGAGGTTCAACGTCGTAGAGTCGGACGTTCCGTAGGCCGAAAGTCTAGGGTAACGTCTATTAGAACGAGTCTTGTGTTTAAATGCCGCTGATGTGGAAAGACCCACAAGACCTAAGAGACTTAGACGAGACTTCTGAAACGACTCGTCGACAAGGTCTAACCTACTCGACTTGGCGAGAACCACGATACTCAAGTGACTCTTCCTGCATGTCCGCCGACACCGGGTGCACAGTCTCTGGTCGTGGGTCTACTTAGAGTCGTCCGTGGATTTCTTAGACGTCTCTAGTCTACAGAGATGGAATGAACCTTCGACAGGGTTAGAACAGGTGGACCTGAATTCGTTATTGCAGTACGACTTTTTACTGACGAAAGGTCTTAAAATGATTGAGTTGATGGAGGTTGTGGATAGTGAGTCAGTCACGATACTGTATTATGGACTTTGAAATGAACTTGAACCTCTTTGAGGGTGTGATTTTTGTGATGCTCAGAAACCTTAGCACGACCTGCCATGGGAAGTTGACAATTTCCTTCGGGAGGGGGTAGATCAATTAACGGGGGTGAAGTGGTAGTAGTGGTCCGTCTAGTAACCGTTGTTCCTCTTGGTTCTCTATACCCGGTAGTCTAGGGCTGAGAGTGATCTTTTCGGGTCAACAGATACTTCGGAGATAACGTTCTACCACAGAGGAGAAAAGAAACTTGTCCCTTTCATCCGTCCTTCGGGGTAACACCTCTCGAGTCGATAAATATAAGAACCAAAAGGTAACGGAAGGAAGATGTTCATATAATCTCTTGGTGACCTCTCTCTTTTGATACTTCAAACAAAAAATCTTTACTGATACTTTCGAAAATAGTGACGATATGGGATTTCTCGGATTCGAGATACGAAAAACTTTAAGGTAACCATCAAAAATATTTTATAATTAATATAATGGATAACGTGTTATATATTGACATTGAATAAAATATGTGTCGTCGAACGTGGGGAGTCGGGAGACTGAGATGTGACAGGTTAGGGAAGAAGGGAGAGGTTATGATGCAAGAGATATTGACACTTCGACAAAGATAAAAGTGATCAAAAAAAAAAAAAATCTAAGTGATCAAACACCTGAAAAATCTAAGGTGTATATTTACCATAGTATAATGTAAAGAGAAAGAAATAGACTGAATAAGTGAATCATATTACGGAAGGTTCAGATAAGCACAACGACCTTTACCGTTTTAAGGGTAAAATGAGAAAAAATACTGACTTATCATGAAGTGACATATATACACGTATATATATACATCATGACGACGACGACGACGACGACGACGACGACGACGACGACGATTCAGCGAACCGCACAGACTGAGGCACGCTGGGGTATCTACCGTCGGGTGGTCCGAGGGGGAAGGGACCCTAAGAGGTCCTTTCTTGTGCTCACCCAACGGTAAAGGAAGAAGTTACGTACTTTCACTTGTCACTTTCACTTCAGCGAGTCAGTACAGGCTGAAAGACGTTAGGGTACCAGACGTGGGATGTCCGAGGAGGTAAGTCCACTAAAAGGTCCGTTCTCGTGACCTCACCCCGTGGTGACGGAAGAGGCTATGTCTCATGATGAGTCATATATCTGTATACCGAAGGGACCACCGAGTCACCATTTCTTAGACGGACGGTTACGTCCTCTACGTCCAAGATAGGGACCTAACCCTTCTTTGGGACTTCTTCCTTTATCGTTGGTGAGGTCATAAGAACGGACCCTTTAAGGTACTTGTCTCCTCGGACCGTCCGATGTCAGGTATCTCCCAGTATTTTTCTCAACTTGTACTGAATCGTTGATTTGATATAGATATGTACATATGTGTGTGTGTGTATATATATAGAAATAGGTAAGTAGTCAAACTATAAAAATGAGTAAGTAGGTAAGTACAAAAAGGTATATATATATATATATACCTATATACGGACAACTACCTGTGATTCAAACAAAAGTATAGAACCTTCAACGTTTATTACGTGGAAAAGTTTAATCACAAAAACAAAAAAAGTCTATATATGAGTCCTCACATTGACGAGTCATCGACATGAAAATCAAAAGACTCCTTGAAGGTAGGACAAAATACGTCACCGACGTAGTTAAATGTAAGGGTGGTTCTCCCCTGGTCCCGAGAGAAAGAGGTGTAAAGACGGTGGTAAACAATAAACACAGGAAAACTACTATAAGTCTATATTCCATCATAAAGTAACACTAAAACTAAACATAAAGGGACTACTAATCACTACAACTCGTATAAGGGTTGACAGACAACCGGTGGATGTAAGGCAAAACCTTTTTACAAATAAGTCCAGAAAACGGGTAAAAGTCATCCCAACAAATAAATAAATAAAAAAATCAACATACTTGACACATATATAAAATCTATAATTACGGATAGTCAGTATAGTTTTCGTTTACAAAAGAGGACTAAGTCACATAACAGACTTAAAAAAAAAAGGTAGAAGTTATAATTGTGCCGATTTGCTTTCCCGTCTATAAAAATATTTAAAAATTTTTTACATACGACTATACTATCGACAGTGTTATGTTCCATTGTTTTAACAAATTTTACTCTAAATTCTTTTGATTCGTGATGATCTCGGTAGAGTACCCTTTTTGGGCTTACTGACAAAACCAGTGGGGTCATTATGTCGGTGATACCTTTTGTAATACCTCAGAAGAGTACTTTAATTTATCTCTTGGTTTTATACTAGGTCGTTAGAGTGAAGACCTAGATATAGGTCTTCATTTACTTTTCTTCATTTCCTTTACTTTGGTATTAGAGTTTTGCTATAGACGTGGGAGTACCAGTGACGTAATGATAAGTGTTATCGGTTCCACATCTTTGTTAGATTGACGGCACTCAAACTTTCTTATTTCTTTTACGCTGTATGTTTCGTCGTATAATAAGTCGAAATTTTTCTTCCTTAAGGACGGTAAAGCTGCGACTTACATGGACTTCTGATAATACAATTCACTTTATTCGATCTCTTTTTGTTTATAATGTACCGTAGTGAACATGAATCTTAGAGCTTTTGTCTTTAAGTTTGAGTCTTTGTCCTACGACCAACGGTTCCCGCTCCTCGTCTTCTTTGGCCCTCTCCGACCATTTTCTCATATTTAAAAGTCAATATTCTACTTATTCTAGAAAACAAGAGGACGTACTGGAACACTGATATTAACTATTATGACATAATACATTGACTTTAAACGATTCCCTCATCTTGAACATAAGAATATTTTTTACTATTTATAGATTACACTATCCACACCATTAATGAGGTTGACGTCTTTTTAAAAGTGTCACATACAGTTTAGTAGTGTAACATACAAAATTTTATAATATTAAAATATATAAAATATATAGAATATTAAAATATACAGAAAATATTAAAATATATCTATTCATTTCCACTTTTTTACTGTATAATCTTTTATATGTTATAAATGCATTCGGTGTCCCATTATATATGTTACAAAATCTACATCTATCTTTTATTCTTTCTTTTGAATCTTTGTTGAGGACGACTTAGAACTTTATTTATTATTTTGTCTATCTAAAAAGATAGAATTAGCACTGTCTGTATCTCGTGTGTTAACAGCAATCATCATAAATTTGTACTTTTTTGAGATGAATAGTGAAACACAGATAAAATGAAAACAACGATTGTAGACATAGAATGAAAAATATCACTTTTAAGGTCCGTTCTAAAGGTCCACTCAACAGTTTACAAATCTATAAATGGAACGGAATAGTTTTATACTAAAAACCTGTGAAGGTTTCTAACGTCACCTTCTCCTCTATTACATTCGGTTTACTATGAAATATTATTTGAATAAAGGGAACTCGTCTGTACCGTTATGTTTCTTAAAATGTGGTTGTCTTCCTATTTTCGGTTCGAGAGGATTTGATATGTCCCACGTCCAGGTGTCTGTGTGTGACAATAACTCGACGGGTGTATTGAAGGAGAGTCCGCACCTCTCGAGGGTCAGACTCACGACCTACCTGAGAGTTTTAGTACCGAACGCAGGGAAGATTTCATTTTCGTCATGAGACTTTAACATTTATATCTTGTTGAATTAGTCTCGGTTGTCCGGTGTTATTATTTCCAAACCTATCAGTGTCAAATTTTCGATACTGATCTTTTAGAAGTAGAAATCGGAAGGAGTACAATCGGTTGTCTGTCATCAATTAGGAATATAGGGATATCGTCACTTTTTTTTTTTTTTTTACTCCCTTCTTACAATAAACCATTGTATATAATGGGTTCGTAGAAAAGAAAATTTACTGGCATCCAATTGGTCTGTTAGTAAACCAACCTATTACTACCATGTGAATCTACAGAAATTGTATAGATTTTCATTTACGGGACACTAAAACATTCGGTTTCAATTTATATAAACGTTCTTACGAAGTGACCTAGAATGTAAGAGGTCTTACACTCAAGAGTCAGGAAAGTTATTCGATAGTAGAAGGAGGGTTGGGGTTTAAAAGTCCGAATTTCTTACCACAGGGTTTTACTTTCGATGTTAACAGTTGGTCAAAGTCTTATCCTTCTATTTATATAAGGGTTCCAATATATACAAACGACTTCAGATCTAAAAATAATCTACGGTAGTTTCAGTAAGAGACACCGTACTAAAACCTTCCGTCTCTATGAAGGTGAAATGTGTTCGACGTTTTTTCGATCTCCTTTTCTGAGTTCTCTCACAGCTACGTGGTCCATCCTTTTCCAGTTGTGGACCAGAGTGGAGTGGTGTGAGTTCCTAGGTATACGTTAATACTCATTGTCGTCCGTACCGGAAGAACTCTGACGACGACGATGACGACGATTCAGTGAAGTCAACACAGGCTGACACGTTGGGGTATCTGGTGTCGGGTGGTCCGAGAGACAGGGACCCTAAGAGGTCCGTTCTTGTGACCTCACCCAACGGTAAAGGAAGAGGTTACGTACTTTCACTTTTCACTTTCACTTCAGCGAGTCAGTACAGGCTGGGAGTCGCTGGCGTACCTGACGCCGGGTGGTCCGAGAAGGCAGGTACCCTAAAAGGTCCGCTCTCATCACCTAACCCCACGATAACGGAAGAGACCCGGAAGGACTCTGACGACGACGACGACGATTCAGCGAAGTCAGCACAGGCTGAGACACGCTGGGGTGTCTGTCGTCAGGTGGTCCGAGGTGGCAGGGATCCTAAGAGGTCCGTTCTTGTGACCTCACCCAACGGTAAAGGAAGAGGTTACGTACTTTCACTTTTCACTTTCACTTCAGCGAGTCAGCACAGGCTGGGAGTCGCTGGGGTACCTGACGTCGGGTGGTCCGAGAAGGCAGGTACCCTAAAAGGTCCGTTCTCATGACCTAACCCCACGGTAACGGAAGAGGCCCGGAAGAACTCTGATTTCCGTAAATTAAGGACAGTACAAACAGAAAGATTAAAATAAAGATCAGTAGTACTAGTTGTCCTCTTAGACCTACCTCAATCTTATTCTAGTATCTTCGAATTTTTCGACGTAAATCCCGTTCTTATGAGTTTAAATAATACCTTACCGTAATCCATAAACGAAAGACGACTACATCCATTCAAACCATTTAAAAAAAAGACGTAATTATCAACCTTCTTCCGGGTTCCGAAAGGACCTGAGTCTTGACAAATCATTCGTCCCTAAAAACACGACGTACAATTTTACATGCTGTTGTAACGAAGTAAACCCGTTGACGAGTTTTCTCTACTTATTACTCGACGAAAGATCCATTCTCAAGAACTCAACGACAACTTCTATGAGATTTCGAGTCCAACGATTTTAAATGAGAATTTCGGTAAGTAAACTCTGTTTAGAATTGGTTCAACAACAATAAGTCAACGATTCAGTATAGACTGACACTGGGGTACTTGACGTCATACGATCCGAAGGGACAGGAAGTGATAGAGGGGTTTAAGCTAGTATGGGTCCAGGTGACTCAACCATTATGATAGGTGGTAGAGTAAGAGATAACATGGGAAAAGGAGAAACGGGAGTTAGAGGGGTCGTAGTACCAGAAAAGGTTACTCAGTCGAGAAGTCTAGTCCTCCAGTTTCATAACCTTGAAGTCGAAGTCGTAGGTTACTTATAAATCCCAAGTAAGGGACTTACTACACGGACCACCGTTTTCATTTCTGACTACGATATTTATTGTTATAACGTATCCTTGGACCTTACAATCCAGGTACTTAGTTCCGTTTGACATACACCAGTTCGTCCTCTACCGTTCTCACTTGTATCTGTAAAATCCCTGGTCACTTGATTTTACCTACCCTTACCCACTTAAATTAAGTCTACTGGTAATACAGATGATGACACCCGTTCTTAGGGAATCTTCTTTACTTCATCGAGGATATCAGTTGTTTTCTCAGGTTTTACGTTATGAACCCACGTTAGAGTTTTTGCTATCTTACTAGAGACAAGTAAAGGTTCCGTTTGTTAAGTTGTAGTGGTATTAGGTTCAGATACAGGGTTGGTGATTATAACTTCTTCGACTTCAACTTGTTAAGATACTTCTGGATGTACTGGAAGCTCTTGATTGTGGTTTTTTTCTACAGGAAAAGTGGTATCCTCTAATCTTACGTTTTCATCTTTCAGTTCTCTATGGACCTCATTGTCCGTTCAAACCGGAACCACATGTTTTATTTCGTACAGTTTCCGATTGTTCTCAAAACGGTTCTCTTACGTGATCAGTGTCGTTTGTGGGAGAAGATTGTTGTGTTCTCTACTGAGATGTGTACCTGTAGTGGTCTACCAGTTATGACTTTAGTCTAACTAGTTGGTTTTCCCTTCATGTTTTCGTTTTGCGTCAATATTAAATCATAAAATGTTTTCATTTAATCAATAGTCTAAAATAATAATAATTTCCATTTTTATTTGAAATAAAAAATAATGGAACACTTTTTAGGATCATTTCTTAGAAATTTTAATTAAAATACTAGAAAGGATACGAGTTCCGTTAGCTACTAGTGATCAGATTAGTATTTACAAAAAGACCGGACTACGACCGAGATAGCAGATAGTTTAGTGTACAAGTATTTATATCCGAAGATCGGTCTCAGTGAAAAGAGTAGACATCTCAAAAGGGGGAATAGATGAAGTTTTTTCAAAACATTTAACCCTTTGTTTTCTATTCTTTAACGATAATACAACACTTAAATATTTTTTATATAACATAATGTCATAGAATTTACACAGGGCTTGGACTTTTATTTGAGGAATAGTTTTAGATTCTCGTTCCAAGATTTTTGATGAACCCCTACTCATTAAATTCCGATCTACTATTTTTGTCCAGTTTAAGGGGAAAGGAAATATTGTAATATCATAAAAGTATTGATATTATAAAAATATTGATATATTATGGCATTAATCAGATTACCGTAAAAATCGTTTGTACATAACTCGTAGAAAAAAAAAAAAATACATGGTCCGTGGGAATATTCATAATTATGAAATGTAAGTAATTGAATTGACTAGGACTGGTATCGGGACACGATGTGTGAGATTGTGTCCTTTTGGTTCTGTTTCTTCAATTTATTGGACGGGTCTCAATGTCTCGACCATTTTCTCTCTGGATCTAAAACTTGTTTTGTCACGACGAGTCTCAGAACCGGGAATTGATGAGACATTAAAGTACTGAAAGTATCTGTACTTGTTTTAGTACGCGGTATTTCTAAAACTTTTGAGACACGATAATGAGTTAATAGTAGGAAAGATCAGAGGTGTCTATGACAAATCTATAGAGGGACTGTGGGTCCCTAAATGCAAGGTTCCCGATAGTCATTTGGAGTCCGGGTTGTGTGCAGGAGTCGAGGTCCCTTTGTAGAATCGAGGAGGGGTAGGTGTGGTTATGTGACCTTACCCTTCGAATTCCGGGTATGACTAAATTAAAATGAAAGGAAAAGAAGGACTCGGAAATTGTGTTTTAGAAATAAGAAACGAACGGCATACAAAATTGGACTAAAAGAAGAGAGTCACGACTCCACAGGAAAAAAAAAAAAGGGCGGTTAGTACCGATTCTCCAGACCGAGAGTTATGGGTGTGTATAATTTTATCTTTAAGAAGACTAATTTATATAAATATATAGATATAAGGATGTAGTGTCAAAATGATATTTTCCAGGTGAGGTGATCTCTTGGTTATTGATATTTTAGATAGGGGGTACTAATTCTTAGATTCCTACCATATTCAGCTACTGGAATCGTCAAGGATTTTAAAGTCTGAAAGACTTAAACCGTCATATACCTGCGACAGAGACCGCCCCGATTATTAGTGGTCAATGCCATAAAACTGTCCACTCGATCAGAGAGGGTCCCTCTCGGACACATTCGCGTTTGTCTTTCCGGAATTATGACCTTGACGGAGTCTCCTTCTCTCATATCCACTCTATAATACTCTAATGGGATCTGTCTAATATTTTCCTTATATCTCCTGGTGTAGAAGTACTCTACCTCTTTTCTAAGAGGTGTCTAAGGTGGTTTTATTCCCGTTTCTAGGTTGTTTCGACCTTTCTTAGTAAGAAAATGGTCTGTTCGTTTACCTCTTAAAAATAAGTAAATTACATGAGACTTCTACCGTAGAAAATGGTGAAAATGAATTACCTCTGGAGAAAATCTACCCTCTTTTAGTCAGTTAATACCAGTTTTTTATCCGACTGATGTAAGTCCAAAATTATTTTGTAAGATCTTGAGTGTCCTTTTTGTTTTAAGTTAGTTGAAGATTCATATTTCTTCAGGTGTCTCACTGTTATATCAGTGTATTTTAATTAAAACATCGTCCAATTTGTAGTTTATTTTCTTGTTGGTTACTAGACTATTTCATTATGTCCGATTTGGAATAAATTTTCTACCGGATAGGACTCATAAATTTGGAGAAACTTTTATTTAATTATAAAACTTTAGGTACACCATCATAAAGGTGACACATACTTTTTTATACATTCCTAGGACACCATACCTAACGTAATATGGCGATAAGAGTTAGAGGAGACAAGATGATCCAGTACTGGAGATTTCTTTGTATGCTTCATTCCCTAAAGTTTCAGTCTAATGTAAAATTTACTGGAAACTATTCGTGACACATATTTCGTTAGATAAAGGTAAAAATCGATTTTGTCACGACTGTAAGCGAAACGGTTCTAAAACTGATTAGTCTCGACCGACAAAAGATTCTCTAATATAAAATTTAAATTACTATACAAAATAAAAGGAGTACCCGTAATACGACAACCTTCCATACTACCGTGTTTAGTGTGAAATATTGTACTTATGCACAGGACACGTTCGGTACGCACTGTCTTGTGCAATGTCCCACCACTTTACTGGATAAAGTTAGTTCATAGATCCACTTCAGTGGTACGAAATAAAGGTATAGTGTCGCGGAACTAAAAAATTTTTTACTTCGTTAATATTTCTATAAATTTAAAACTAAACCTCTAATATTCTTTTTACAAATATAAAATCAAATTATAAAATGTAAGTCGACTGAACAGTTGAACATGTGGTTTACAAATTTCCTTGGTCACCAACATAGATCTTTTACCTGAGGTAGTTTATTGGACCAATAAAGGTCAAGTCATTACACGTGGAAATATAACAAAAATTTCGTGGGGATTCTTTATCTGATTATCTCATACATATCAAAACGGATATCGGAGACCCAATATCCTTTTTGATACTCGTCTGTCGATTAGACTAGTGGAAATTCAGACTAACAGATCGTTAGAATGCAGTTAAGAGTTCTACCGACTTTTCTTTTAAAGTCAAATCACTGTATAATAGAACATATTTCTGTTAAAATATGTTTGAGGTGACTCGTTCGTGATAGGTCGGGTAGGTGAAATTTTCTATAATCTACCAATACCTATACAAAGTACCTCAGTAGTATCATAGACAATACCCTTAGTCATTACACGGGATCTAATTTTTTTTTTTCTTTTTTTGGACAAATATTCGATTACTCACCTCCCTCTTTAAGTTCAGATAATAACAAATTCCCTTTATGTGGTCCTCTGTTGACGTTGACAAAATTAATCTCATTAACAGAGAGAGTAGATCACCAATAAATTTATATCGTTGACATTAATAGACCTAAATTCAAGTTCTGTTCTTTAAACAGTTCGTAACTAGGAGTCTTATTTTAATTAAGTTTTTAAAAACATAACTTAAAACAAGTATTTTGACAGAGTGAGACTCACATAATCAAAAATATACTAAGATTTATATTACTTATAGGGAAATAAATTTACTAATGTCTTATTTGGTCTCTTAGTCTCTTTCGTCAATAAGACTTCCGGTATTCCTTGTTATTATTATTGGTTGATTATTATTATTATCGGTTGATGACCTGAAGGGACCACAGAGTCTACCATATGAGACGGACGTCACGGCCTCTAAGTCCAAGATAGGAACCCAGTCCTTCTAGGGGACCTCTTCCTTTATCATTGGGTGAGGTCATAAAAACGGACCTTTTAGGGTGCCTGTCTCCTCGGACCGTCCGATGTCAGGTACCCCAACATTTCTAGCCTGTGCTGACTCGTTAAAGTGAAATTAACTCTTATAATTCTTCCGAAAGAATAGAGAAGAAGGACAAGAGACCTTGAGACTTAAATTAACCTATATGGAAATGGAAAGAGAAAACGGAAAACGAAGAGAAGAAAAGAGTCGATAAACATTCCGGAGGAATCAGTTGGTAGAACGGAAAAACGTAAAGAAAAAGGAACCCTACTAAAACCAGTGGCGGAGGACATGTTACAATACTTGGAGTCAGGTATCAAGAAATCCGCGAGACAGATAGTCTAGATTGGGGAACTTAGACAGTGGAGGTGACATATTAGTAGTCCCTAAACTAAGTCCAGTATGGACTTACCGGGTCTCCAAAAGGGATGCAAGAAGTTAAGGTCAGACTAAAACCGTTATTCCTCTAGTTCTAGACTCGATGTCGATCGTTGTCCAAAACAAAAACGACTGACATATGTCAAAGAGGTAGAAGTCAACGTTTCTTTTATTAGTTAGACTAAAACTATTACTGGTAGACCACTACAGGTACACATATTAATAGAGAAAACGACAACCTTCTTCCACAGACGATACTGGTGACACAAGAGAACTTTTTTGAGGGTGACTAAGACTTCGACTTCGAGGTTATGAAACCGGTGGAGTACTCTACTCGACTGAGTAATCTTTTCTGGGACTACGACCCTTTCTGACTTCCGTCCTCTTCGCCCTCTGTCTCCTACTTTACCAACCTACAGAAGTGGTTGAGTTACCTGTAACGCAAACACATTTCAGACCCTCTATCACTTCCTGTCCCTTCGGACCGCACGACGTCAGACACCCCACCGTTTCTTAGCCTGTACTGACTCGTTGACTGGTTTGTTTGTTTTCTTCTTATGTTAACAATTTGTCAAGGTTCTTTGTGTTTCCGTATTACCTCGTCAGTTATTATAAGCAGTACTAATAGATTTCAGAAGTGTTGTACAAATTTTATATGAGTCTTTAGTCGTAAATGATGTCGTCGTTTAAAAATTTATTACACAATTTTTAAAACTCTTTAATGTAACCTTATAAAGTTCATCTTTATAAGTTGTCTATATAAAGGATGATATGTCGTATACATTAGAACGGTACAATTCTTAAAATGTCGAAAAATTTAGTACATTTAATAGTAGTAATATTGTTTACTGTTCCATGGTTCCACCATATTTCCTCACTGTCGGTAGTCCCTTTGTATACTACGTACTAGACGGGAACACATCGTCACTAAGAAGGATACTTAAGAAACGGTGACAAGTGTCCTTTTCCGATTGTTCGGTCTCCAAGTGTGGACGCCAAGGGTTGTTTTTACAGACGGACAGTCAGGTCCTCTCCCGCGTGTTTCCTCTCCCTTTAACTGTTCTTTTTCACCCTTTATGGATCCCGTTTAGATCCAACACGTCAGGTCACTTCCCCGTTCAGGACCCAATACCTACGCCACACCCGACCTCCTATAACCGAAAGGGAAGCGGAGTGTAACGAGTCCCGTCTAGTGAGTGATTGGCGAAGCCACGGTAAGGGGCGACGTACCTTGCGTGCCGTCTCGTCCCTACGGGTAGACAGGGGTTCGTAGAGGAAGAGGGTCGCTGGGCCAAGACTCCAAGGACTTGTACCGACGTGTGACTGAGGTGGTTCCGTCGAAACTTCTTTGAGTGCGAACCCGGGGTACAGTCTGGGTGATTTAATCTGTTCTCGGTCGTGCAAGTCCCACCATACCGGTGTCTGAGTCCGGTTGTTCTAATCTTGACTTGTCACCCGTCCCTCTCTCCGTTGTTCTACCGTACATGTGTGTGTTAAGGTTTCTGCCCCCCTCTCGTTGACTCAGACTCCTAAGTGATCGATTACTAGAAACCTCTAAGGTGGGTGGATGTTGTGTTAGACATATTTTCTTTCTGTTACTTGTTTTGGTAGATGAGGTATTTTAGTCTTAATTACCTTGGGCTTCCTGTTTATAAAACTTCTTCATATAATTTATAGTAGTTTATATACTCTTCAAATTATAAACATGTCCGTATTTTTCTACATTGTACTTATGTTGACCTCTATCACTTGCGTGTTTTATATTAACACCTATATTATTTGAGTTGTATAACCAACTCCTCGCATTACTGAGTACATCTTCTTACCTAATCACTTAATCATAGCTAATTGCCAGATCAGTTCCGATACCAAAAAGGACACCAGTACGTACCTACACTCTCAACCTGATACTTCTTCCGACTCGCGGTTTCTTAACTACGTAAACTTGACACCACAACCTCTTCTGAGAACTCTCAGGGAACCTGACGTTCCTCTAGGTTGGTCAGGAAAGACTTCCTCTACTTGGGACCCCAAAGAAACCTTCCTTACTACGATTTCGACTTCGAGGTCATGAAACCTGTGGAGTACACTTCTCAACTGAGTAACCTTTTCTGAGACTACGACCCTCTCTAACCCCCGTCCTCCTCTTCCCCTGCCGGGTCCTACTCTACCGACCTACCGTAGTGCCTGAATTACCTGCACTCAGACTCACTTGAGACCCTCTACCACTACCTGTCCCTCCGGACCGCACGACACTAAGTACCCCAGCGTTTCTCAACCTGTGCTGACTCACTGACTTGACTTGACTTGACTTCCTCATAGAGGNCTTCGAGGTCATGAAACCTGTGGAGTACACTTCTCAACTGAGTAACCTTTTCTGAGACTACGACCCTCTCTAACCCCCGTCCTCCTCTTCCCCTGCCGGGTCCTACTCTACCGACCTACCGTAGTGCCTGAACTACCTGCACTCAGACTCACTTGAGACCCTCTACCACTACCTGTCCCTCCGGACCGCACGACATTAAGTACCCCAGCGTTTCTCAACCTGTGCTGACTCACTGACTTGACTTGACTTGACTTGACTTCCTCATAGAGGTCTTTAGTAGTCCTTTCTTATTTATCTTTTACATTTCTTTTCAAAGTCTCTACTTCATCTCTCGATCTCCGTTTTTTCGGTTTTGGAAGTAGTTTCCGTATTCGAGGGTATCCACAAGAAAAAGGGAGAATGGACCACAGGGAAAAGGAAGAATGGACCTCTCGATAGTAAAGGTCCTGGGGGACCGAATTCGGGATACTAAAGGTCACAAAGGTCATAAGGATGCCACCCCGAGTCTTCTATTAGAGATTATGCATACGAGTAGTATTGTATGTGTCTTCCTTAACGGATCACACCCTTGACCTTTTTGCTTGACTCTAGATTCGTCTTCGACCACTTTTTTTAAAACAACGATCCCGACACAACCTGTACAAATTTTTATTTGAAAATTACACAAAGGGTTAGTGTTATGACAATTTTAATAATACTGGTTATAGATCCTGAATTTTCTCATAAAAGTACTTTGAATTAAACTTTAAGACGAGCAATACTAAAACCCCTTTAAAACATAAACTAGAGGAATTTTTTTTTTACGGATGATGGTTGTGTTCCAAAATTTAATCGACTGACCCTGTCTGTCTTTAAGTCTCACTGAGTCCCTAGGGACCTTGGTCTTTGGGAGAATGGTCTCCGTTCCCACCTGTGGTTTGACTTCTTCGTCTACTTTGATGTACTGTGTGTCTTCTCAGTTCCAAGTTTTACAGTGAATTTTACACACCGCACCCCTTCCCATCCGTCTTTTATGAATATAGACTACCCCTGTCTCCGACTAAATACCTTTTTCGGTTTAAACTTTCGCTCTCTCCGTTCTTACTTCTAGAATCCATGACTAGTCTTTCTTCCCTGGCGGATCTCGTGCCTGACAATAAACAGGGAACGGAAATCCAGGTTGTCTCCGGATTTCTTACCCATATGACTTCGTGTCGTCTGTACGTTCCTTCTTCACTTCTGGTAAATCTATAATGTTAATGCGATTTTAGTGTAAGGGTCGGAATTCTTCTGTAAGTAGAGGACTTGAACTTACTCTTGTGGCTGGGAAGGACTGAGGACCCCATAGGAGCGGTGAGTTTTATGAATACAGTGCTCCCTGAAAATGGACTTTGACTAAGTCCTTATCTTCGGTGTAATGTAATTGACTGTGGATTCTTACAGGAAATGGGTCGGTCTGTTTATAAGGAGACCTCATCGTAAGGGGAAGGAGTCGGTTCTGACGGAGATCTGACACCAAAATTCCTTTTCATTGATCTTGAGGAAGTACATCGACACTTTGGAATGTTCAGACTCCGTCTCGGGATTCCCATCTCTTTTTCTTTTTAGATACTCTTTTCCCTCGTTCTTCCTTGGTAGAGAAATACTCTGTTCTACACAAAGATTATAAGGTTTCGTTTACTCGAGTCGATCTTTCAGGTAAGATTCTAAAACAAACGAAAAGTTGTTCGTGATTTCACAAATTCATTTAATCCATAAAACATCAAGTCAGCGAGTCAGCACAGACTGAGAAACGTTGGGGTGCCTGACGTCGTGCGGTCCGGAGGGACAGGAAGTGGTAGAGGGCCTCAAAGGGGTTCAAGTACAGATAACGTAGTCACCACGGTAGGTCGGTAGAGTAGGAGACTACGGGGGAAGAGGAGACGGGAGTTAGAAATGGTCGTAGTCCCTGAAAAGGTTACTCAGTCGACAAGTGTAGTCTACTGGTTTTATGACCGTGAAGTCGAAGTCGTAGTCAGGAAGGTTGTTCGTAAGTCCCAACTAAAGTGAATTCTAAAGGACCAAACTAGAGGAAAGGTTCCCTGAAAGTCCTCAGAAGAGGTCGTGGTGTCAAGCTTCCGTAGTTGAGAAACCACAACGACGGAAGAAATACCAGGTCTAGAGTGTTGACATGTACTGGTGATCCTTCTGGTGTCGGAACTGATGCGCCTGACATCAACCGTCTCATTACAGAGACGAAAAGCGTGTGACAGATCCAAACAGTGTCGGAAGGGCGGTTCTTCGTGAGTAGAAGACTAAAGTACCGACGTTAGTGGTAGATGTTACTAAAATCTCGGGTTCTTCTCCTTTAGACAGTGACGAAGGTGGAAAGGGGGAAAATAAACGGTACTTCATTACCCCGGTCGACGGTACTAGTATCTAAAAACCGAAAACAAAAAATATAAATCAAAATTCGGCCGAGAAAGTGAGAGGAAGTGGGAGTAGTTCTCCAAGAAATCAAGGAGAAGTGAAAGACGGTAATCTCACCATAGTAGACGTATAGACTCCAACAACTACAAAGAGGGCGGATAGAACTAAGGTCGAAAATCGAGTAGGTCGTAAAGAGTCCTACACCAGGTGTATATCCAATTTGTTTGTCCACTGTCGTCCGTCGGGACAGAATGAGGAAAGAGTCAGAACTTGGTTAGTCAACAAGGTATGTCCCAAGATTGAATATAGAGGAAGTGGCCTAGTGACGGAACAGTGTAGTTTCTCCAACGTATTTAGTTACTTCGATTCTCAGTTCGGTACATCCCGGTGGGTTCTGACTACCCAACATTGTCTCTCAAGACTACTTTGGTACTGAGTGACCTCCTCTCTTACCGTTTGGTGGGGTCATATGTACGGTACTCTTGGAGTACTTGATATATTTTCCTGTTTTTGATCCATATTTCAAGGACTTTATAAAGTGGAGAAAATAAAACCGTGGTTAACGTGTGTAATTATCAGGTCAACATATTCGTTTGTATGTAGATAGTCGACGACGATGATAAAGGGGAGGACAATTTTGTCCGAGACCGACGTATCTTGTATAGGGTAGGGATTTAATGAAGGAGAGAATTATAGAACCGATTTGTCTGTACCAGACACAGAGTCTACGAGGTAAAGACGGAATGTTTAAAGATAACATAAAAGTGCTAGGTTGAAATCTTTACTAATTATGAATCAAGGGATTGACCCTTAAAAGGTTTTGAGATATATTTCGAGTCGTTATAGTTTACATAACGGGTTCTAATGTTAGACAAACGAATTATGTAACCGATATTCATAGTACATAAAGAATTAAAAATTAAGGTTCATAGACTATGTTACGGTCTTGTATCTTCTGTGAATTATTAAAAAGAAAACTTTACAATTATAATGTTTCTGTTTTTCAAGGTTCAAAAAGTATGAGAATTTATTTTTCAGTATTTTTAAATTTACACTATGATGATTAAAGTAAAACTTTGGTGAATTATTCTTGTTAAAATAAAAAAGAACCCTAGTTGAATAAAAAGGAACCGGTTAGTATTTACCTCGAGTTGATCATTTAGTCTAACAAAACATTCATTGTTCGTTTAATAGTTACTATTGATTAAATTATATTTTATACGTTTTCCGGTCAACTATTTATTGTTTTATAAAAAAAGACTTTTAAGTGCTATTCATACATGTTCTAACAGTCATTCTTCAGGGACTTTAGATGATTTAGTCGGAAGTCACAGACATCAAGAAACCATATCAAAATAGGAGGAGATCAAAAATACTAGGAGACTTTCACCGTCAAAAAAGGTACCACGAACCATAATGGGGAGAAGGTGTGTACGACAAAGATCGAGCACCACGAGTAAAAGAATTACCTGTTAATGTCGAGAGGTTGACAAAAGAGTTAGTGATGTTGATTTGTCTTTCTAAAAGTAATAACCGTTGTGAAAGTCGATAACTTATCGTTTACGTAGAATGAAATAAAGGGGAAACTTGATAAAAGAGTCGAAACATTTTTGTTTGGTGACGAGAGAGTTTGTAGTTCTTCCTTATTTATTTCAAAGTTTTAGATTATAGTTCTAGATCCATTTTCACTTAAACTTACCGTAAAAATACTCGTGTTGAAATCTTTGTTCATAAAAGGACGGAGAATTGTTTCTTGTCAACTATGAAATCTTTTAAATCGACTTAAAATCCTTAAATTTGGTATAAAGTGTAACAAAAGGTCTTAAAATTAATATGTAGGTTTTGTACAATTCACGTGTTATTTTTAATTTAATTAATTTACTTGAATTTTAAGAGTTTTATAGGTCGTAATTATGAAATCGGGTCAGTTTCGAATGAATTAACGTTGTAATTAAAGATTCTCACTTTATACAAGAAGATTGGACTCTTTGGGTCTTTTAAAATTATGTATGAAAAGTTTTATCTTCCTTTCGTAATAATAAAAAAATTAAAGTTTACTTCTATATACTTCGTCATGAGAATGATCTCCAGTCATTGTTTATATTGAGGGTTATTAGTGAATATAAGTAGTTTGTGCATGACACATGACCAGAGAAGTGTTTGTAGGAGAAACATTGAGATTTGAATATTTTGTCCATGTCCTGTCGAATTACTCAACAAACTTTTAGTGTGTCGACCCTAAGTTTAGGTTTAGACACAAGGTGATCGAGAACCAAGGAGAGTTCAACTTCCTGATGCTCCACGAACTTATTGTTGGAATAAGACCTAAAATTCTTAAAGAGGTAACCAGAGTTTTAAGGTTTGGTTAGTAACGTTCGCGACCCAAGATTAATCAACGTCCTTGAGAGGTTTGAATTTGTAAACTTTTTATTATACATGGTACCTAAAAATAACAGTCAAATTATGATAAAGATACATTTTTACTGATTTTTGGTGTCTGAAATAAAAGTTATAAAGTGTATTTATAGATATTTCCATAACACAGACCAAATCGGTTGAATGTAAAGATCCATTGCTGTTAAATTTCAAAGCTGAATATAAAAACACAAAAGGAAAGTAACACAAAAAATGGGAATTTCTATAATGGTCTTGAAAAGACCGTTTTATTTAATGTTTCCACTGACAAAAGAATATTCTGAAGACATCAAAAAACAATGTCCTTGTGACTCATACGAATATGTGACTTTTCGTTAAAAGGAGTACCTATAAAGGAATTCTGACTTCAAAGTCCTATATGTATATTTGTATATGTATGTGTATATGTATACATATATACAGATATATAGAGGTGTGTGAAGATCCACCGACGTCAGTGAATAAGAATGGTATACACACACGTACGAGCCAGTTTAAGTCGAGAAACGTTGGAACACCTGACCCCGAACGGTCCTAGAAGACAGTCACCCTAAAAGATCTTATGACCTCATCCAACGGTAAAGGAGGAGGTCTCCTACAATGGTTGGGTCCCTACCTTGGGTGTAGAGGACGTAGAGGACGGAACCGTCCGTCTAAGAAATGGTGACTCGATGGACACTTCCCAACGAAAATGAGGATTTATTATTATCGTAACGTGAAAAGGTATAAAGACAGTAGTGAGTTAAAATGTGACTTTTCGACTGACAATTCCTTCTCAGATATTTTTGGAACCACACATTTTCCTATTACGTTTAACCTGTCACTAAATAGACCGAGTTTGGTTTGTCTAAACTTTTTTTCGTATACGGTTGATCCGTCATTTAAACTTTTTATTTACTCGTGTAGAGACACTTGATCAAGACTTGTAAACCATTTGTCGTCTTTACTTAAATAAATCTTTCTGATAAAGAAGGAATTAGTTTTATAATAAAAGAAAGAAAAGTAGATAAGGGAGTAGAAATATTAACTCAACATTCAATGAACGTCTCTACGACGAACTGTCGTATAGAACGTTCATAAACTGTCAGAATGATACTACTAGTAGTGATTATTATAAAGACATTTATTACGTCGTATAAAAGGTTCGGAAAATATGTGTGAATCAAAACAAATATACGTAAATCAACATTGTTAGAGATAGTATTTTATCAATAAAAGAACTTTCATCTCGTTTTGAGGTCGGAAGACTATACACCCGATACATACCACTAAAGAAAGGTTTCTGATGTCATACTTTTCCCCCTCTTTTCTGATTAGAATATCATGTCTTGGAGTGGGTTTACTATTTTTAATCGTTGTCACAATCATATATGAGCTATAATACACTGCTTGTGCCATGAAAAGGTGACATTAGAAGGGGACTTTTGGACATTGTGATTAGATAGGTACTCTTTTTTTTAACCTGTTTATAGTTAATTCCCAGTAAGCTGTTTTTGTAGACTGACTATGGAAAGTTTTGACAGTTTCAATAGTTCTCGTTCCCTTTAGATTCTTTGACGGGAGTGTCGTCTCTACTGGTCTTCCACAATGTTGTCGATTTACCTTACACCACAGGACTTGCCCTAGAACCTTGTTTTCGACCTGTTGTCTATTTCGATTTATTTAATTTTATTTCACACCTGAAATCGATAATTATCCGATATCTAGAACCTGTTAATTAACACAGTTTGTGTGATATGTATACATTCTACAATTATCATCTCGTTTAAAAAAAGACTTCTTATATCCTTGATAGACGTAATAGTAGTGTTGAAAAGACATTTAGATTTAAATGAGATTTTATTCTTTTTTTACCCTTTCTTAAGTGTATGTGTGTGTGTGTGTGTGTAGGATTCAATGTCAATCTTTTGTCTCGAAGAGACTCTAGGTCACTAGATGGACCTAGTGATCATCTCCAACTAAAACTTGGTTTTTATTTTTCTAAAAGTTGGATTTTCGTTTCGAAAGGAGTTTATATTGTCAATGGAGAACTTATCGTAAGTAACATTTATTTCTAAACTGTATAAATTAATTTTTATTATCTAGGAATAAACGGGTTTTACTCCTCTTTCGTTTCCCGATTAAATCTTTTAAAATACATATACGTAGTTTGTGTCTTTTAAGGGTGTGAGTATGTGTGATTACTTATCAACTCATTTTCAGATTAAATAGGTGGTCATTTTATTTGTCGTACCCGTCAGGAAAAAACCTTTACCACTTTAGGTCAGTAAATCTAGAGGTAAAGACATCAGTACCGAAATTCCCTGAAAAGACGTTTACGACCAAAGTAAAAGAGAATGAGATAGAAAAGTCAATAAGTCTCCAGTAAGGATAGAGAGGTGAACCAACTTGGAGTTCCAATAAGGTCGAATAGAAACATTACAGACGTGGACCACAAGGACTAGAAGAATTTTGTCGAGTAGAGGCAAAAGTCGAACACTTAAAAGACCTGTCCTAAAAATTGGGTAAATAAGGTTCGGTTCGAATATTATTTATTACAAGGTTTATGAATTTCTGTTTTACAAAGATAGTGAAAGAAGTAGTTTCCTTCCTGGATTGTTCAAATGATACAAACATAAACATTCCTGTTAAAATAATTAAACTAATATTTTAAAACAGATTACAGAATAATCGAATATTGATTATTTTTCGGTCACAAAAGTCATTTTATTTACCCCATTATAAGAAAGGTTTTAGTTTTTAATTTACCAGTTTACCTAAAAGGTATTGTTAGAAATTACAATTTATGAAATGTATACACCAGTACATTGGATTACGAAACAAAAAAGGAAAATTTATTTTGAAACAGAGTCCATCCTAAGACTGGAGGAAGGGTGAGATTCTTCTCTTCAGGGTTCTGTAAGTCTTAATTTATTTAAAAGGGACTTAGGTTGTGTATCAGTATTAAGATTGATAACCAGTGATTTGGTCGTGGTGGTGTGTCGTAGTCTTCGATTTTGTGCGATAACAACCATGATAATTTCTAGGGGTTACGGTCCGAAGTTAGAGACGGGAGTGTTCTGGAAGGGTTGTCACTCGACCTAGTCAGTGACAGGGACAACGGGTACCGGTAGGTTATATCGTTGACGAGATACCTGTACACTAGTTGTGGACTTCTCCTTCAAAGACCTCGTAGACCCTATCTCCAGACCCCCGTCTCGTGTCCTCGTCCCGGGATCCGTGGGACACTTTTCCTGAACTACGTTTCCTTTTGACGACTCCCGATGGTCTCGACCCCTTCTACCCTCCATCTCTTCTGTGACGTTATGGTTGGGTCCGTCACTGGAACTTCTTGTACCAAGGACCTAGAGACTCGAGACTTAAGAGTCATGATGGAAGTGGAAGAGTGAATACAGTTTCTTCTTGATCTAGACCTGTCATCAATTTCGTTAGTTTGTTAACAAAAATCCTGATAATGTGAGCTAGGCCTTTTAGGGTTTACGTCGGGTTCATTCGTCCTTAAATGTCGGTTCCTCACCCCGACCCTGACCCCTAATAAGTCATTTACTTTTTGATGATTCTCCTTCGTAGTCCCCAATCTCAAGATCCAATTTGTCTGGAGTGTCTTAAGAACGACTTCTGTCCGGTCCCACTAGTCTGTAGCGAACCTCCCTGTCCCTACTTCTGGGACTAGTCTATAACTTCCACCAGTATATAAAAATCCCCTCCCCACAAGACCAATTTGACTGGTTCGTCCCAAGAACGATTTTTGACTAAAATATTCTTTCACGTGTCAATCCAGACCCTCTTCCAAGTTCTCGGACGAATCTCAAACTGATTTGTGTCTTAGAACAGTCAGGATGAAGAACAGGTTCCTTTCTTCCTTGTCTGAAGAAAGGAAACTTGTTGTTTTCAGGAAAAGAGTAGTCCAACAGAAAGTAAGTAATTCCTGGTCCACTTAGTAGACAACCCTTGACTATCATCTCTCAGAAACGATCTACTATGATCGTCAGTCCGTAAATTACTCCCCTCAAAGATACTTTTATTTCCTTTTCGTTTCCGCTATCACGAATTTTTAGGTCAAAGACTTAAGTCACCCGTCGGTCAATCCTTCTAAAGATCGACTGTTTGAACTTCGTAGTAGTCTACCACGTCCCTCCCGTCGTGACCTTCGGGTCGCCTTCAGGACCAGACACTGATAGAGATCACAACCGTACCCCTTAGGTCCCTTGGAAGACTCGAGTGTGTGGACACCCGTGCTTCGAACGGGTGTGTGTGTACTGGACAGTACACCTAAAGGAATTTCAAATATACTTCGGTAGGTCGAAGTCTGACGTCCCAGAACCTTTTTCTTTTAAAATCAAGGGTTAGTAAGGTTCATTCTTTCCTCTTTTTAGTCTTTATAATTAAACCTATCAACATCCGTCTCTAATTTCCTTTGATCTTTTTAAGTATAAGGTCAGGTCAAATACCCTATTTATTGTTTCGGAATTTCCGTTACGTGTCCTGATCTTAAATTGTAAGAGATCTCACAGAATATCAAAAGATGGCTTTGTTAAAAAGAAAGATATTAGTGGTGATACAGATAGACAGATATAACTGTTTCAGGTATATCAGTTTCGATACCAAAAAGGTCATCGGTACATACCTATACTTACAACCTGGTATTTCTTCCGACTCGTGACTTCTTGACTACAAATACTTGACACCACTACCTTTTCCGAGAACCCTTAGGGAACCTGTGGTTCTAGTTCGGTCAGTTAAGATTTCCTTTAGTTGGGACTTTTAAGTAAGTTCCTGACTACGATTTCGACTTCGAGGTTATGCACCGGTGGACTACGCTTCTCGGCTGAGTAACCTTTTTTGGGACTACGACCCTGTCTAACTTTCGTTCTCCTGTTGTATCCCACTGTACCATCCTACCGTAGTGACTGAGTTACCTGTACAAACTCGTTTGAGTCCCTCTACTATTACCGGTCCCTTCGGACCGCACGACGTCAAACACCCCAGGGGTTTTCAACCTGTGTTGAACCGTTGACTTGTAAAGATGATTTCTACCAGTTTCATTCCGATTACACAACGTTTTATTCAGATAAAAGTAGTTCGAACCGGACTAATAAATGTGTTTACGTCGTTCTAATCTCTAACTGTTGTATCCAGAAGTCTTAAACAAGATGACTTTCAAGGGTATTCGTTAGAGTCTAATCTGGAAATTTTCGAAGAACTCCCATCCTTCTGTACGGTTCTCAAGTGGACGTTATGGATATACAAACTCCCTTAAGAAAAGAAGAGGTCTAGGGGTTTGATAGGACTTTAAAGACCAGGATTTTGTTCACTGGAAGGAATGGTTGGAATGATTGTCCTTTTGTGGTCTAGTGAAAAACTTCCTTCTGAAATAACTGAGGTATTTTAGTTAGTATCAAGGAATTTCTACAAACAGTGGAAGTTAATATGCATTTCGAAAGAGTTTATACTATAAGATCAGTTTCAGAACTCTTGTCTAAGTATAATTTAAATGTCATTTTTATATAAAGGTACTTTTATTCTTATGAATAATTTTCAAAGATTTAAGACCTCCGTAGTATATTCCTCTTTTTCTATTCAACAAATTTAAAACAAATGTTTCTATGTAAATGGTTTAACGAGATTTAATATTGTTCTCTTAAAAATTTTACAGAATTTAGACCTTTTTTAATTTCTTAGTCGTTACAAAGTTTATTTCTCGGTGTTTTAATGTTAATTGAAGTAGTCGAACAAATCAAGGTACGTGTAAATTATAGACCGAACGAAATAGAACTCTATTTCGTCAAAATAATTAGGTCAAAAAGGTAATCTCAAGACCTCTAAAAATGAGTCAAACCATTGTAATAATCTTTAGACATGAACAGTCTCAGGAAACGTACTTAGAGAATAATCCATTTCGTGAAAACGTTTTCGTAGTCTCATTTTATTATTGAGATTGTCGAAGATAAGGAAGGTCTCTTATCGGAGAATCTTTACCTCATCAGATTCTTAGGTACAGTCGGAGACGAATAGGCCCTAAGGTCGAAAATCACATATGAACCTTAGAATTTTTGGTTTTAGACAGGGATGGTCGAGGTTGTATACGAACAGACCTCGTTTTCAATTCCTCAGTCAGAGTGGTTGTCTAGGGGTCAGTTAGTCAGTCGTCACTTTTGTTTCCAAAGTTTCCACACATGAATCCCAGGACCCACTCACCAGACCCCCAGGTTACTACTTAGACTAGGATGGGTTCGACTTCGTGGTTTTGACAGTTTCAATTTTTGTCTCGACCTGTGAACAATTTCGTCACTTTCTGTTTAAAATAAACTCTGATACCGTTATTCCCCGTTCTCTGGAATCATATCTTGACTCGAGTTACGGTTTATATGGTTCCTTTTCACCGTCCTCGGTTCTTCACCTCTCCCTCAGGTGCCTACCTTTTATGGTTCTCCTTGAGACTTCCCATCAGTCCCCTCCAAAACCGATTTGGTTGGATTGTCCTAAGAATGACTTCTGTTCGGTTCCCCTAGTCGGTAGTGAACTTTCTACCACTGTCTACTCCTTGGACTCGTCTATGCCACCGTCCACCGCCTCAAGACTAATTTCCCTGAATCGTTCAAGTACTATTTTGATCTAACGTGTTCCATCTCTGTCTACCCGGGTCCTCTTCTAAGTCCTCGGACAGATTTCAGACCAGTTTGTTTCTGGTAAAAAGTGAATGGGGTAGTAAATTTTTACTAGAAGAAAACACCTTTTAAGGTGTCCATGAGTTTATAAGGGGGGTCCATTCGTGTACCAAATTCGTAGGAATAGGGGTCCCGTATTAACTCGAAACAGCTCATCGCCTTGAGGGTACAAACGACTTAACACTGTCTGAAATAAAACCCTCCGAGGTTTTAGTGACGTCTACCACTCACGTGTGTAGTTTAAATTTTTCTACGAACGAGGAACTTTCTTTTCAATACTGGTTGGATCCGTCGAATAATTTTTCGTCTCTGTAATGAAACGGTTTTGTCCAGGTAGATCAGTTTCGATACAAAAAAAGGGTCATCAGTACATACCTACACTCTCAACCTGACATTTCTTTCGACTCGCGGCTTCTTAACTGCGAAAACTTGACACCACAACCTCTTCTGAGAAGCCTCAGGGAACCTGACGTTCCTCTCGGTTGGTCAGGTAGGATTTCCTCTAGTCAAGACTTATAAGTAACCTTCCTGACTACGACTTCGACTTTGAGGTTATGAAACCGGTGGACTACACTTCTTGACTGTAACCTTTTCTGGGACTACGACCCTTTCTAATTTCCGTCCTCCTCTTCCCCTACTGTCTCCTACTCTACCAACCTACCGTAGTGGTTGAATAACCTATACTCAAACTCATTCGAGGCCATCAACCACTACCTGTACCTCCGGACCGCACGATGCCAAGTACCCCAACGTTTCTCAGTCTGTACTGGCTTGCTGACTTGACTTCACTTGACCTGACTTGACTTCGCTTGACTTGACTTCGTACACCGAATTTGTATGAATGGGAGGTCCGTATTAACTCGAAACAGTTCATCGTCTTGAAGGTACAAACGACTTAACAACTGGGGAAAACCCTATCTTCCCTCTTCCGTTGTCGTTGGGTGAGGTCATGAGAACGGACCTTTTAGGGTACCTACCTCCTCGGACCATCCGACGTTAGGTACCCCAGGGATCCTCAGCCTGTGTTGACTCACTGAAGTGAAAGTGAAAGTACGTAACCTCTTCCTTTACCGTTGGGTAAGGTCATAAGAACGGACCTCTTAGGATCCCTGTCTTCTCGGACCACCTGACGGGCAGATACCCCAGCGTGTCAACCTGTGCTGACTTCGTTGAATCGTCGTCGTCGTAGTCGTCGTCAAACCCTATCTTTGATTTTGATTTGACACTACTGGTAGGGTTTCTTCACTCATGTATTTTCTTGACGTCAAATTAAAAGAAAGTTGAACGCAATAATGAAAGTTATTGAAATTTTAGTGGATTCCCTGAACTCTTGTCTATTTTGAATTTTCTTTATCACAATACTTGGAGTAAGATTCTAAAAAAGAAAGGAACTTATTACTATCCGACAATTTTCTAACATCTGTCGATCTCAATGACTTTTATCCATTCAGATTTCAATTTTTAATGTTTTTCCTGGAAACTTTATTTCAACTATTAGGAAGTCCTGTCGATATAAATTGATAGTAATGACACTAAGGTGACAATAACAACTTTAGTTAGGTATTTGTCTCGAAAGTACAACAAATTGTTTAAAGTTTAGTCATAGGACAGGAAAGACTACAGTTTGGACGGGGATTTAACTGTCTCTACGATGACGTGTAAAGGGAAGTTCGTTATAATAAAAGCACTTACTTCCGTTCTTCTTGTTACTCTTGTCGTACGAATTACTTTGTCGTAGAAGGGTAAAAAAGACTGGTTTAATTCCAAAAGGAGACGAAGTTGTGACGACGAAGGGACTCCAAGGGTATTATTGTTTCTTTGTGCCTCCAAATGACAACCACTTGTAATGAGAGTTGAGTACGACACAGGAAGTTCCAAGTGGTTTTCGAAGACCTCAGTTGAGATAGTAAGTCACTAAGTCTCATTAAAAATCTGTCGTTTTTCAGGGACCTTCTCAGATAGGTAAGTGACTTGCCCAATTTCCCAAGATGCAACGTCTTTGACCTTGTCAAAGAAGGTAAACCGGGTGTTAGAGACAAAATAAAAGTCTTTTTGGGCCACGTTTTTAAAGACGGTTACTATAAATTATAGTTAAATTATAAGAGGTTTCTAAACAAATACCAATGAGATTATCTTAACCATAAAATCACGACTTTTCTGATCGACAGTTGATGAGATCGACTTTTTCGAGGACTCAGGTTACAGTATGTCGATTTTTAGGATTCTATCCTTGGATCCAGAAGACTAATATTCTGTTTGCGATAAAATGGTATTAGAAAATAAGTTATTTATGAAAACACATCTTATTGTTTGTTTGTTTTTTTCGAATTTTCTACTTTTTCGGAACTTCGTATTAAACAAAAGGAGGAATTGTCTAATAAACACTAATTAAATACTAATTAATTAATCCTAGGTAGAAGAAAATTTTATGTGGCTTTCTTGAAGTGTTCCGAAAGGTTTTAATTGTCACTAACTAGGTACATTTTGGAAGGGGGGTTGTATACTTAAGGAAAAACCCCTTTATACAGATTAGTTGGTTAACACGTTCGGAAGATGAACATCTTTTTACAGGATCTGTGGTTAGCATTCCACTGTCTGAAACCTTCGTTGGTGTAAAACTTGTGCATGAAAGATCGTATATTTACTTTTGCTGGTATACTGTTAATTTCTTTTTATAATCGAATTTAAATCATTTTATATTGTATAATCTACTCTATATTAATTTATGTTTCTCAACCTTTTGGGTGATGACAACTTTTGGCGGGACTCGACGTAAACGACCAAGGACTTCGGGAAGTCACAAGTTCCCGAGACCTCCGGACTGGCCGAAGAGGGTGTCGTCGGCCTTCAGTGCCGAGGACCTTCGTCCTGGTCGAAGGCGGTCGTGTCCAGTCCGGCGGGCCGCCCGGAGGGCGGCGAAGAGGAGCGGGGGCAAGTGTATAGACGCACGAACCAAAGGACCGACCCTGACTCGTTGTTTTGTGGTCGAATGTGCGTCTTTTCTTTCTCCGTTTCAAAGAAAATCCCGGCTAAGACTACCGAAAGAGCCTCTGTTTTATGGTTGGTGACTGCATTCGTGTTTACACAGGGAAACAGCAGTAGAACGAAAGAAGGGAAGAGGGAAGAGTGAGATGGAAAGGCATTAGTGGGAGAGAGAGAGAGAGAGAGAGAGAGAGAGTGTGTGTGTGTTAGAGTTTGTGTGTTAGTGTGTGTCAGTGTTTGTGTTAGTACGTGTTAGAGTGTGTGTGTTGGTCAGTGTGTGTGTGTTAGTGTGTGTGTCAGTGTTTGTGTCAGTGTGTGTGTTAGTGTCAGTGTCAGTGTGTGTGTTAGTGTGTTGGTGTGTGTGTTAGTATTTGTGTTGGTGTGTGTGTTAGAGTGTGTGTGTTAGAGTATATGTGTTAGTGTGTGTGTAGCACTAGAGAAGGACAGTCTTCTCGTCCTTGTGTGTAAGGATTGAACCCGAGTGGTCGTATATTGGAGGGATTGTTAAACAGATTCAAAGGTACAAAATACTGGACGAAAAGAATGTTCTTCAAATCCAATCCAGTAGTATCGACTCCGTAAAAAGAAGGGAAACAAAGTCTTATAGTAACAGAAAGAAACAAAGTCTTGGATGAATTCGTTAAGACTTACATTATTATACTGACAAAAGTTTTGTTCTTAGTATCTAAGTAATGCTAAAACACCTTACAGAAACCAACAAGGGGTTTCTTCTTTCTTGTGACGAAAGTTGTGTGGAAAAGAGTGGAATAAAATGAAGTTTAAGTTAATAAATGTAAAGAGTTTACAATATTGATCAACAGTGGAACGTAGGAGAATTTTCGAGAAGAACTTTGTGAATTCCTTCCACTTAAACTAAAATAAAGTTAACTAGGTCAATTAGATGAGACTCTTTTCCACCAAAGTAAATTTGAATTCCTGGACGTAAATAAGTTGTGTATGTATCTATCAGGAACGAGAATTTGTCAGGTCTTACAGAATCCTCCTATAGGTACATATGTATTATCATTTATGAACACCTGTTACGAGAGATCTTTGGACACATTCCTGCTCTTGTCTCCTTCCTCAGTGGAAGGTCGTCATTTCTCAATGATCCCTAGGGCAGACACGTCTTAAAAAATTCATATACATTTTTCACGTCGATTATATCTTTGTCTTTATGTTTGTTAACTTTTCAATTTGTATAAAACATTAATAAAAACTGACTGTATAGAGTACACGGGAAATTCCCCGGATGGTAAATACCTCGATGATAGAAAAATGTCATTTCGAACAAGATTAAAGTAACTATTAAATAACGGTACTTTAGGTGATTTGTATTTGAAGTACTCATGTTCTCAAAAAAAAAAAAGAAGACAAATACTTTTGTATTATTCGTAATTCTTATTACGGACCGAGTATTGTACGTAACTTATTTATAAACAATTTAACTGATTTACTTGTTTATAGAACCGGAAGTAAAAAGATTTACAAAGGTCTCATGTGAGGGATACCCTGTGTGACTCAGAGAGAATAATTTCCACTATGTTTTTTTTTTTTCGTTATGTACTTAGAACAGAATTATTTCGAATGTAAATTTATCTTCTGATATAACCGTAGTCATTTCCATGAAGAGTCGAGAGACTTTCTTTGTATCAAAGGTCCTTATCTTCCCATCCGACTACGACTTTTTCAGTTTGTGTAACCTTCCCGTAGATTGAAGTGACGGACATAGATCCACTCTGTGTCAATTCACTAGAGAGAGAACGGGTCCTGAATAAAGTTTAGAAGAAGGGGTCACGAGACAGGTTCGACGGACGTATTTATGGAGACGAAGACAACAACAAGTCAACGATTCAGGACAAGCTAAGACGTATTTGACGTCGTACGGTTCGAAGAAACAGGTAGTGATAGAGGAACTCAAACGAGTTTGAGTACAGGTAACTCAGTCACTACGGTGGATTTGTAGAGTAGGAGACAAAGAGGGAAGAGGAGAACGGAAGTTAAAAAGGGTTGTAGTCCCAAAAAGGTTACTCAGTCGAGAAGTGTAGTCCATCGGTTTTATAACCTCGAAGTCGAAGTCGTAGTCAGGAAGGTTACTTATAAGTCCCAACTAAAGGAAAGTCCAACTGATCAAGTTAGAGGAACGACAGGTTCCCGGAGAGTTCTCAGAAGAGGTTGTGGTGTCAAGGTTTCACAGTCAAGAAACTGTGAGTCGGAAGAAATACCAGGTTGGGAGTGTAGGTATGTACTGATGACCTTTTTGGTATCAAAACTGCTATACCTACTATCCAAACTGTATCGATAAGAAGGTTCGTCGTTCGTAGAAAATTAAAGTACCGACGTCAGTGACAGGTGTCACTAAAAACTCGGGTCCTTTCACTTTAGACTGTGACAAAGGTGTAAAAGGGGTAGATAAATGGTACTTCACTATCCTGGTCTACGGTACTAGAATCAAAAAACTTACAACTCAAAATTCGGTCGAAAAAGTGAGAGGAGAAAGTGGAAGTACTTCTCAGAGAAATCAAGGAGAAATGAAAGACGGTAATTTGACCATAGTAGATGTATAGACTCCAGTGACTATCAAGAGGGTCGTTAGAACTAAGGTCGAACACTATGTAGATCTGACTGTAAACCGTACTACATGAGACGTGTATTCAATTTATGAGTCCCACTGTTATATATCGGAACTGTTATAGGAAAGGGTTAAAACTTGATCAGGCAACAAGGTACTGGCCAAGATTAACAACGAAGGACAGGACGTATGTCCAAAGAGTCCTCCATCCATTCCGTCAGACCATAAAGGTAGAGAAATTCTTAAAAGGTCAAACAACACTAGGTGTGTCAGTTTCTGAAATAGTATCAATTACTTCGTCTTCATCTAAAAATAAAAAAACCTTAAAAGAACGAAAAGATACTTGGTCGTATACAGTCGTTAAATAGAGACCAAGGAGACGGAAAAGATTTAGGTCAAGTATGTAGACCCTTCAAGAGCCAAGGGCATGATGACTTCGGACTGATCCGATCATATATTAAAGGAAAGAACGGACGGAAATACTCACTACTAATTTTACGGGGAGCAAGGCGACAGTCTTTGGATATGAATTCTAGTCAGATTTTATCTGAAAGTTGAAGTTTTTGATACTGATCAAATGGTTTTACTCAAAGGTCACTCAGTCGATATTCCGTATGATTAAGAACAGATTGTTACATGGTCCAGAAAGGGACTGAACGTTCTAATGAGAAACGAATTTGGAAGTAAGAGAACAGGATTTAGAGGGGATGGAACCATCCACAAACAGGATTTTGTTTCCCGTAGTGATTTCTTTTTCTGATGAATTTGGGAATAAACACTTTTCATACGGAAAACTCTTTTTGGTATGGGACACTAAAGGTATACTGGACCACGTGTCATTCACAAGTTATTGGTAAATGTTATTCTCTCTTCTCATTTCCGAATATTGAGGTTTGTATAAAAATAAAGACTGGACCAGTTTTACTTAGTACAAGGGTAACAAGAGGATAGAGTTGTCGAATCTTTCAACGGTAAAGAAATATATCTCTCCTCCGTACATATCTTCGACAATATGATGTCCCCTTTTTTCGTTTTTTATTTCTTGATATTGAATATCTTTTATTAAACTTTATTTTTATAAACTCAATGTACATTGTATTTAACGTATCAGTACTAAGTCTCTAAAGTAGAGGGTAAATCTTGTACTCTTAAAATCTTGGCAGTATTTTGAAGTTCCTTGAAGTACACCGAAGACGGACACCCTCGTTCGAAGGAAGGAAGGAGGGAGAGAAAGAAGGAAAGTCGTTAGTACTAGAGATACAATATCTACGTCTTTTACTTCCGACCGTGGGTTTCTCTGCCGTCGATGGAACAGATCATCGACTTAACAAAGTTGAGTACAGACAGAATCAGGTCTTCGTCCTAGGAATCTCTCGGTCGCTGTCGATGATAGATGTAATATTGTAGAGATAATATTGGTGGACCTCTGAAATACAGTGCGGTTTTAATGTCGAAATCCCCTTTTTTTTTAACCAATTCGATCCTTTGACCTACTCAAGAGTAGTCTTTATAGAGTTTCTCTTATCTCATATAATCCAGTTTATAAGTACCTTCATAAGACAATCTTTTTGTTTTTACTTTTATTATTCCAGGTATATGACCTTTCCTACTTCAAACATATGTTGAATTCCGTAAATATAAAAATATAGGGATTGAGATATAACGATGTGGAGATGACTATCATTTTAGATGGTGTTAGATTTTATCATTATCTAAAAACGTATTAAATAGGAGGTTTAGGAACTGTTTAGTAATTTTAAACGTCTTTTTGACTTGACATGTCTCTCTAGGTGGAATAGTAATAAATATTGTCTTTATTTAAGGATTGTTAATCCTAATGTCAGTACAATTGTTAAATTGTGACTGACGTAAGTTATGTTTCGTATGTCCTTTTTATGATTAATAATCTTTCAATAAAATCCTTCTTCATGTTTGCGAGTACAAGGTACAACTAGGATGGGGAGTCGAGATCCGTGATTCCTCGTAGGGTGGAAGGGGTAGTAAACAGTCCGTCTGGTCTTTGGTAGACTGGCCTTCGACCTAAGGAATTCTCAAGTCAGTAAGACCATTTGACTACACTTGTTCAGTATCTTTTTGTTCATTGATGTAGCAACCGAGGCACAAGACGTAGGTTCTTTTTGAAATGAACAACGATGATTTCCATCTTTCACAATCAAATTGAATCAACTGATTCACTTCACTTTTCGATATATACCCCTTTCACATATGCTAATCCCTTATCCTTTTTGTCCGAGTGTTTATATAGTAACCCTTTCTTTTGTCTGGTAATTCTTAGGACCTTCATTATTTTTAATACAAAATAAAAAATGGAAACAAGATGTAAAGATATATGACAGGATAACGAAAAGTTTTTTTTTTTTCATGTTAAAGAATAGTCGTACCATTATACTTTATAAAGTGTTTTGTGATCGTTAATTACTCAGACACAAACAAAAACGTTTTATTTTATTGTTTACTTTCGTATCACTTCTATTTTCTGGATAAAAGGAACTGAAAGAATTCTGTAGTTGAGGAGAACGAAAATTTGGTTTTCTGAACATAAAAGAGACTAAAGATCTCAATAAATAAGTTTCAGAGACTTATCTAACGATTTTATTAACGATTTTAAAAAGATGGCATATATTAAGGTTGTCTCGTAAGTCGTATAATAAGATTATAGTATTTACTGATTTAGGTAAATTTGTATTATAGGTTTTCTGTATAGAGAAGATGATGGTTCTTCCTTTTAACTAATTTATTGTGGTTTGATAATCACTTTTATTTTTAATTGTAAAGTTGGTTGCTGTCTACTCTAAATCCTTGAAATCATATCTAATGTTTAATCCTTTTTCGTATATATTTCTTATATTTTCGTATATATTTTATATTTATATTTTTAGGAGTACAAAGTAATTGCTTAAGACAGTACAAGGAGTCAATTGTGTATGAAATTGGGGACCGATGGTCTGAAGTTATATATTTACGGAATACTCATTCAATATGGGTAAACTTCCCGTAATAACAAAATTCAGTATATACGAAGGTCATATGAATTACCGTTTAAAAATGTAATCACTAGAGTCTATTACTTACGTAAAGTTCTTTGTGGAGTATGAGTTTTTTTAAAAGTCAGTCAGGTCGGACAGTATCCTTTTACGACTCTTATGAATTGTGAAAAATAACTTTATTCGGAAGTTGTAACATATTTACGGGGTCAAAATGATTCGTCTTGTATAACTAGGGTTAAATTAGTAAGGGGATACGTAATTCATTCCCGTAGTGATATTTATTAGCAAAATGGTACTAGATCACAAACCATTATTGAGTGTCACCCGACTTTGAAAAGTTGGTTAACTTATACGGAGAAACTAAGTTTATAATAAAGTGTACCTGTCAGTATTATGATAGGGTCTTTTTTTTTGTACAATAATATACAAGTTGTTATTTCGAAATACTCCCTCGTTTTTTTGGAGATGTTAAATTTTGACATGATATAAAGATTTGATGTTAGGACACTTGAGGACAAGGTGGTGAATAAAAAGTGACGATATATTAGTTATGAGGAGAGAGATGAAATGAGAAGTCCTACATAAAAGGTGGGTCGGTAAGTTAATTCTGAGGAAGAGGTTAAGTCTGACAGATGGTTGGCGACCCGGTTTTCTATAGACCTTTTCATTTGGTCCTTAGTAGTAGGTAGAGAGTATGATGTCTTCCCGACTACAACTTCGACTTCGACGTTATGAGCCCGGTGGCCTACACTTCTCCACGGAGTAAACATTTCTGGGACTACGACCCTTTCTGACTCCCGTCCTCCTCTTCCCCTGCTGTCTCCGACTCTACCAATCTACCGTAGTGGCTGAGGTACCTGTACTCAAACCCATTTGGGGCCCTCAACCACTACTTGTCCCTCCGGACCGCACGACGTCAAGTACCCCAGTGTTTCTCAGTCTGTGCTGACTCGCTGACTTGACTTGTCTTGGAATTTCGTGAAAGGTAAAGTCTATCTATCTATGTAGGGTATACATATTATACGGTACATTAGTTGGTGTCTACCTTCTCTTATCGTTATAAATGACTCACATAGGATACATGACTCGTGATATGGATCGTACTATGTGTGGAATAAATTAAGGGTTTCGTTTGGACAGTCCAATATTTATAGACTTTTATTAAGTCTTTCATTGGATCAGTTCTGATGAATCCATCATTGATTCATAGAGATTTCTGACTCAAGGAATTCTGCTTCCTGATACAGTGTAAAACACATCGGGTCACGATTGTGTCCCTGATTTGTTTATAAAGTTTCAAACCCTTATTTCAACTTAAGACCAGTTAAGTTCGATTTCTCGGTGAGAGGGGTTTTTAGTCTTTGTTTGTTTACTTTCATAATTATATTTTTTATTTGTGAGTCCTGATAAACGTCATCTTTCTATGTGACAATTATCTTTTTTTCCATCCGTACCCTTTGTATTTTCGATATTTGAAAAAAAATTAGAAAATTTTTAATTAAATAAAAAATTAACTTCCTATTAACAAAAAGTCTTAAAAAAACAAAAGACGGTTTATAGTTGTACTTAGTCAGTATCCATGTATGCAGGGGAGGGAGAACTTGGAGGGAGGGTAGAGGGAGGGGTAGGGTGGGGATCCAACAATGTCTCGGGTATCAACTCAAGTATATTGTTTAATGTTAACTGATAGACACAATCTATACCATTACGTTCAAAGGTACAATGAGAGAGGTATGTAGAGTGGGAGAGGATGGAGGGACGGGGTTGGGTACAGGTATTCAGACAAGAGATACAGACAAAGAGGCAACGACTGGACTTTTAGTTAAGTAGTCATGGTAGAAAGATCTAGGGTATATATACGTAACCGTATGTTACAAATAGAAAGAGAAGGATTGAATGAAGTGAGACACATTGTCCAAGATCCAAGTAGGTGGAGTAATCTTGACTGAGTTTACACAAGGAAAAGTACCGGCTTATTACAAGGTAACACATATACATGGTGTCGAAGAAATAGGTAAGTAGAAACTACCTGTAGATCCAACGAGGTACAAGATCGATAACATTTATCACGAAGTTACTTATAACCCCATGTACACAGAAAAAGGTAAAACGAAAGGAGTTCCATATACGGATCCTCACCCTAACGACCCAGTATACCACCAAAATAAGGATCAAAAAATTCCTTAGAGGTATGACAGAAGGTATCAGCGATATAGTTAAATGTAAGGGTGGTTGTTACGTTCTCCGTAGGGAAAAGAAGTGTTCGAGAGGTCGTAAATAACAAACATCAGAAAAACTACTACCGGTAAGACTGACCACACTCCACCATAGAGTGACATCGAAACTAAACGTAAAGAGATTTATTACTCGCTACGACTCGTAGAAAAGTACACGAATAATATGTAGACATACAGAAGAAACCTCTGTAGACAAATCCAGAAAAGGGGTGAAAAACTAACCCGACAAATAAAAAGACTATAACTCAACATACTCAACGACCATATAAAACCTTTAATTAGAAAACAGTCAACGAATTAAGTGATAATAAAAGAGGGTAAGACTCCCGACAGAAAACTGGAACAAATATCAGAGGAAACCACACGTTTTCAAAAATTCAAATGAATGTCAAGTCAAGTCAGTGAGTCATCACAGACTGAGAAACGCTGAGGTACTTAGCGTCGTGCGGTCCGGAGGGACAGGTAGTGGTTGAGGACCTCAAGTGAGTCTGAATACAGGTAGTTCAGTCACTACGGTAGGTCGGTAGAGTAGGAGACAACAGGGGAAGAGGAGGACGGGCGTTAGGGAGGGTAGTAGTCTCAGAAAAGGTTACTCAGTTGAGAAGTGTACTCCACCGGTTTCATGAGCTCAAAGTCGAAATCGTAGTAAGGAAGGTTTCTTTAGGTCCCGACTAGAGGAAGTCTTACCTGACCAACCTAGAGGAACGTCAGGTTCCCTGAGAGTCCTCAGAAGAGGTTGTGGTGTCAAGTTTTCGTAGCTAAGAAGACGCGAGTCGAAAGAAGTGTCAGGTTGAGAGTGTAGGTATGTACTGGTGTCCTTTTTGGTATCGGAACTGATCTACCTGCAATCAACCGTTTCATTACAGAGACGAAAACTTATACGATAGATCCAACCAGTATTGAAAAGAAGGTTCCTCATTCGCAGAAAATTAAAGTACCGACGTTAGTGGTAGACGTCACTAAAACCTTGGGTCTTCTTATTTCAGACTGTGACAAAGGTGACAAAGGGGTAGATAAAGGGTACTACACTACCCTGGTCGACGGTACTAGAAGTAAAAGACTTACAGCTTATTTGTACAAATCTGATTGTAATAGACTCATAATGACTTATACGATAGGAAGTTGTATTGAAAGAAGTCAACCTTTTTTTTCACTTTATCAGTGTCATAACATTCACCAAAATGTCTAATCGATCATATGGACATAGTAAAATATCTAGTCTGTTGTGTCACTTTAACAGTTTATTAATGTATTCTTTGTCCAAAGGCCGGTGGAATGGGTCCCTAGTAAAACACCGTAGTATAAAGGTGGGTAGTCTGTGGGTTAAAAGGGTTCAAGGGAGGATATTACCGTATTACCAGTAAAATTCTGAAACTCCTTTCAATAGTATCGTCATATCAAGGTAAATTCCGACTCTACTAGATGACTCGTCAAGAATTTTTATATTTTACACGGATGGACTCCACTTGTTGACAAAGCGAAAAATTGTCTTCCGGGATCTCGTACTTTTTACTCCCTTGTGTAGTGTTAGAAAAAGGTTCGTCAAAAAAGTAAACCTAAAGTTAGTACGACTTAGTCACCGTTAATGGAAGTTTATCGATAAAGTACTGAGGACTTTTGGAAAAGAAAGATACAAAGGAGTGTCTTTGACAGGTACAATCAATTCTTAGTTCATTGATAAGATTTTATCCGGAGTTTCTTCCTTATTGCGTCCTTTACTTATACACATATGTCTCTTTTACACATATACTATTCGTGAGTAAATACACCTTGAACACCCTTTGATTCTAAAATAAGAATAAGGTGTAAAAGGGTAGACTGTGGACGGACATTTATAGTACTTGAAAGTAACCGAAAATGTATCGTCCTGGATCTCCCTCTCTCGGGATTTTAAAGATGTCTTACAATACTTAACGTTTTAGGAAATCTTTCGTACCGGTAGAGTAAGAGTGTTTTAAAACCTCCACCAGGTAACGGTAAAATGTCGACACTTTTGCTTTTCGTCAAGTTTTCCAATTCATTGAACAGATTCTGTGATGACCCTCGTCGCCAGTTCAGAGTTTAGATCTAGAAAAGTCTAAAGTTCACGAAAGAAAATTGGTTCTGAGTGAGGGTAAATGACACTAAAGAGACGACTGTATTGTGGGAACATGAATGATTAGACGGATGGAGGAGAGTCTTCTGACACTCGAAAACATCCGATTCTTGGTGTGGACGGGATGAAAATATATCGGTTGTGTTGTGGACCACTTCTCGTCCGTGAACTGAGTGACTTACGTCTTTTTTCTTAAGGTAGAGTCCCAGTCGACACTTAAAACGAAAGACACAATTTTTGATTCCCGATATCTTAATAGTCTATGTCGTGTAATATTTTACTATGATATTGTTTGTGACTTTCCTTTTAAGTACTCCTTTAAATCCAACATATATATAAATCATCTCAGTTTAAACACATTCGAGTAGTATCAAATAACTGTTCATTTATTTTTCACCTTTTATGTCTTTAATCCCTTTTATAAATTCTTTTGACATAACAACAAGTCAGTGGGTCAGTACAGACTGAGAAACGTCGGGGTACCTGACGTCGTGTACCCGGAGGGACAAGGAGTGGTAGAGGGCTTCAGACGAGTTCGAGCACAGGTAACGTAGACCTACTTGTAGGACACTACCGGTAGGTCGGTAGAATAGGAGACTACGGGAGAAGAGGAAGACGGGAGTTAGAAAGGGTCGTAGGTCCTGTGAAGGTTTCTCAGTTGACAAACGTAGTCTATTTGTTTTATGACCTCAAAGTCGAAGTCGTAGTCAGGAAGGTTATCATAAGTCCCAACTAAAGGGAATTCGAACTGACCAAACTAGAGGAGCGAAAGGTTCTCTAAGAGTCCTGAGAAGAGATTGTGGTGTCGAGCTTCCGTAGTTCAGAACTCACGAGGGGGAAGGACACCAGGTCGAGAGTGTCGGTATGCACTGGTGACCCTTCTGGTATCGGAACTGTTGGACCTGGAAACAGCCGTCTCATTACAGAGACGAAAAGTTGTGTGACGGATCCAAACGGTGTCGAAAGGACGGTTCTTCGTTAGTAGAAGACTAGAGTACCGACGTCAGTGGTAGGTGTCACTAAAATCTCGGGTTCTTCTCCTTTAGACGGTGATGAAGGTGGAAGAGGGGAAGTTAAACGGTATTTCATTACCTCGGTCTTCGGTACAAGAATCAAAAGTATTATAAATCAAAATTCGGTCGAGAAAGTGAGAGGGGGAAGTAGGAGTAGTTCTCCGAGAAATCAAGGAGAAGTGAAAGACGGTAATCTCACCGTAGTAGACGTATAGACTCCAACAACTACAAAGAGGGCGGATAGAACTAAGGTCGAACATTGTATAGGTCAGGCCGTAAAGAGTACTACACGAGTCGTAAATCTAATTTGTTCGTCCCACTGTCGTCTGTCGGGACATCACGAGGAAAGAGTTAGGTAAGTCCCAAGATTGACAACGAAGAACTGGGAGTGTCACCAAAGAGTCCTCTGTCCATTCTACCAGGTCATAGGGGTAGAGAAATTCTCGAAAGATGTCAAACAATACTAGGTGTATCTGTTTCTGAAGTCACATCACCTACTTTGTCTCCATCTACAAAAAGACCTTAAAGGAAGGAAAGATACTAGGTCACTTACAACTGTTAAACTAGAGACCAAGGAGAAGTAAAAGATTTGGGTCAAACTTGTAGATCTTCAAGAACCAAGTGTATTACGACTTCGGATCGTACGTTCTAACATTCGTACGATTTTAAATTCTTTAAAATCTTTTGGATTCTTTAAATCCTTTTAAGATACTGACCAAGATTTTAAGTATGGTGAAAGGATAAGTTACTGTAACTTTTGACGTAATAGCAATATATGACTACCCTTACTTCTTCAGTTTCCTTTCTTTACCTTCAAAGATTGTACCATGTGTATCTTTTACCATCTAAATTTGTTCAGAAAAAGAATACTTTACCTTTTTAGAACGGTTTATGTGATCTTAGAGGTTGTTTTTTTGTTTAAAAGGTGGTCTTTAATTCGGTAAGTAGATAAGTTGTTTGTATGGATACTAGTGTTCCTTCTTGAAACCCCTCACACACACCAGATTAAGATGTTAAACTAAGAAAAGGTCTGTAAAGAAAAAAAAAGGAGGAAGTTTATATTTGGAATATCCTTCAAGATGTTTATTTTCTCTATTTTGTCTCCGACGAGATCAAATTTTCCCACCTTCGCCCCCGACCTTTGTATCATTCTTATTGTAAAAAATTCGGTCAAAGAGAGTTCTTCAGTCAATCTTTTAGTATCTAGATCAGAAGGTTCGTAGACCTAAAACTCGTTTCTAAAACTAAAAGGAAGGACGGGTGGACTGTCTGTAACCACGTTTACGTTATGCAAGCAAGTAAGAGTGCACTGGTCCATAAAAAAGATGAGGTTTAAGGGGTCGAAAATAACGAGAAACAAAGAATTATAGAGATGAATGGTCGAAAGGTAAGAAAGACAGGGGTCCCATTGTGGAGGGTATAACTTTTGTGATGTGTGGACGGTGCCAAGAATCGACGTAGGGGATAGGTTTCCGTCCGACTCAAGGAATGTCCTTAAGCCCTAGTCCGTAGATACGTCTCAAGGAGTTCATATTCTTCGATTGTGTGACCCAAAACATATTGTCCGTTGGTCTTTGGTGCCATGAACGATTATTCCCTCTCTATGAATGTGTCAAGTGTCTAACGTGTTCTTTCAGACCCATATAACCGTTACAGGGTGTTCACCATTCCTTGAGTGGACGGGTGTGTTCCCTACAGTCTCTCCACGTGAGCTGGGGTCCCAGTCCTTCTAGGGGACCTCCTCCCGGACCGATGGACGAGGTCATAAGAACAGACCTCTGAGGGTACCTGTCTCCTCAGACCGTCCGGGGTCAAGTGTCCCTGCGTTTCTCAGCCTGTTCTGATTGGGTAGAATCGTGTGTGTGCGTTCAACAAAGTTGTAATCGTACAGTGACGGAAATATTAAAAATATCTAAAAAGTACCTTTTATTATGGTTGGTCAATAATCACGTAACATTATTTTAAAATTTTGTGGGCCCACGAAGACAGTCCCAAGTCTCTTCTAAACTGGTCATATGCTACATTATGACGTTAAGTGCTCTCTCACCAGGAAGTCTGAAATAGACGTCGGTGTTTTTCCCGGACTAGATGCCGTAAATTCGGGTTCGTTGTCGCAGGGACGATATTTGTGGCGCTGACGAGAAAGTGACGCTTACGGGATTTATAGTTCTCCTCGTTTTGTCGTTCATGGCAGCGATATTATTTTGTGAAGTCTCCCGTTGGTCCTACTCAGTGCTGGTTTCATCTTTTTCTGGACCGTGGTAGAGTCCTTACTTTGCCTCTTTGTCCTTCTCTCTAGTATCCTTGCGTGTCAATCAGTCTTTGTGTGTCTTTTACTAGTTCTTTTTGTTTCTTGTGTTTTGACTCTGGTCCCACATGGAGGACCTCTGACTGCGTCCAGACCCTTACCGTAGGTGCGATAACCAGTGACGATTCGAGATATTAGTTAATTTTGCAAAATCTTAGGAGGACTATGTGGGTAAACTTTACCTTGTCAAAAATCCACCTTAGTTTCTTTTTGATCTGTTTTATGCTCAAATAAAATGTTTGGTAAGAAAATTCTACAAATACAACCCTGAAGGGAGTACCAGGTTGCCAATTCTAAGACGGAAGGTTACGTCTCCCCGTCCAAGCTAAGGACCGGTCCCTCGATCCTAGAGTGTACGGAGTACCGGTTTTTTGGTTTCGTATTTTGTCCTCGTTATGACATTGTATCAGTTATTTCTGAAATTTTTACCAGGTGTATTTTTTTTCAGAAATTTCTTTAAATTTTGTTTTATTTTACGTATACCAAGTGTACAAGTAACTGTGATCTTATTGATCATAAGTCAAGTCAAGTCAGTGAGTCAGCACAGGCTGAGAAACGCTTGGGTTCCCGACGTCGTGAGGTCCGGAGGGACAGGTAGTGGTTGAGGGTCTCGAACGAGTTTGAGTACAGGTAACTCAGTCACTCCGGTAGGTTGGTAGAGTAAGAGACAACAGGGGAAGAGGAGGACGAAAGCTAGAAAGGGTCGTAGTCCCAGAAAAGGTTACTCTCGGACTGAAAGGTTACTCAGTCAAGAAGTGTAGTCCATCGGTTTCATAACCTCAAAGTCGAAGTCTGGAAGGTTACTTATGAGTCCTGACTGAAGGGAATCCTAACTGACCAAACCAGAGGAACGTCAGGTTCCCTGAGAGTTCTCAGAAGAGGTGGTGGTGTCAAAATCTGGGTCAGTATTTTTTAAGAATGTGGAACAAAGAAAATAGATGAATGTTAGGTCTGAGATCGTAGTAAATTGTGACAATGACACCCTAATTTAGTTGTCCGAGTGTAAGTTCGTGAAGTTGTGAAGACCCTACCGTGAGGGAAGTATTAGTCAAAGAATGGTGTCTCCTGTTATGGTATAGGGTTCTTAGGTTATGTCACTGAGTACCTTCTAAAATCATTTATACACAACTTATTTGCGTTATGTCCAAATAAGTTTTAAGTTTACAGTATTGAAAATTCATCCTTTGACTTTTGGTCTGAACTCAGTACGTCAGTCATTTTGTAAAAATTACTTAAACCCTGTAGACCCTTGCTGTCTCCTATTCTACCGACCTACCGTAGTGACTGAGGTGCCTGTACTCAAACCCACTTGAGGCCCTCAACCACTACCTGTTCCTCCGGACCGCACGACGCTAAGTACCCCAGCGTTTATCAGCCTGTACTGACTCGCTGACTTGACTTGACTTACAATATTAAGATAAAACTTTAAAAGATGTTCCAAATAATCTAGTGAAGAGATTTATGGGCCCTCTTTTTCTTCTTCCACACTTATTGTCCACGTTCTTGGTCTCTTGTCCCAGTCGTTAATGACATGAGGGTGACGTTAGGTATGTCATAGAATGTATATTAATCTTCGTGTTCTTCTCTTTAATAAACTTTCAGTTGTATATCAAATGTTTTAGTAAATGGCTATAGAGTGACTTATACATGTCATTTGATAGTCCGTGTAGAATAAAGATACCTGTGACTTTTAATCTCTTTGACGAGTGTCAGTATTTTTCTCTGTCCCTACTTTACCAATAACTTAATTATATACAGACCCGATCCGGATAAAAATTTTTTTCAGGAACCGTGGTTTATTTTTAGACCTTCGTTGTACATATACAAGGTGACCGACAGTCTGGTTGACAGTAAAGGAAGTTTTACAAAGGAATTTTCGGAGTTATTGGATTTCGACAAAACACGGATGTTTTAGAAGACCACAGAGAAAATTGTGAGTAACTTTGAATAATGAGAATGCATTACTTGATAAAAGGGTAGTCTCAAGGATCTTTCTCAAACAATAAACTCAGTCTGAGGTTTGTTCAAGGTCTGTGAGGTCGTTTATAGGCTTTCTACTTATTCATTTGTGTAGAGGGAACAAATGAAGAAATACATGTCCTTGACCATCTCATGGACGGTAAACGATCTACGTATCTTACTTACCCTGATCCCATTTCGTCCGTGTCAACTAAACCTGGATCTTATAATAAATTTAGGGTCCTCGTGAATTATATTCTACTTACTCCTTTTTTCGTTATAAGAAATCCCCACATATGTTTCTAATGGTTTAGTCTTCTTTCTTCATTATTAAAGACCTAACGTTTTGAATATCCGATATTTTTCTCTGAATCCTCGTTGAAGTTGATGAAAACTGGATGATCTTAAGACTAAATGATACCTTCTTGTGTCTACCCAATTAACAACTACATGAAAGACAGTAAGAAGGTATTGAACATAATACCTTCGTTTATTTCTACATGTAGAGATATACAGTGAGACTTGTTGTTGTCGTGTTTATACATATATATATATATATATATATAAAGTCACTTGACGTATGCCCTTCTTAGAACTATCTTTGAATAAATATATACTCGATTACTTACCGTACTGTCCGTGACGGTCAGTGCCCAAGTCTAAAATCCTTTCAACTAAGAGTTTCGAGGTCTATTAATTATTCTGGTGTAAATGGTGGTTTTACCTTTTATGGACTTTAGACTGGTAATGTCTGTTTTTGACAACTTTATAATTTTCACTTCATCATTCTTCGCGTCGGTGTTTTGTTCATGTGTCCTTGAGTGATATATTATTTCAAGAATAAATTTATACATTTTAAACATAGAGATATAACGTAGTGCCAATATATATATATACCGAGACCCAGATGTCCTCTTCCGTTTCCGTGGGGTGAGGTCATGAGAACGGACCTTTTAGGGTACTTGCCTCCTCGGACCACCCGACGTCAGGTACTCCAGCGATTCTCAGCCTGTGCTGACTCACTGAAGTGAAAGTGAAAAGTGAAAGTACGTAACCTCTTCCTTTACCGTTGGGTGAGGTCATAAGAACGGACCTCTTAGGGTCCCTACCCCCTCGGACCACCCGACGGTGACACCCCAGTGTGTCTCAGTCTGTGCTGACTTCACTGAATCGTCGTCGTCGTCGACCCAGATGTATTCCGACCTATACTTGTGATCAAGACGTCGAATTGTCCATAAATTCGAGAGTTAAGCAGGTAGATATTTTACATCCGTTATAGATGGAGGATTTTCCAAAATACCTTTGACTTACTCTCTCACATAGACAATCATCGACTACAGTATCTAGAAGTAATAGTATGCTCCCGACAGTATGTTCTTCATCTCAATAGTAATAAATATCGTAGTGCAGGAGTAGTAGTTTTAGTAGTGGTAATGAGAGGTTAGTAGAGACTTAGAGTGTTTTTCTCTTGTACCATAATTCAGTACGGTCTTATTCTTTTTATTGTTTATTCTATATGTCGAATCACGAATTTTGTATACACGTTCTAGTTTTATTGAATTTAAGACACAGATAAATAGGTACTCTTTTTTTGTGACGTTTGTCACTTTCTCGTTTGCACTAATTCTCTTTTCACTCTGTTGGGAGAACGTGAAAGCCACCCTTACTTTGACTATGTCGGTGATACCTCTTGTCATACCTCTAAAGGAAATTTTTTGTCCTTATTTTGATGGTATACTGGGTCGTTAAGGTAATGACCCCGTATGACAGTCCCTTAGTTTTGACTTTTTATCTTTACATGGAGTCACCAATAACGTCGTGATAAATGTTATCGATCCTGTACCTTCGTCGGATCCACAGGTGACTGTCTACTTACCTATTTCAATACCATGTATATGTGTTACCTTATAATGAGTCGATATTTTTTCCTTACGTAAACTGAGTCAAGGTTACTCTACCTACTTGGATCTTGGATGATATGTTTCATTTCATTTAGTCGTTCTCTCCTGTTTATAGTATATAATTACGTATATATACCTCAGAGCTTTCTACCGTGACTACTAGGATAAACGTCCCGTCGTTTCCTCTGCGTCTGTATCTCCTGTCTGAAAACCAGTGTCAGCCCCTCCCTCTCCCTCCGTACTGGACTCTCTCGTCGTAAGTTTGTCCATATAATGGTATACGTCCTGTCTGTCGGTCAGCCCTAAATGACATACTACGTCCTGTTTGATGTCCCTGTCCTACCGCTCCCTCACCCCTCCCTCCGGATTCTCCCGTCCCTGTGCACATACGGACACCGACAAAGTACAACTTCAGACCGTCTTCGATACTGTTATAACGTTTCACTAATAGGAGATTAATTTTTTTTTTTTCTTGTAACTCTGCTTCTTGAGTGATGTCAATAGAAATTTAGGTCCGTTTATTATAAGACCTCTTATATTAATATTAATTATATTATAATATGTAGATATTAAACTACAGATATAGATATGGGTCATTTACCTTTTTGAAGGTCCATTTACACTAGAGTATTGGTACAACCTATAGACACAACAGTGTCTTTTTGTCTTTCATCGGTTTTGTCCCAGTATGGTGACGCTTTGGATACCCCTTTTCCAACTATTCTCCACTTAAGAGTTTTAATATCTGGTCAGTCTCGACTACCGATCACTTGAAGATCGTCTCTACAAAACATTCGTACGGCATTCCCCTGATTATTAGTGGTTTTCGCTTGTACAAGGTCTTATAATTTACTTTGGGAACTGATGGACTGGAACTTTAAAGAAGGTGTCTCTGATACTCAGTCCCAGGGTACTAAGGTATTAAAATCTGTTTAGTTTACTTTATCTTGATATTATCTTAAGGTCTCGAGTTAGAGACGATGGTCAGACCGAAGTTTAATTAGTAAGGTCCTTTTTTTTTTTTTTCACAGAGAGAACGAACCTTATCGATTTATCGTTTCTTCGACCGAAACTACTCTCTGACCAGGGCCCGGGAGACTCAAGGACTTCGGGGGTCCCTAGTGACGATACGGTCGTGCAGAGTGACTGGATCTCCCACTTGGAGGTGGACGAAAATGGTTGTTTTCCACGTTTCACCCTCCTTCCGAGACAGAAGAAATCTAAACGTAGAGTTCATGGGTGATGACGAGGACATATTTCATTTATCATTTGTTTGTTTTTTTCACAACTTATTTACATACCTTTACTTTGGTACCTGTTGTACCTTTAAGTGCACTTTTGTATAAGGTCATCCACGTGACGGGTTGACGTTTTCTCAGTCAGACAATCGAGACACTTTCCCTTTACAATCGAGACACTTTCCCTTTACTCAGACTAGTCTGAGGATGAGGACACTAGAACTAGTTTCCTTCCCTTAACTGGAAACGACATAGAGACTCACGCTGTACAGTCTCAGTATGGTTTTTTTTTTAAACGTGTATTTCCGTATAAATAAGTGGTAAAGGGTTAAAAGACTAGATAGGAATGTTTTTTTTTTTTTTTTTNTTTTTTTTTTTTTTTTTTTTTTGAACAGAAGATCTTTTACTCAGGGTAATTCCTCATTTGTTAATTTCAGCAATGTCAATTTCGTTACTAATCGGTCCGTTCTGTCAACTCTTCTTGAGTTTGTGGATTTCGTATATCCTTGTATTTATTAAATATCAGAATGTCACGGTAAAGACTTTTCCTTGATACTGTTTGTTTCAACATCCAGTCAGAAGAGTAATACAAGACACTCGGGTCTATTACTAGTTTTCCTTGGTGTTTGTTAATTTTACCATTTTTTTTTTTTTTCTGTGTTACCTTATTTTTAAAATACATAATTAATTAGTTATTAATATCTTATAACGAAACGATTCATCAATACCTTACGTTAAGAATTATAGAAATTCTGGTTCTATCTAATGGATACGAGTAACTATTTGAAAAGTTTATTACTATAAATTAGGTTATATGAAACGGTTCTCCTGCGTGACCAGTATCGTTTGTGGGCGAAGGTGGTTGTATTTTTTGATGAGGTGTGTACCTGTAGTGGTTTACCTGTTATGGTTTCAGTCTAACTAATATGAGAAACGTCGACTTAAACCTCTTCGCGATATGTCAGTCTTTTTTTTTCTTGACTTCGACTGAGACCGAGTTTAGTACTCGAGTAATAACGTTTTAAGTCTGAATTTCTTTCATCCCCTTTGGAGATCCGGTAAGTCCATACTGGATTTACTTTAGTGAATACTAATATGTCACCTTCACTCTTTATCTAAGTTCCCTAACCTAGACCATCTGTCTCTCGGGCTCCTTGATACCTGTCTCCAAGTATTGTAACATGTCTTTCAACACTAGTTTTGGTAGGGGTTCATTTCTTTTTCCGTTCTACCAACAGACTCTACGTTTTTCCGTTCTACGTTTCTACGTTTTTCCGTTCTACCAACAGACTCCTCCGGAATGTTTATCGACTCTTTTCTTCTTTTCGTTTTCCGTTTCCTCTTTCCGTTTCTACATGGGTTGACTTACGTCTAAGGTTTCTTATCGTTCCTCTCTATTCTTTCTGAAGGAGTCACTAGTTACGTTTATTTATCTCCTTTTGTCTTACCCTTTCTGATCTCCAGAGACGTTCTTTTGATCTCTTTGGTTCCCTTGTAAAGGACGTTTCTACCCGTGTTATTTCCTGTATTTAACATTACTGGATTGTCTTCGTCTTCTATAATTCTTCTCCACCGTTCTTATGTGTCTTTTTGATATGTTTTTTTTTTTTCCAAAATTACTGGACCTATTGGTACTACCACACCAGTGAGTGGATCTCGGTCTGTAGTACCTCATACTTCAGTTCACCTGGAATCCTTCGTAATGATCTTTGTCTCGATTACCTCCACTACCTTAAGGTTGACTCGATAAAGTTTAGAATTTTCTACTACCACAATTTTCACGACATGAGATATACGGTTGTTTAAACCTTTTGAGTCGTCACCGGTGTCCTGTCCTTTTCCAGTGAAAAGTAAGGTTGGGGTTTCTTTCCGTTACGGTTTCTTACGAGTTTGATGGAGTGTCAACGTGAGTAAAGTGTACGATCGCTCTATTACGAGTTTTCGGAAGTTCCATCTGAAGTTGTCATACACTTGGTTCTTTAAGGTCTATAAGTTCGACCTAAATACTTTCCGTCTCCTTCGTCTCTAGTTTAACGGTTGTATGAGACCCAGTATCTTTTTCGTTCTTTTTAGGTCTTTTTGTAGATGAAGACGAAGTAACTGATACAATTTCGGGAACTGATACATCTAGTGTACTTTGACACCCTTTAATAATTTCCCCACCCATATGGTCTGGTGGAATTGACGAAGTACTCTTTAGACATACGTCCAGTTCCTCGTTGTCAATCTTGGTCTGCACCTTATTGTCTGACCAAGGTTTAACCCTTTCCACATACCGTTCCAACATATGACAGTGGGACGAATAAATTGAACATTAGACATACGTCTAATGTAGTACTCTCTTTGCGACCCGACCTCCTTAGTGTTTGACCTTAGTTCAAACGGTCCTCTTTATAGTTATTGGAGTCTATACGTCTACTGTAGTGGGAATACCGTCTTCCACTTCTTCTTGATTTCTCGGAGAACTACTTTCACTTTCTCCTCTCACTTTTTCGACCGAATTTTGAGTCGTAAGTTTTTTGATTCTAGTACCGTAGGTTAGAGTAGTAAAGTACCGTTTGTCTACCCCCTTTTTACCTTCATCACCGGTTGTAAAAAATCGAGGTTTTAGTGACGTCTACAACTGACGTCGGTACTTTAATTTTCCGTGAACGAGGAACCTTCTTTTCGATACTGGTTCGATCTGTCGTATAATTTCTCATCTCTGTAGTGAAACAGTTGTTTCAAGATATCCCAGTTTCGATACCAAAAAGGTCATCAGGACATACCTACTCTCAACCTGATATTTCTTTCGACTCGCGGCTTCTTAACTACGAAAACTTGACACCACAACCTCTTCTGAGAACTCTCATGGAACCTGACGTTCCTCTAAGTTGGTCAGGTAGGATTTCCTCTAGACAGGACTTATAAGTGACCTGCCTGACTACGACTTCGACTTCGAGGTTATGAAACCGGTGGATTACGTTTCTCGTTTGAGTGACCTTTTCTAGCACTACGACCCTTTCTAACTCCCGTCGTCCTCTTCCCCTACTGTCTCCTACTCTACCAACCTAGATTTACTGATTTTACCTGTACTCAAAGTCGTTTGAGGTTCTCTATCACTTCCTGTCCCTTCGACCGTGCGACACCCGGTACCTCAGTGTGTCATCCTGTATTGACTCGTCGATTTGTTTTTTGTCTAATCGGTAAAACAAGTCTTAGGGATACAAGGATGAGTTAGGAACAATGTATGATGAATTATAGTTATATAGTCTTAACCCAGATTATTTGACATAGTACTCCGGGAAAATAATTACGAATATCAATGTCATTGTTAAGGTCTCTTGTGTCGAGTGGTTGCAATATTTATACGGTAACAGTTGTAAACTTTTACGAATCATCACAAGGAAAAATCCGTTCTATCCTTAGATAGGAGTATAAGAACATTCGATATTTAGATTACAGGAGTACAGACTGGAAGTATTTTACTTGTGTCGTCGTGATGGTTAGGAAAACGTTCGTTTTCCTTACATTACTACGGTATCTATGGGGATAAAAGATCGCCTGTGAAGTTTTGTACAAAAACTATAGGTCATGTGTGTTGAAAAATTTCCGACCATATTGACTCTAGAACATTGTAATATTTTTTAATTTTACAATTCGTTTATTTAAAGTTTTTTTTAATTTACACTTATGTCTCTTAGTCCGGTACTTCCTATAGAATTCTTTGTTACCATAGTCACTCCAGGGATGTACATTGTGTGTGTTGTTTACATATCTAATTTAACGTTCTCAAATACATCGAAGAATGTGGAGATTTTCACTTTCACACACACAGACATACACACAATTTACAAACGGTTTTACACAAATACATGTATACATATTATAAACCGGTTATAAGACGACAGACGACATAGAAACCAGACCTCACAATGAGTAAGGGGAACTCCTATCAGGACGACAGAGATGTCTTCGAATTTATTCTAAACTTTCATTAAGAGATGAAGGACATAAATTCGCGTAACGAACATAGACGTTTACGAGTCAAGTTAGAGGACCGTTTAAGGTCTCTTCTTGATAGGATTTATTGACACTTCTGTTTTAAATCAATGGACACTAAAGTTTCGTTTATAAAAATTTATCCTAAATATTATGATTTTAGAGAACGAAGTAGTCAAGAACAGAATACAGGACTTCCCTTCATATATTTTGTCAGTAAAGTCAGTAAAACTAAGTATATAAAAATGAGTCAAGATGAATCCCTTACCATTAATGGACGGTGACTTCTCTTCAAAAGTGAAGGGTAGAGATTTAATATTTATACTGTTGGGACATTCAAAGAAATTAGTAAGACGTAACCGAATTACTTAATATACAATAAATCCGGTTCAAAGTAAGATAGCCGAAGATACAATTCTTTTTCTTAAAATTTATGACTAAGTCAACTTACATATATAGTGTCTATAAGTGACCATTATGTTTAATGGTCATAATGGTCATTAAACATAACCATTATGTTTAATTTCGTCAATAAAAATAACAAACGATTTGAAAAAAAGTGAGATATTCTAAAAGTGTTATTATCTAAAAGAAAAAGACAAATAACTTATAATCATTTGAATCTTGTAGAATTTTCTCATCACTATATTTAGACGAAATTCCTTTTCTTATGCGTTATGTGTAATTGTTAAGAATTCGGTAGTTTTATTTTCATTTCTGTAAGTTGAAAGTGTAAAATAAAAAAATTAAGGGTAAAATTTTGAAAACCTTAAAACTTATACTCGTTTTCGTCACTTTTCGAGACGTCGAGTTATAATTAATGACACTTACATAGAGACGATATATGAATTAAACAGTGATACTAATCGTCATAAAAGAAGTTTAGGAATATTAATACTTGTAAGATGAGTCCGATAAGTCTGTTTCAGGGTTTCGGAAGTCTAAATGTAGATGTAGGACCACACGATAGTCCCTTTTTAAGTGGATTCGAAATCCTTCTAAGATTAGTTCCATAAGTATCTACAGAAGGTCTCTATCATATGACCTATGTTTGTACATAGTAGGAAGAAAAAAGACTTGGTGGTCTTTAACACGTGGTTCTTCTACTTAACTAATGAACTCTTAATTATGGATAGGTCCGAACTTTCGTGATAACACTTGGTATCACCGCTAATACAAATTAATTGATGACGATTCCCTATACAATATTTTAACCATGAGAAACTTGTCATTGAAACTGTAACTTACTTAAATACTAGGTGATAATTCGGACGTAATACACATATTGATTGTGTCTCTTGTTAAAAATCGTGTGAATGAATATAATAGTTATACTCCAGGTCACGTAAGAGTCTTACCATGAAAACAAAGACTAAATTTTTTAATTATTCTGTCGGGACAGGAATGGAAGACTATCCGTCAGTAAGTACGTCACTACAAACTACGCGACGGTAGAATTTCCTTAAGTATTCTACAAGGGGTCGTGATAATTGACGTAACGGCGACGACGACGACGATTCAGCGAAGTCAGCACAGGCTGAGACACGCTGGGGTGTCTGCCCCCGGGTGGTCCGAGGGGGTAGGGACCCTAAGAGGTCCGTTCTTGTGACCTCATCTATTGACGTAACTTTAGGGGGGTTAAATAACTCGTAGAAGTGACTCATTCTACGATTACGACCAATGGGCATGAACAAATATACATGTACCGTCGTTTTTTGCCGACTTTATAAACTTTCGTTTCGGATCTTTCCTGTTTATGTTTGTCAGTAGTGACTACGGAACTTAAAAGAGAAGGAGGATGTGAGTATTAAAAATTAGGTAGTGGTGAGTTTTATTTTAGAACTTTGGACATTAAAACCGACAAGACTATAGGCACAAACGGGACTAGGGGGTCCATTGTGATTCGGGATATTGTACCAAGATTTCATATCCTAAACATTGTCTAATACTCTTGTCATGAGTAGATGACGTCCCCTCTACGGCGACCTGTCACTAGTCCAGTCAGTATTTGACGTCGTCGCCGGTGCAAACTAGGACTATGAACAACGATAAGTCATCGATTTAATGCAGACTGAGAAACGCTGGGGCACCCGACGTCGTATGGTCCGGGAGGACAGGAAGTAAAAGAGGGTCTCGAACGAGTTTAAGTACGGGTGACCCAGGCTCTACGATAGGTTGGTAGAGTAGGAGACAGCGGGGGAGGAGGAACACGGAAGTTAGAAAGGGTCGTAGTCCCAGAACTCTCTCAGCTAAGGATCCGTTCAACGATTCTTCAGGTCCCAGGGGTTCCTACTCTTTCCACAGACCCCAAGAATTCCTCCTCCTTTCTTGTTTGGAAAAAAAAAAGGGAGATGTAAGGAATCAGAATCAGTGTATTTTGAAAAAAAAAAAAGAAATTCGGCCCTTCACTACTAATGTGTCGACAAATTTGAGACATGATCCCTAATACATTGTTGTTACATAGAACGAACTCCTGTCAAAGAGGAAGGACTTTTGGAAGACTGATTAGGACTATAAAATGTTACATATAATACCCTCACCAAGAGGATCCGAGAAAGATAACAATTTAAGATTAGGACAATCGGATTTTACATTTAACACCGTCACCCAGACCATATTACAAGTGTTTGAACTCTGTAAGAAAACTAAATAACATTATGGATTAATTTTTAGATAATTAAGGGAGCGATTTGTGGTCGCTCCCCCCGTGAGACGGGGGGAAGACTATAGGTGTAGTCTTCAAAAGAGACAGGGAGAAAGTGAAATTATTTTGAGACGAAGTGTTTTCGAGAACTCACTAGTGCGGACCAGGGGCCAGGACTTCAATTAGAAGAAGTCTCTAGTGCTTACTTAGGTTGTGGCAAGTGTTATTCGATCGTCGGAAAAGGTTACTCAGTCGGGAAACGTGTTTCCGGTTTTATAACCTCGAAGTGGAAGTCGTAGTCAGGAAGGTTGCTTATAAGTCCCAACTAAAGGAAACCTAACTGACCAAACAAGAGGATCGTCGGGTTCCCTGAGAGTTCTCAGAAGAGTTCCATGAAAGTTCTCAGAAGAGGTCGTGGTGTTGACTTAAGAAAGAAGTCGTGAGTCGGAAGAAATACTAGGTTGAGAGTTCATACATATACTGATAACCTTTTTGCTATCGAAAGTGACCTTCCTGGAAACAGTCGTTTCGTTAGAGAGCTGAAAAATTATTCGACAGATCCAAACAGTATCGAAAGGAAGGTTCCTTGTTCGCGGAAAATTAAAGTACCGATGTCAGTGACAAAGTGTCACTAAGACCTCGGGTTCATTTTTTAGACAGTGACGAAGATGAAAAAGGGGAAGATAAACGGTTCTTCACTACCCTGGTTTACGGTGCTAGAATCAAAAACTTACGACTTAAAGTTCGGTCGAAAAAGTGAGAGGAGAAAGTGAGTGGTTCTCCGAGAAGTCAAGGAGAAGTGAGGGACTGTGATCTCACCATAGTAGACACTTTGGCTCCAACAACTATAAAGAGGGTCGATCGAACTAAGGTTGAACGTTAAGATGGTGGGGCCGTAAGGCGTACTACAAGAGACGTATATTCAATTTATTCGTCCCACTGTTCTGTCGGTAGGGGAGGAGGCCACCTCGTACAAAATAGTCTTGAGAAGTGATGCTGGACAGTCAGGACCTACCGGGACGTGTCGTGCCGGGTGTCAAAGTGACTCAATGTGTTCGACGAAGTAGCACTGTTCGACACTAGGTACCTCTGGGGTCTCTGGACCCATACAACATTGGGACCACGATGTCATAGAAGCACATCCAACGATTAAGGGATCTTGAGCCTACACTACCCTTGAAATTGTCTGTATACCAACCCCTATAGGTCAGAATCTTCCTAATGTCTTCAATATATTTAATGACCCCTTGTATACGGTTCTCATATCGACTTCTTTATTGAGTCCGAGGTTTTCTATGTCTTCACTTTGAGAAGATCTATCACGTCTTAAAAAAAAGAAAAAATTTACCCTTATACTTTCCTGAAGGGACCGGAGGTCACCAATTCTGAGGTCACGAAGGTAACAACCCTCTTTACCGAAACTTGTGACCACTGTCTTGACTCTAGAGTGCACGGTCCTCCACCCCGGTCTTTCGATTTTTTTATTTTTTTAAATTTACCCTCGAACTCACCTAAAAGTGTATTGACTTTAAAGTCAAACTGTATTTTACTTTCTTACTACCCGTGTAGTACAAACGTTAAACCATCTTTGTTTTTTAGTAGAATCTTACCCTTTCAAAAGTGTAAAATCTTTCGTTAAACTCCTCAAAATATACCAATACTCACCTTATATTACTGAAATAATAGACCCCTGCAGTATATCATACTTGACCTCACAAACGTACCTATCGTATCGATGTTTGTTAATTTCTTCCCTTTGTCTCTGCCACTTAATGACTGGGTTGTGACGTGATAGGTAATGTTCCTGTCTACATTGTCTTTGTATGCCGACACATTTTGAACGTGACACCGATCACTTTGACTTCCTTTTGACTTCGTCCTGTGTTTTTACTTTTATAGAGTAGTTATTATAAAATAACTAATATACAACTTTACTATTTTAACCCCCCCTCTCCTCTCCAACAACAAATCAGTGACTCAACACAGTTTGAGAAAACGTTGGGGTACCTGGTATCGGGTGGTCCGAGAGACGGGTACCTTAAAGGGTCCAGTTATATGACCTCACCCAACAGGAAGGGAAGAGGTCCCCTAGAAGGGTTAGATCCCTAGTTTAGTTACAGAGGACGTAATCTTCCGTCTAAAAAAATAGTGACTCGGTGGTCCCTTCGGGTTATAAGACCTATATAACGTAATTTCTTTTATATAGTAGATTTAAGTTAGACGACAAAAATGTAAAAAGTGTACCGGTGGTTCACAGATATTAAGGGACACATCGAACGTAATACGAAGTAAACCCGTCTGGACCAGATCATAATTCCGTCCCGTCATAACGTGCCGTTCCATTCTAGGAAGACTTTTATAAAGTCTCCGAAATCCTGTTGTAGTTTCCTGTAACATATTTTCAAAATTCGCAAACTTGTGGGTGACGTGACAAGAGTGCATGTTAATCCTGTCGCTCTAAACATTTTTGGTGGAGTGTCTTAACATCCGTCCCCAAAAGACCTTGGAATGATTAATACCGGAGTTTCCCCCGTTAGAGGTGAAGCGGTACTTTCCACGGTGACGTAAACTCCCAGTTGTCCTTTTTTATTTTTTACCCTCTTTAGAAACGGTGTGTAAGATAACCTTACATGGGAGGTTGTTCGTTGTTTCAGAAGTCACTTTGTCTACTTCGGAGTCTTTCGGTACCATGAACATTCATTCTTAGTATTTTGAGACGAAACTTCCCAACTTTTTTTTTTTTCTGTTTACGGGTCTTCTGCCTTCCGATCACCGTCGTCTTTAATTGGTCTCCCGGGGTCCCCGTCTACTTGGATTCACCCAGTCTTAAGTCACCGGAGAGTTGTCACAGGTGTGGAGAGGAAGTAGAGAGGAATGGCTCGTCTCAGAGGTAGGCACCTGTGAGAGCTTCTTAGACGGACACGAAAATATTCTAGTAGTCTCAATTGTTTTTCGGTTTGACGTAGACAAAGTTCTTCGTGTCAAAAATGTGTATACTGAACGGAACATAAAAGAAAGATGAACAGGGTATTAAATTGTTTCTATATGACTTTAATCATGGCGTTATACCAGCACAAGTGAATTAAGTACGGAAAAAGGTATATCTCTTATCGGTACAAAGACTTTTCGTAATATTTCGACTTTGGTGTAGTCGTTTTGAATAAAAGGATACGTAGCTGTACTTTCTTTCCATAAATGAACGTCTCACTTTTCTTGAGGTGGGTATGTGCGACGATATGATGACGACGATTCAGCGAAGTCAGCACAGGCTGAGACACTCTGAGGTATCTGCCGTCGGGTGGTCCGAGGGGGCAGGGACCCTAAGAGGTCCGTTCTTGTGACCTCACCCAACGGTAAAGGAAGAGGTTACGTACTTTCATTTTTCACTTTCACTTCAGTGAGTCAGCACAGGTTGACAATCGCTGGGGTACCTGACGTCGGATGGTCCGAGGAGGTAGGTACCCTAAAAGGTCCGTTCTCCTGACCTCACCCCACGGTCACGGAAGAGGCATAGGACGATATTCGTTCATTTTTTTTTACCGTTTTCTAATTTTATGGTGTATGGTAGAGACATACAAAAATTTTACTGAGTCCAAATACAGAATTCTACACTCAAGTGCGTCTGTATCTTATGTTTAAATATCAATGGTTTCCCCTTCCCTTTCTTATTCAATCCTATTCGTCTATTGTTTGACTCTTATCTCCTATCGTTTGATGATATAAACTCTGTCTATTTGTTCCAGGATAACATATCGTGCACCTTGACATGAGTTATAGGAAATTATTTGGTATTATTTTTTCTTATAATTTTTCACTTATATTTCTATATATTTACTTAGTGAAACGACATATGGTCTCTCATTGTTTCGTAACATAATTACTCAATTTACCTGTTTTCTCATAAAGTAGATTAATCTGTGTCTCTCTACTGTCTATTTATCTTTTATCCAAACACCCCAAAAACACTCTTTTTTTAGGTGACTTTAAGTCTGAATTATACCTTAAACATTTAAACTACATTGTCCTGTAACCAGATATTATCCTTGAAATAGGTAGTGTCCGTTACACCTTCAATTAGATAACTCCTCTACCTTATTTTATAATCTTGAAGAAAAATATAACTGAATAATTTAGAATCAGTAAAAATGAAGGTAAAACCCCAATCAGTTACTTGTATTAGATAGTTATTAGTTTATTTTATTTTATATTTTATCGCTTTACTTGTAACTCCGTTCGAGTTTTTTAAATTGGGAATCTCATGAACGAGTTTTTAAGACTTTTAGTGATGTTAATAATCGGTCTCGATTATTTTTATGTAGTAAGTTATTATTTCTGATTAAAGTTTGACACTATTTGGTTAAAAATTTTAACATAACTTTAGACTTGTCGACGCCCGGAAATTAGTTACGGAGACAGAATCGGTCACGACTCTGGACTACTGTAAATCGGGTCTATTTGACGGGACGCAGAACTCGTCGTGACGCGGTGTTACTCGAGGTGCCCTACCTGTCGGTCACGAAAGGCTGAACAAAGGGATTTAGATGGATGCGGTATGATAGCCAGGTCCTTTGGTAACAGAGTCTGTACAGATGAGTAAAAAGACCTTTAAAGTCCCTCGTAGAGGATTCGTAGGGGGACAGGTCTAGTGGGGATTAAGTATTTGAATTTCAGGGTGTCTTCCCAAAAACATAAAACGTGTTTATCAGGGACGGACAAGAAACCGTTGATTTTAATGTGTGTAAACAAAAGTTCTGTGTGATTGTCCATAGTCATTCCTTAATTATAATTTCCGACTTACAAAATCAGAAAAGTGTACCTTTATTATTCAATTTTTTATGTTGTTTGTATTTCGATATTTATAAGTAAGTTAATTTAGTTACTGTTGTAACTTATACAGTATTAAAGAAGATCATATATACACAAAGAAAGAAGGAGAAAGGATTAATGTGGTTACCCTCGAAATTTCTGTTATAATTGTCACTTGTACTAGAGAAAAGTCAATAAAAGGGGATTTAATTGATTTTTACAAAGTTGACTGTATAATAAAAAGAACTCTGACCATTTATTTACCCAATAATTCATCCGTCAGTAAATTAACTTAAGTTGATTTTACAAAAAGTAAAAAAAATTATTTCTCAACGACTTCAATCAAATAGTTTTAGAACCGTAAGAAACTTTTCCGGTATGCCAGAAAGAGATATTGGATAATAATGTCACATCCTATGACTATTTATGGAATTAAATTTTTGTAAGAAATGTAAGGATGTAACTTACGAAATGTAATGCACCATACATGTACCTCAGGACTATGTCTGCGTACGTAAGTAGTGGGAATTATTATTCCATAGAAAATACGTATCATAAGACTGGGACTGAGTTTACCGTTATCTAAGACCTAAATACGTCCATCTAGTAAATCATTCGTTAAATTAATGAGAAGAAGTAACCTCAAGACCACCAAGACAAACTGACACCCTGAACTTCCTATTGTCCCCAATTCTACTATAACCTAAAATAATAATAACACCGGTTTAAAATAATATATGTCTTGGTGACATGAGTATAAGGAGAAACAAATAGAAAGGAAGAAACAATAAAAAAGGAAAATGTAATTGTGTTAAATTTCGTCTCACAATATTGATAAAAAGTTTCGTACATTACCATGATTTTGAAAACTTGACTTCATACCTTATTTACAACTGCATTAATCACTAGTACTAATTGGTATTTACGTACCTCAAAGTGTTTAGTAAATAGTGTTTCATAGTAGGGGAAAACAAGTGTTCGTTATGAAAGATTCTTTTAAATAAACTACTCTGTTAATTCTATAAAAAAGTCGGTAAAATCTTTTTCATTGAACTTTACCATTATCCACGACCGAGGTACTTTGGGTCCCGTCGGGTCATGACAACAATTGAGAGTTTTATGTGTTTCGTTACAAAATAGTGTGGTTAGAAAATGTTTACTACTACGAATATATAGTGTCTGTATGTCAGTATACATTCGTCAAAATTTATTCAAGACAGTTGTGAACCGAAACGTGGTGATCACACTATGTATGACGTATACACGTATAGATCAGATATTATTGTTATATTGTTGTTATTATTTCCTGACAAATCAATCTTCATAGACTTCCTAGTATCTCGAATCAAAGAAGGTAAATGCTGTTACTGTTACTGAAATTTTGTCTTTAATTTATTGAACCGGTTCCGGAATATTCGTTACTTACTATGGTCTGTCATGATCTACACCCAGACTTCTAAGGATTAAGTTAAGTTATGTGGGACAACAGAGGAATTTGGGTTCACTTGTGTTCGTGGCAACAGACCTTTGTGACCCTTTACGAAGACTCTTCATCTACTGTATATCACCTATACCGGTCTTACGATGTCTTACGGTAAGGAGTGGTACCCGTGTAAACCGGAGAGAGACGTCGAGTTCCAAAACGTAGTTCCGAAGGATTTTATTAAGGTGAGGGCGGTTGACTTGCGACGAAATTAAGGAAAGAGCTTTCGAAGTTTGAGGGTGAAGAAGGATTGTCATGAAGGAAATAAAAAAAAAATAAAGACACAGTCTTTATGAGAAAGGGACAGGAATAAAAGGGGACTTATTTAGGATGAATCGGTACTCTGACACTGAATTTACAATAAACGAGGTCCATTTAAAACGAATAAGGACTATCAGAGATGACACGGGAACAATTATCCGAGGGTGTTGACCTAAGATCAGGTGTGTTGTCGTAAATCGTTTACAATGACAATACAGGAAGTATGATTTTTAAAAGAAAGTCTAGAATGAATTTTTATCAGGAAAGATCGGTGAACGTTGTCAAATACAAGACATTTCAGTGACAGTTGTCAAGTCAAGTCAAGTCAACGAGTCAACACAGGTTGTGAAATACTGGGGTACTTGGCGTCGTACGGTCCGAAGGGACAGGTAGTGGTTGAGGGTCTCAGATGGGTTTGGGTACAGGTAACTCAGCCACTACGGTAGGTTGGTAGAGTAGGAGATAGCAGGGGAAGAGGAAGGCGGAAGTTAGAAAGGGTCGTAGTCCCAGAATAGGTTACTCGATCGAGAAGCGTAGTCCATCGGTTTTATGACCTCAAAGTGGAAGTTGTCGTCAGGAAGGTTACTTGTGGGTCTCGACTAAAGGAAATCCTACCTGACTAACCTAGAGGGACGTCAGGTTCCCTGAGAGTTCTCAGAAGAGGTTGTGGCGTCAAATTTTCGTAGTTAAAAAGTTACGAGTCGAAAGAAATATCAGGTTGAGAGTGTCGGTATGTACTTGTGACCCTTTTGGTGTCCGAACTGATCTGCCTGGAAACAACCGTTTCATTACAGAGACGAAAAATCATTCGATAGATTCGAGGAAGGGAAGGTTCCTCAAACGCAGAAAGTTAAAGTACCGACGTTAGTGGTAGACGTCACTAAAACCTCTGGTCTTTTTTATCAGACTGTGACAAAGGTGACAAAGGGGTAGATAAAGGGTACTTCACTACCCTGGCCTACGGTACTAGAAACAAAAGACTTACAACTCGAAATTCGGTTGAAAAAGTGAGAGGAGAAAGTGAAAGTAGTTCTCCGAGAAATCAAGAAGAAGTGAAAGACGGTATTCCCACCATAGTAGACGTATAGACTCCAATAACTATAAAGAGGGTCGTCAGAACTAAGGTCGAACACAAAGAAGGTCGGGTCTCAAAGAGTACTACATGATTGTCATCGCTTACGGTTTAGTACCGAGGTTTTCCTTTATGTGTGTGTGTGTGTAGAGTGTATCTAATATTAGAATTTAGGATTTTGTTGTGTTAATCTTTTAAGATAAATTAATAAAATGTTTTTCTTTAGTTCCAAGTTTAAAAATTCACTAAACGGACTCCGATAACGACCCTCTTTATTGGAATCTACTGTGGTGGGAATGCCGTCTTTCGTTTTTTAATTTCTCGGAGAACTACTTTCACTTTCTCCTGTCACTTTTTCAACCGAATTTTGAGTTGTAAGTCTTTTGATTCTAGTACCGTAGACCAGGGTAGTGAAGTACCGTTCACATACCCCTTTGTTACCTTTGTCACTGTCTGAAAGAAAAAAATCCGAGGTTTTAGCGACGTCTACCACTGACGTCAGTACTTTTAATTTTCTACGAACGAAGAACCTTCTTTTCAATACTGGTTGGATCTGTCGTATAATTTTTGGTCTCTGTAATTTTCTAGACAGATCAGTTTCAATACCAAAAAGGTCATCAACACATATCTACACTCTAAGCCTGGTATTTCTTCCGACTCGTAACTTCTTAACTACGAAAACTTGACACCACGACCTCTTCTGAGCCCTCAGGGAATCTGACGTTCCTCTAGGTTGGTCAGGTAGGATTTCCTCTAGTCAGGACCTATAAGTAACCTTCCTGACGACGACTTCGACTTTGAGGTTATGAGACCGGTACACTGCACTTCTAGACTGAGTAAACTTTTCTGGGACTACGACCCTTTCTGACTTCCACCCTTCTCTTCCCCTGCTGTCTTCTACTCTACCAACCTACCGTAGCGACTGAACTACCTGTACTCAAACTCATTTGAGTCCTCAACCACTACCTGTCCCTTCGGATCGCACGACGTCAGGTACCCCAGCGTTTCTCAACCTGTGCTGACTCGTTGACTTGACTGACCGGGATGATTGTCCATGGACTCAACCCCGAGTCTGGGACACATGAATTCGGTCTCAGGGAACGTGACACGACCCGACACGATGGGGTCCGTAGAGGTAGGAACGAACCAAAGTCACCTTTACACGTATAGTCACTGTGTAAAAAACGGAGATACAGACAGGAACAGACACTTAAATGTCGTTTTATAGTAACTAACTAAAACTCCAATTGTAGTTAGTATCGTTCGTCCATTTGAGTGTTAATACCTTAGGTGTTTATTGTTCCTACCTCATATGTTACCTTTGTGAGTATAAGTGGGTGTAATATGTAGTACAGTGGAATTCTATAGGTACATCTCTTTTTACATCGACACACGGACAAAATGCGCACCATATGGCCTTTCCCGGGACGGTCGAACCCCGGAAGGTAAATTATCGGAACGATAACTCTGTTAGATATTGGAAAAACTTGAAAAGACATATTACTCCCTTTTTTTGCCTAAGATATTAAAGTCTTAAAAGAAATCTGGAGTAAATACCTACTAATTCCAAAAAGGTAGAGATTATATAAGATGAAGTTTCCAAAATATTGAAACATCTGGATCACCGAGTCACCGTTTCTTAGACGGACGGTTACGTCCTTTGGACTCAAACTAGGGACCCACCCTTTCTAAGGGACCTCTTCCTTCACCGTTGGGAGAGATCATAAGAACGGACCCTTTGGGGTACCTGTCTCCTCGAACCATCCGACGTCAGGTACCCCAGTGTTTTCTCAGACTGTGTTAAATCACTAAGATGTTCTCTGTACATAACCAATCGATAGATTGTGATCAGGTTTTTCGGGATGGATGGAGGGAACACGTCCTGTTAAACTTAGGTGTTGTGAGTTTCCGTGTTTTGTCCCTCTCTCCCTACTCTTAAGGACTAGACAAAGTGTGACTTAGATTTGTGGTTAGGGTTTAACTATTTCTTTCGTTCTTATCACCAGTCGTTTAGTACTGTTGAATAAACAAATGTTAGAAGACCTATGTGTTCATTCGTATTGCATCCGGCGACGACGACGACGACGATTCAATGAAGTCAGCACAGGCTGAGACACGCTGGGGTATCTGCCGTCGGGTGGTCCGAGGGGGAGGGACCCTAAAAGGTCTGTTCTTGTGACCTCACCCAACGGTAAAGGAAGAGGTTACGTAATTTCACTTTTCACTTTCACTTCAGCGAGTCGGTACGGGCTGAGAAGGGCTGGGGTACCTGACGTCGGGTGGTCCGAGGAGGTAGGTACCCTAAAAGGTCCGTTCTCATGACCTCACCCCACGGTAACGGAAGAGGCTTGGATCCGATCAATATATATGCAAAATGAGTGTCAAACGGATCTGACATCTTATCCTTTTTAAGGGGATTTATAAGTTCTTAACTTCTTTGACAGATTAAAATCACTCATTTTGGAATAACTGAACTGTAAACTTCAGTCAAGTTTTTATTCCAGTCTAAAATTTCTTTTGTCTCTGACGATGTAGAAAGTGATACCTGCACCGATTTTATAAATTTCGGGAATCACATCGTCACGACAACATACGGTTTTGGTTATCGATGACCTTCGATGTTATTATCCATGATGTCACTTTATTCGTTCTTTTCTAGATCTTTCTAGAAAGAAAGACATCTTTCTAAATTACAGAACCTGTCCGTGAAGTCCCGAAACCAGGTTCCCAGTGACAAGTGAGGGACGAAAGTGATCTCCAGTCTTTTATTTGAATCACGAAATCTCACTCCTCCGTATCTCCGTACTTGAAAAGTTCTGACCCATCTCCGTTTGATTTCGAGAGAGAGAAATTCTTCTTTTTATATGAATCTCACTTATGTTAATTATTTTCGACTTCTCCTCTTATTTTTCATGTTCTCTTCCGACTCGGCTCTCTAAATCTCTTACTAATAATCATTGTGAAAATAAAGTTTAATTATAAGTCTCATTTGACTAATTTTTATCTTTATTCTCTTTTAGTTTCTGTATATTTTAACATAAAAGTCATCTATCGTCGAAAATTTTACACTTATTATCACACGTACAAATCTCTTGAATCACAAATGGTATCCGAAATATTTATAGAAATTAGGAGGATCATTGTCAGGGTCCATTCGTAATAACAGAATCAATTATGTACTTCTGTGTCTGAGTCTTTATGATTTTTTAAAGGGATTTCAATATCAGTCATAAAACTTTTCTACGATAAAAATCGAATCTAGATGGAACTATATTTCATATAAGAGTAAGGTAACGTGCTACCTACGGCTGAGGACTTTTATCATGGAACTTTCGGTTTTAGTCATCAATGATTCATTCTTAATCAGACTTTATTAATGGACGAAACAACCTTTCTAATTGTAAATTATTCTTTGATATAAACATCTAATCTTCAAGTCAAGTGGAGTCAACGAGTCAGCACAGGCTGAGAGACGCTGAGGTACTCAGCGTCGTGGGGTCCGGAGGGACAGGTAGTGGTTGAGGGTCTCAAGTGAGTCTAAGTGAAGGTAGCTCAGGCACTACGGTAGGTCGGTAGAGTAGGAGACAGCAGGGGAAGAGGAGGACAGGGGTTAGGGAGGGTCGTAGTCTCAGAAAAGGTTACTCAGTTGAGAAGCGTACTCCACAGGTTTCATGACCTCGAAGTCGAAATCGTAGTAAGGAAGGTTACTTGTGGGTCCTGACTAGAGGGAGTCTTACCTGACCAACCTAAAGGAACGTCAGGTTCCCTGAGAGTTCTCAGAAGAGGTTGTGGTGTCAAGTTTTCGTAGTTAAGAAGCCACGAGTCGAAAGGAGTGTCAGGTTGAGAGTGTAGGTATGTACTGGTGACCTTTTTGGTATCGGAACTGATCTGCCTGGAATCAGCCGTTTCATTACAGAGACGAAAATTTATACGATAGATCCAACCAGTATTGAAAAGAAGGTTCCTCATTTGCAGAAAATTAAAGTACCGACGTCAGTGGTAGACGTCACTAAAACCTCAGGTTTTTTTATCAGACTGTGACAAAGGGGCAGATAAAGGGTACTTTACTACCCTGGCCTACGGTACTAGAAGTAAAAGACTTACAACTCGAAATTCGGTTGAAAAAGTGAGAGGAGAAAGTGAAAGTAGTTCTCCGAAAAATCAAGGAGAAGTGAAAGACGGTATTTCCACCACAGTAGACGTATAGACTCCAATAACTATAAAGAGGGTCGTTAGAACTAAGGTCGAATACAAAGGAGGTCAGGTCGCAAAGAGTACTACATGAGACGTATCTTCAATTTATTCGTCCAACTGTTATATATCGGAACTGCATGAGGAAAAGGATAATCTTCAATCGTTTTAGGAAAATGGATTAGGAGAAAAATGGACAATGATAAAAAAAAAAAAAAATCAAGTATAACAGTCTTCAAAATTGAGGATCAACAACCCCTCCCTAATACTTCAGGGACTCTTAGACTTCTTTTCTAGGATTCTTTTATGAGTTTACTTTTATAATATAAATTGAAGTGTCTCAAGTGTCATCGGACTACGAGTGTGTGGATTAAGGGGTACCACGACACGTGTGGTCCACTCCTTGGTAGTCGTAATTCGCATTCATGAGACACTCGAGTCGACCATTTCTTGGACGGACGTTACGTCCTCTGGGGTCAAACTAAGGGCCCAGTCCTTCTAGGGGACCTCTTCCCTATCCGATGGGTGAGGTCATAAGAACCCGAAGGGAACACCGAGTCCACCATTTATTAGACGGACGTTACACCCTCTGGACCCAAGCTAGGGACCCAACCCTTCTAGGGGACCTCTTCCCTTTCCGATGGGTGAGGTTATAAGACCGGACCTCTTAAGGTACCTGACATATCGGTGTTTCTCAGTCTGTGTTGACTCGCTGAAAGTGAAAGTGATACGATCGAGTTCGTCAGAACTGTAATATAACCAATAATACATGAATTTAACGGTCATTCATTTTTTTTTTTTTTTTTAGTTATTTATAACACTTCAATTTATACATTGTCTTTAGTATATTGATATTTTATATTTAGATATTCAGTATTTTATAGTGACTAACTCCAGAATTGTTTTCTTTAATATAAATAGTAGACCTATTGATTCGTTGTAAAGAAAGTACCCATAAGTATTTTCGGGTTTATACTTTTAGATATTTGAAATGATTAAGTTAAATTAAAACAATAAATTAAGTTAGTGTTTATAGTTTATAAGTATCTTTGTGAAACACTCTGTGTAATCGTCAATTGATCTTTAATACAAACATATAATTTTTAATTGTTTTTGGGTATTTGGAGAAAACCAAGTTAGTTTAATAAGACAAAATATAATTGTGTGTCACTGTCATCAAAATTGAGGATCGACTGTCACTAAAAACCTACAGAAACTCTTAGACTTCTTTCTCGGAGACCTTATGTGTTTGTATATGGTCCTGTGTACTGGAGTCCCTCAATTGTTACGGGACTCTGTATAGAGGAAGTGAGAGGTCTCAAGGTCTCTGTAGTCCCTCTCTTGTGGGTCGACACTTTTGATGTTTACCCTCTAAAAATTTCATTTAATTATGGTATTAAGATTATAAACCAGTATAGTATTTTATGCAGTATCTACTAAAAAAACATCTAATTTTTTAAGCAGTTTTGTTGATTGTGAGTCGATATTATTCCTTACTTTGACTCAGGAGACATTTACTACACCTACTTGGATCTCAGACGGTGTCTCTCACTTCATTGAATTCTCTTTTTGTTAGTATATAATTGTGTACGTACACACTAGATCTTTTTACCCTGACTACTTGGATAGACGTCCCTTCCTTACCTCTACGTCTGTACCTCTTGTCCGACGCCTGTGTCGCCCCCTTCCTCTCCCCCCTACTTAATCCTCTGAGCGGGACTCGTGTGTGTGAGATGGTACATCTTCTCTGTCGAGCACCCTTCGACGCCATAGTGTATCCCTCGAGTCGAGTGACGAGACCCTACGGTCTCCGGGTTTCCTCACCTGACCCCTCGCCTCCTGCCTCTGAGTCTTCCGTCCGCTGTCTGCAGGTGAATATCGACTAAGAATGACAAAACGTCGTTTTTGATAGTGTTGTAACCTTTCGTTAGTAGGAGGTTAATGTTTTTTTTTTAGAGATCTTTGTCTTCGTTGATATTATTGTCATTTGTTTCGAAAGGTCCAAGACTCTTGAATAAAAATACAGAATGATGAAGGAGGGAGAAGTGACACAGGAGACTACAGTTAGATTTGATCACGTGTGAGGTTTTACTGGATGGAAAATTTTTGCTGTTGAGATTTTCAAGTACTAGTTTCAACTTCCATCCTTCATTCCGGGGTAGATCGGTTTAACTAAAAGCTAATTTTTCGTGTACGACTTCACTTCACTTCAGTGAGCCAGCACAGGCTGAGAAACGTTGGGGTACCTGACATCGGATGATACGAGGAGACAGGTACCCTAAAAGGTCCGTTCTCATGACCTCACCCAACGATAAAGGAAGAGGTTTCCTAGAAGGACTGGGTCCCTGCTTTGAGTCCAGAGGGTGTGACAGACACCTGCGAAATGGTAGACTCGGTGGACCCTTGGACCCAGAGGACGTAACGTCCACCTGAGAAACGGCAGACTCGGTGGTCCCTTAGGGATAATTTTTGTACAATCTCATTGTTTTAGGTTAAATTAATCGATGACAAGAAAGAAAGTTTATAGTGGTAAATTTACTGTTACTCTTGTTTATGAAAAATTTTTTAAATTTAGTGAGGAAAATTTCACTCGTAATGGGTGAAAGAAACTTGAACTTCTTGTATGTGTATTTATACCATAGTCAAGTCAAGTCAGTGAATCAGTATAGGCTGAGAAACACTGGGGTACCTGACGTCGTACGGTCCGGAGGGCCAGGTAGCGGTTGAGGGCCTCGAACGAGTTTGAGTAGAGGTAACTCAGCCACTACGGAAGGTTAGTAGAGTAGGAGACAGCAGGGGAAGAGGAGGGTGGAAGTTAGAAAGGGCCGTAGTCCCAGAAAAGGTTACTCAGTCAGTCAAGAAGCGTAGTCCACCGGTTTCATAACCTCGAAGTCGAAGTTGTAGTCAGGAAGGTCACTTGTGGGTCCTGACTAGAGGAAATCCTACCTGACCAACCTAGAGGAAGGTCAGGTTCCCTGAGAGTTGTCAGAAGAGGTTGTGGTGTAAAGTTTTCGTAGTCAAGAAGCTGCGAGTCGAAAGAAATATCAGGTTGAGAGTGTAGGTATGTACTGATGGTCCTTTTGGTGTCGAAATTGATCTGTTTGGAAACAACCGTTTCAGTTTAGAGACGAAAAGTTATTCGAGGGATCCAACCAGTGTTGAAAAGAAGGTTTTTCGTTCGCAGAAAATTAAAGTACCGACGTCAGTGGTAGACGTCACTAAAACCTCGGGTTTTTTTCTTTCAGACAGTGACAAAGGTGACAAAGTGGTAGATAGACGGTACTTCACTACCCTTGTCTATGGTACTAGAAGCAAAAGACTTATAACTCGAAATTCGGTTGAAAAAGTGAGAGGAGAAAGTCAAAGTTCTCCGAGAAATCAAGAAGAAGTGAAAGACGGTATTCCCACCACAGTAGACGTATAGACTCCAATAACTATAAAGAGGGTCTTGAGAACCAAGGTCGAACACGAAGTAGGTGGGGTCGTGAAGAGTACTACATAAGACACATATTCAATTTATTCGTCCCACTGTTATATATTGGAACTACATGAGGAAAGGCTAAACCTTGCTCAGACAACAAGGTACAGGTCAACATTGACTCAGAAGAGGTTGTGGCGTCTCCTATAACCTGTGTTTTTCATGTGACATATAAATATTTAGAGTAACTTAAGAGTTTTAAAATACTCGATCCGTGAGAATAGGATAAGAGGTATCTTATCCATTGAATCTTTTCGTTTTATCTAATCTCATAAATTCGTTAAATAGGTTTTGATGTTTCGTATATCCATTTCAATCCTAAATTTTAGTCCGTCACTTACAGGGGAGATGTTTGGGGATGTAATATATTTCATAGTGATCAATAAGGTTCAAGACAAACGATTACAAACTACTCGTTGATAATACACAGTCTGTGAAAGTATCCGTAAAAGATGAAGCTATTTCTTCCTTCATTTCCTTTTTCTTTTTCTTCGGACTTCTGTATGATTCTGTGAAGTTTTAATCTGGGTCGTAGTCATATTAACAATAATGGTCAGTAAGTTTGGTCGTATTTACCCTTTCAATAACTTTGAACTATATACTTCCATAAACACAAAAATTAACTGAAGAGTAATTTCGCCAAAATCTTTAGGATTGTAGGGTAATTGATTCCTTTGAAATAACAGTATAGATATATGTGTGTACACGTACGTACGTGTGTGTTATTCGAAAGAACTGTTAGACAGACCCGAACCCATGGCAAGGGATTCCGTTGTAGACCTTAACTTTAGGTATGGCTTGTACTCCGACGTACTTAACTACTAATTCAACAGGCACACGTACATATACACAGTCACGAAACTAAACAGAAAGAAAAACAACCAGGATTGTGAAAGTGATAATCATTACTTTACGTCCCGCCTTTGTATGAGAATTCCAGAGTTAAGGATAAAAATTCCCTAGTCACAACATTCATAGAGGAAGTAGAATGTTTTACGACACTGAGGAAACCCTATGCCGTACTTCCTACATCCTTAATTCGGAGTAGGATTAAGTGTCTACACTGATCATTAATTGTTCCCGTGTGTAACAAAGGTGTAAAGGAGGACCTAAATTTTAATCAGAGGTGAATAAGTCTTCGATACAAGGTGTCACTTAAGGTTAAAAGGCAGTTATTGCTTTATGAACTAACGAAAGGGGAACTTAGGTCTTACATCTGAGAGGTTCCTGAGTCCTTCCTTTTATTGTCGATTCGTTTTGGCTTGATACAGTTCACGATAATGAAGAGATGACCATCGTTATTGGGTGTACTCTTCGACTTCTTCTGTTTTACCTTATCTTCTTTTTCCACGGTATGTGAATATCGGACCGTCTCGGGTTATTTGAGACATAAATATCTGAGAAAGTCTCTGTTGAAATGTATTATCTCTTTTACAGAATATGGAGTTTTCTCGTTAAATTCAATATACACGAAAGTTACTGCCAGAGTCAAAAGGTTTCACCGACTCAGATAGTTTCTTTTCTATGAATGTTTACGGAAAACAAAAATAATGACAAGTTTAGATTATTTGTACGACCAAAGACCTTTATTAAGTCTTTACAAAAGGTTGGGAATTAGACAAAGGTATTTTGTGTACAACCAATTTCTTTATCCATTGAGACCTTTAAAACGTCATTAAAGAAACCTTTAATATTCACTTCGTGTCTACCATTATGTAACCAAAATGTACTATATAAAAATATACGTCTACTATAATAGTACTTGGAACGCGACATGGTAAAAAGAGATTGTTCTGTATTTTGTCGTGGTATTTTACACTTACTCACTTTTTTGAACTTTTTTGTTTTGTAATCTGTACTGTAAAACGACTTTTTTTTCTAAGTATTACCTTTATATATGTATATTTGTAAATATAATTAACACGTAATTAGGATTAATGATTAAATATGATTAGACTTATTTTAGGATTTTAGTCAAATATTAGGTCATAAAAATAGGGTGTAGTTTAAAGGAGTCAGAGGTAATAAGTTGTTAGTAAATGAATCGTAGATAGTTAACGGTCGGTACTACGACCCTATTTTTCCACTTATTTTTATATTGAGGTGTAAGTTCATGAGACCGGTGGACCACGCTTCTCGACTGAGTAACCTTTTCTGGGACTACGACCCTTTCTAACTCCCGTCCTCCTCTTCCCCTACTGTCTCCTACTCTACCAACCTACCGTAGTGGTTGAGTTACCTGTACCCAAACCCACCTGAGGTCCTCAACCACTACCTGTCCCTCCGGACCTCACGACACCAAGTTCCCCAGCGTTTCTCAGTCTGTGCTGACTCGCTGACTTGACTTGATTTGATGGAAGTTCTTAAGATTTTCGATATAATTTACTTCCCTTATTAATAAATTTCACTATCGAAGTCGGTGTAAATGAGGATTGTTAAATAAACCATAGTAAAAAGAAAATTTTATAATATTCAATTTGAACTTGAACCTGTTTGAGACCCTCTATCACTCCCTGTCCCTCCGGACCGTTAGAAGTCAGGTACCCTAGTGTTTCTTAGTCTGTGGTGACTCACGTACTTGTTGTTATTGGCTTATCCAGTTTCATTCAATGATAAACACTGATCTTTGGGATGTCAATAAAAAATTCCATTTTTATGTAAAGGTCATACAAATGACACCATAAATTTGAACCTGAAAGTTATCAGTAGAAATTATCAAGATAAAATTGTCTAAAAGATTCTATAATGAAACAGGTATCCTAATCGAGGGTGTTTCGATCTGTGTATACGGTCTGTGAGACACATACATGAGTCTAGACTTTTTTTTACTAGAGTGTTCTCGTCAAACAATTTCGTACTCATAAAGGTAGTGGACACAATGATTGTCTTCTTTTTGAGGTCTCGTGAGATTCGTATTTTACAGTTACAGACCTTTTCCTCAGGATATCTTCCCGAAGAGGGTTTGAGTACGTTAAAGAGACATTAGTGGTTCTTCGAGAGACTCTGGACTCTTGTCGGGGAAAACGGACTCGCACGAGATCTCAATGTGACAGACCTTAACTAAGGGTTTAAGGTGTGAGTGATCAACGTTCTAAAATCAATCCGTTCAAAGAGTTGAAGAGACAATGGAGTCAAAAGAACAAACATTTTACTTATACCATTATTATAAAATATATGAAGTCTCTCAATTTTTACCTTATTCCATTATGTATATTGTCGTGTCATATACCGTGTACACACTTTACGAGCTATTTAGAAGCGATAAAAAGTTCCGTTTCTTCGGTTCAGACACATCTACCGTTGACTCTTTACTACAAGTTGTGTTGGTTTGAATGTTAAGATACTATACATTCACTCAAGTCATTCAAGTCGACATGTTTTACGTTTCTAGATCTGAATTGTCTTCTATCGCTTTTTTTAATTTTCCATCGATTTAGTATGGACCCGAACAAATTTCACTAATCATCCATTTTTGTTTTCCCCTCTTTCGGTTATTTTCCAGTGGTGATCTTTTGTTATTTCTACGTCGTCCTTATAAAACTCATGTCAGTCAATTTTGAGTAAAGTGGAATTTTATAAAGTGGAGGGGAACGGATTTGTAAGGTGTAATCCTTATCACATTCTCATCTAGGTAGATTCGTAGTTTCACAGCTGACCCTCCATTTTTTACATAACGAACATTAACGGTTTAAATGTACACCTTGTTCTCTACTTGGTCTCTTAATGTCCGGTTATTTGGACTTAAGTTAAATCTCTTTCTTTACCTTTTGTGCACATTGACGAGTCTATTGTTAGGAACTCCTTAAAGATATTGACAGACACGAAGAGTTTTGGTCTAGTTATCAAACCGTTGTTGTAATTTTAGTAAACCCCCCTACCCTCTGTAAAAAGTTTTGTATCTTAGACTTCAAGATATAGTCTGTAGGACTTTATCTGGAAGACCTCCTCTGTTCTTTAGTAGTGAAATCTGTTCGAGGAGGTCTACTGAGTAGATGTGTGACTTCAGACTCTGGGTGCCGAGGTACCGTGTTTTCTTCGTTGTCGTTCTGAAGACTTAAGTCACGATAAATGAGATACTAACGGATATATTTATTACACAATAGATATAACGAAAAATCCGTAGTATGAAGTTTATGTGCACAATGTACCGTTCTCATGTATCAGACTTTTCCGTTTAATTTAAAATTTTGTCCTACTATTAATTAAAATTTACCTAGGTGACTTAAAAAATGTGTACCTGTTGGATATTTATTTTAACAGAATCGAGTAAAGACTATAAACGTTCCAATGTTGAACGAATCATGTTTAGGTTTAAAAAAAAGGTTCGAATTGGAAAATTTTAGTGTGTCATACTCCCTTTACCTCACTAATGGAAGGTGTCCTCTTTTTCATGTTACCTGTCTCCTCATTTTACCTCAAATAAACCACTCTTCGAGTTAGTACAAATGGTTGTGAGACATCGATGTAGACAAGGGTTCAACTTTTTTTATATAACGTTTGTCTAATCAAGTAAAAGAAAGTACTAACCGGAGAAGACGAGTCTTTCAATTATATATTTGAGGACAGAGTACGAAAACAAATAGGTAAACATAGTTATACTAGAAATTTAATTTTCCGTTTTTTAATTTCAGAAGGTTTGAGGTTTAAGAAGGTAATTACGATTGTGGTACAGAGAACTAAGTGATAGACCTAGGGTGGATCTTCGTCATGCGGTTTTTCTCTTCCTAGGACTTCAACTCCAGGGTGACTGTTTTCGTTATGTTATCTATAACTATTTTATGTTTGTATCTTCACTTACTGAGAAGGTGAATTAAAACTTCGATAGATTTATAAATGGTTTTGAGAAACGGGTGGATTCTGATTTGACACTGACACAGTAGTTTACTCAGTCAAACTTGACTAGACATTTCTATAACAACGTGACAGACCTTACATAGGACGTTACTATTCTGAACCCTTGTTGTTGTTGTTGTTGTTTTTTTTTTGATAGTTAAAACATAGAGTCTTTTGTTTATTTTCGGGAACAACCAGTTTTTCGTAAGGAGAGATTGGAACTTATTTTCTCAAATATTTCCTCAAGTAGTTACTGTCGAACATACTCTTTGTAGTCTTGAACCTTTGTATGTCGGAAAAGATATACACAAGACACCGACGTCAGGAACAAAAATGGTTGTATGTTCGTCTCCGAAATTATAGATGAGAGACACACATGATCTTATATCTGTGCTTGATCTTTCATATAATTATGAATCCAAATATAAAGAAAGGATAATTTCACTTATATTTGCAGACGGTACAACCCTTTACGGTTTTTAAAATGTAATTTTTGCATCTTCGTTACCTCTGGTATACGTTCACTAGAGAGACCTTTGTTCACCGACCATAGAAGTGTCATAATTGATGGTTTAAATTTATGTAAGATAGTGTCTTCTAACTAGACTTAAGATGATATGAGGTGAGTATAGAGAATTTAACACTCTAAGTTTGAAAGGAATAATTTTATAGTAAGTTATTAATAGACTATCTTTATCATATAAGTGAGGGAGTTTCGGAGTGACCTCTTTCTCTCTTACTCCCTCGCGTACCCTTTAAGTATTCGGAATCTCATGAGATTCTAACCCTTTTTTTTTTTTCGATATGTACTTTCAGAACGAGAATTACTCAGACCTTAATCTCATTGAGAAGATTGTCGATCATTTTATGGTAGTCAGTACTTGTATCTTTACTGAAACTTTGTTACCCTCTTTGTTTTTCTTGGTGTTTCAAATGATAGACGACCCCACTTAACTTTCCACACCTCTTTGTTTTTCTTGGTGTTTCAAATGATAGACGACCCCACTTAACTTTCCACACCTCTTTGTCCCGCGACTTTCTAATTGCCCTCCTTAGTGAATTTAAAAATGAAAACGGAATCTAATTGGGTAATTTTAAATTAGTCAGTAAATGAAGTAGTATTTTGGGTGGAGTAGGAAATAAAATTTGGATCGAATTATTTTCTGATCCTAATGGAGAGTGTCCCCAGGTAAGTTATTAAGATCTTTCACTTCAGCGAGTCAGGACAGGCTGAGAAACGCTCCTCGGGTGGTCCAAGGAAGCAGGTACCCTAAAAGGTCCGTTCTTATGACCTCACCCAACGGTAAAGGAAGAGGTCATCTAGAAGGACTGGGTCCCTAACTTGGGACCAGAAGGTGTAACATCCGTCTGTGAAGTGGTGGACTCGGTGGTCCTTTATTAAAATTTCGTTTCCTGTTTATAAGTAAAAAAACGTTACGGCTAGTAAAATACCTATTACTCGTTATCTTGTCTTTTCAGGAAAGAGTCGGAAGAGAACAAGGTGTTTATAAAGTGCAAGAGTTGACGAGAGGTATATAGATGTTATTCAGTATAAATACATTCTGGATTTTTTCTTGAGAATCTCAAAACTGTAAGAGAAGACCTTCTCCCTTTTGTCGGTAGAGGAAATTATAGTGACTGAATAGACGATATTTCAAAATTTCATTCTACCTTTAGGGATCTAAATATATTTTTCGATCGATAAAGGGGTTTAGTGAGTCTTTCGACAAAGTTATGTACGTACTTATGTATACAACGTAAGGTTAGGAAAGGTATTTATACGCACTTATGTCGTAACACGTACATATCAATGTTTGCACACATTAACATTATAATATATACACATGTGGGCACCACCTAAGTACAACTACATACCGTTTTGGTTATCTTTCATTTTTTTAAATTTTTCACAAAATTTTGTGGTTTTTTTTTATTTATTTATTTAAATTTGTTTCCACTTTACTGTGATAAAATATCACCCATCTTGTTCACTGGTAGAACGGTGACTCCTTCTTTCGTAAAAAGCTCATTTTAATAAACCCTATCTTACTTAAACAGTTTCAGACTTAAATCTTCCGTAAACCATTATTAGAATACAAAAGAGGGATAGCAAAACGGGGTAATTTTGAACAAAAATCCTTTATGTATTTCTTATTTAAGTATATAGTTATAAGGTTACAGATTTTGTAAAATAACAAAGTGTTCCATAAAAGTAGTTGTCTCCCGGTCTCGGGTTTATTATAATTGTAAAGGTTAGGTATAATGTTGTCATTAAAGACATTAAACCACCACTGTAGTGGTTAAGTTACCTGTACTCAAACTCGTTTGAGGTCCTCTACCACTTCCTGTCCCGTCGGACCACACGACGTCAGGTACCCCAACGGTTCTCAGTCTGTGTTGAGTCGCTAACTTGTTGTTGTTGGTGGCATCGTTTTACGGGTAAAAAGTCATTGTCGTGTCAAGAAGTATTTGGGAGTGTTCTTGCGACCTCAGGCTTCGGGACAAAAGATGAGACGAAAGACAGTACTTGAAAGACACTTCGGACGCAACTTCAGTACAGGTGTTTGTACAGGACTCTGAGCAGTAGGTCTTTTCGTAACTAGATCTAATACCACTTTAAGGGTTGTGATTTGTATGTCTGACCCCCATCCCCCATCACACGTTTCTCGTTGTCAGAGTTGTGAGAGTATACTTTAGTTTCTTCAAAGTCCTCTTTTGTTACATAAATACAAAATTGACAACTTATGTTTATTTCTCACATTTAGGTTTTTAATTAAATTCCGAATTTGTGTTTGAATTCAGAGAACCTAAACACAAAAGAGTCAGTATGATTGAGTTTTGAGATGGACCAAATAATGTTAAAGACAAAAACAATATCTCACTAGAGACGTAGTACTGAGAAGAAGGAGAAAGAGTTGACTTCGAAGTGAGGTTTACTCCCGTGTTGGGATGTCGTCTTCCGTATAGAATTAGGATTGGACAGGTCTCTTTGCCTCCCTTTTGCTATCACTTGACTTTTGCCTTCACATTCTATCAGTCCTTCCATGCACGTTTTCACACACATGACTCCCGCCGTGTCGACCTTTACCTCTTCGCCTCTCCTTTGTCTATTTTCCCCTCTCGTCTTTCTTTTTTCCTCCTCTATTTAATTAAGGGGACGAAGTCTGGAGATGTCGACTTCCAGACATGTTATCCGCCCTGCGTGCAAAGACTCCGTTCGCGATAAGGAGGGGATAGGTAGACATAATACTCGACGGTAAGTGCCTGGGGGTTTTAATGGAGGTCGATGTCCTTATCCGTACACTAAGTTTGACCCGATTAGCCTTTCGGAAAGGACTCTCAAAATGTATCAACTTGCCCTTCACATACGTATACCTGTCTCCCTTCAATAAAAGAGGGTCTTTACACCATTTCTTTTTACCAACGGTCGACTATCTTTTGGGTGTGGTGTACCTTTTTTTTTGCTAGACGTCGTTCTCTCTTCCTTCGGTTGGTTCTTTGTCTTTATCTCTACACCCATTCTCTCTTTCGAGACGTCTCCAGAGTCGAAAATTACATAGACGTCGACGGGGTCCCCCTGAACCAGTCGGGAAGACGTGTTAGACACTTGATATGATCGTAAAAGGTTGCGTGGAGGAGACAGCGCGTCCCATCAAGTTTAATCGAAAGAGACGTACTTGTTTTCAGATCTTATTTTACGGGTTTCAGTAGTGTTTTAATTAGTTAAAAAAACAAAATATGTTTTTAACTAAAAACAGATGGATTGGTGACACTATAAGTACCTTTATGATGTTATTTATTGAGTCTCTCAGTTTGAAAGTTCCTTTGATGGTTCTTTATGATTTTCTGTTAGGGTACGATTTTAGTTCCTCATTTCTTGTAATTATTATTCTGTTTAAAGTTAAAGAACACTACGATTTTTATGGTACATCAGTAGTAGTTAGAATTAAATTTCCGTTATATGTCTCTAAGATCTTCATAGATAGGACCTATTTCGTTGATCCTAAAATTAATAAAATTTCCGGCGACGACGACGACGACGACAGCGAAGTCAGTACAGGTTGAGACAGCTGGGGTATCTACCGTCGGGTACTCCGAGGGGGCAGGGACTCTAAGAGGTCGGTTCTTGTGACCTCACCCAACGGTAAAGGAAGAGGTTACGTACTTTCACTTTTCACTTTCACTTCAGCGAGTCAGCACAGGCTGAGAATCGCTGGGGTACCTGACGCCGGGTGGTCCGAGGAGACAGGTACTCTAAATTTCCGATTACTACCTCTTAACTTTTGTTTACCCAGAAGTAAAGGGGATTTCAGTCTAATTTCTGTTACGTAGATCGTAGTGTTATGAATAAATTATGACGAAACCTTCTTGATCAGTCACGTTAATGGGTTTTCTTACTTAATCTCTTTTTCACTCCTCCATATTTAATAGAAACGTATATTTACTGTATTGGTACATGAATCTGTTTACTTCTCTAAGACGTCTTCCTAATATACTATGTTATACTAAATTGTTCCATAAATGAATTTTATTATATATTCTTTAGTTATCGAAAAGAAATTTATATCTTCAAGGGTAAGATTTATTGTTGTCTTTTCTTTTTTATAATTGAGGGACAGATTTCTTTGGACCTTTTGTGATGACTTCTCTTATTCACTTTAGCGAACCACAAAGGGGTCCTTCCAAATTTATCTACTCACCTGTTTTAATATGAGTCTTTGATCGATTCTATATACATTTTTAATTACATATTAATTCACTAATTCACTTTGAGCGAATCAACACAGGCTGAGAAACACTAAGGTACCCGAACTCGGGCGGTCCGAGGAACCAGGTGCCTTAAGAGGTCCATTCTTGTGACCTCATCCAACGGTAAACGAAGAGGTCCTAGAAGGCCGGGGTCCAAAGGTCGTAGATTCGGTGGTCCTTTCAGGTTATATATTATTTCCGTCGTAAATTTAGTCATTTTTACAGTATCCAACTTAATGACCAGGTCAAGAGGTGAAGAGGATGTGGTCTTGAGAACGGGACCGGTGGTCTCTGTTACACGTGTAGACTTGAACTGGAACCCGGAACAGTTCATTGGTCGAAAACGAAATTCATTTTTTGGTGTACGATCAATACTTCGATTCTTGACTACACCGGTGCACGAGAGGTCACAAAGACGGTAGAGGTTCCCCTATACAAGGGTAAACAGCGACAAAGGTTCCCGTACACTCTACATGACCCTTCTCGACGGGATCGGTTCGATATACTTTACCTTCACGAGAGTCGGAAGGTTGGGTAGTTGGTTTGGTTTAAACGGAATTCGGTAACATAAATAGTAATAATCAAGAGTTATTGGATACACCATATGTCCTTTTCTGTATAATAAGTCAGTTATCGTGAACTTCGTGACCAAGTAGTTAAAATCCCTTCAGTACTCAATATAAGGTTAAAATCATGGACATGGTTTTCGTAAAATACATTTAGTTTCTAAATCTGTCTTTTTTTAATTCTGGTTTTGTCAAAGAAATTTTTGTCTAAACTTTACGACTTCTTAAAGACTTCGTACTATGTTTTGATTTTCGGTGTTATATTTACTGATTAGTTGAAATTTTTGATTTAATCGTTTTATCTAGGTGTTTAAGTAAAATAGTACGTGGTGTCTCTTTCCCAGTTAAAATATTTATTTAGACATCCTTCAAAATATTCAGTCATTCTTTTGTTCGGATTTATTACCGTCCTTTTTCCAGAATGTTATTTTAACTATTTTTATTTCTTATTTAACTAATTTTATAAAATTTACAGTATACAAATATAATCAAATTTAAACATGTTTTTAATTAAAAAGTGGGTAGTCTTAACCTTTTATATAATTCACATATCCATCCACACACATCTTAGTTAGTACGATTTCGTAGAACTATTTATAATTTAAATACATAAGTCCCTATCGTTAAACCGTCTTGTGTGGTTTTAATAGTTATTCATGTATTAGTAATTACGTCATTAAGATGAAGACCTTTGAAACGATCTATTTGTGTGTACGACTCTATTCGTATGACATAATAACAAATATTATCTTTATTGAAACCTTTACCGGATAAACATGTCGTTTATCGAGATCAATCTATTTAACGGTATATACAGTCAATATTTGTTCATATATATTTCAATATATATTCATACTCCAATAAGATATACGTGACTATGCTTTTTAAGAAGTTTCACATGACAAGACAGTTTTACGTATCTGATAAAATTTATCACATAAAGGTATTCTTTTCTTCTTTCTTCCTTGTGTCCTGCCTTACTTAACACACAGAGACACACAGATATTCCAAAGACCTTCAATGAGTTCATGCACCTCTTTTCTTTTAGTCCAAAAATTTTTTTATTTTACGTTGACTTTTGGGAATCCAGAAAGCACAACGTCCGTCTAAGAAATGGTAGACTCTGTGGCCTCTTCGGGAAATCCGTCTACCAATAGAGTCGGTTCTCTCCGTCACTCAAACGGTAACGACACGACCCGAGTCAGCGAGTCAGCACAGGTCGAGAAACGCTAGGGTACCTGACATCGGGCGGTCCGAGGAGACAGGTACCCGGAAGAGGTCCATTCGTATGACCTCACCCAACGGTACGGGAGGAGGTCCCCTAGAAGGGTCGGGTCCCTGACTTGGATCAAGAAGGTGTAACACCCGCCTAAGAAATTATAGACTCGGTGATCCCTTCCGGTTCTTATGACCTCACCCGTCGGATAGGGAGAGGTCCTCTTGAAGGGCTCGGTCCTTAGCTGGATCCCAGAGGACATACCATTCGCCTAAGAAGTGGTCGACTCGATCGTTCCTTCGGGAACGGTAATGATTGTATTACGAGATTATCCTCTGAGTAAAAAGGACAATTTACGATTTCATTTATTCCCTTACAAAGTATAAGTTTTCTGATATAAAGGAGAGGAGAATTCCTTTTACAACCTCTTCCTTTACCGGTAAGTGGGGTCATAAGAACGGACTCTTAGGGTACCAGTCTCCTCGGAGCACCCGATGTCAGGTACCCCAGTGTATCTCAGTCTGTGATGACTCACTGATTGTGAATTTTGGATACATTGGATCTGTCTGTCGTGTACATAGTCACTTTCTGATTTCTTTCGGAACACGTAAGAGACAAGAATGAGACGGTTAATTATTGTACATCCAAAGGTCGTTCTATTTTAAGTGGGTTAAAATTGTAGAGAACTCAGTCAAGAAATACCCAGAAGTTATGACACGAACAATCTTGTGATTACTACTAGATTAAAATTACATTCAATGAATTTTCTTTAAGTTTAATAATACACTAATAAGTGAGAATCCAAAATGTACGATTACCTACGTTTCAACTGGTGTATAGTTGTTTAATAAAGAGTGGTCGTATTCATTTTCTCCCTAACTTTACTAAAATTTACAGAGCTCTTTATGTTCATTTTAAACAAAAACGAGAAAGAACTTATAAGAAAACGTATTCAACTATAAATAATTGTCATTATTGATATTGACTTCAGTGACTTAGTCTCGTTTCAATAGAAGGAAAATTTAAAAGTCTCCATATAAGATTTTGTGCATAGACGTTGGTCACTGGTTAAAGTGTAGAAAAAATTGCGATTCGGTATTGGAACAGATTGAGTCACTTTGATATTCAGTACGGTACATCTGTACAGTTCTGTCTACCCAGTACCACCTTTCAAGACTGTCTTACACCAGGTGACCTCTTCCCTTACCGTTTGGTGAAGTAATAAACACAGAACTCTTGAAGCACTTGTCATACTTTTCTGTTTTTCTATCCTGGGACTTTCTACTTGAGGGGTCCAACCACTCACGGGTTGTACGATGACCTCTAGTCACCTCTTTATTGACGTCTTTCTTACTTCTCTACTCCGGTTTCGTTTTTGTTATGGGTCAACACCTACACTGACCACTACCTCCATTTCAGACTACGACATTCTTGTTATAACGTATCCTTGGACCTTACAATCCCGGTACTTGTTTCCTTTTAACCTTCACCAGTTTGTCGTCTACCGTTCTCACTTGTACCTGTAAAATCCTTAGTCTCTTGATTTTACCCTGCCTTACCCGTTTAAATTAAATCTACTGGTAATATAGATGATGACACCCGTTCTTAGGGAATCTTCTTTACCTCATCGGTAATACCAGTGATTTTCTCAGGTTTTACGTCATCAACCTAGGTTAGAGTTTTATTGTCTTTCTAGAGACAAGTGAAGGTCCCGTTTGGTAAGTTACAGTGTCATTAGGTTCAGACACGGGGTTGGTGATTACGGTTTCTTCGACTTCGACTGACCAAGATACTACTGGATGTTCTGGAAGTTCTTGATTGTCGTTTTTTTTCTACAGGAAAAGTAGTATCACCTGACCTTACGTTTTCATCTTTAAGTTCCCTATTGACTTCATTTTCCAGTCAAACCGGAACCTCATGTTTTACTTCGTCCCGTTTCCGATTGTCTCAAAACGGATCTCTTGCGTGACCAGTGTCGTTTGTGGGAGAAGGTTGTTGTGTTCTCAGCTCAGATGTATTCCTGTAGTGGTCTACCACTTATGATTTTAGTCTGACTAATATAAGAAACGTCGGTTTTTACATCTTCGAGATATATCAGTTGTTTTTGTTCGGGTCCTCGACTGACACCGAGTCTAATACTTGAGGAATATCGTTTTAAGTCTGAATTTAACTTCTTTCATCCCTTTTGGTGATCTGATGAGTCCATACTGGATTTAGTTTAGGGAATACTAATATGTCACCTTCACGCTTTATCTAAGTTCCATAATCTGACTATCTGTCTCACGGACTACTTGATACCTGCCTCCAAGCACTGTAAGATGTTCTCTGTCCCTAGGTCTGGTAGGGGTTCCTTTTCTTTGTGTTTTTGCGTCCTACCAACAGACTCCTCCGGAATGTTTATCGACACTTTTCTTCTCTTCGATTTCCATTTCCTCTTTTCCTTTCTATATGGGTAGACTTACGTCTCAAGGTTTCTTTTCGTTCCTCTCTATTCTTTCGGAAGGAGTCGCTAGTTACGTTTCTTTATCTCTTTTTGTTGTCTTACCCTTTCTGATCTCTAGAGAAATTCTTTTAATCTCTATGGTTCCCTTGTAAAGTTCATTTCTACCCTTGTTATTTTCTGTCTTTACAATACCTGGATTGTCTTCGTCTTCTATAATTCTTCTCCACCGTTGTTATGTGTCTTCTTGATATGTTTTTCTAGAATTTCTGGGTTATTGGTACTATCACACTAGTGAGTGGACCTCGGTCTGTAGGACCTTACGTTTCAGTTTACCCGAAATCCTTCGTAGTGATGTTTGTTTCGACGACCTCCACTACCTTAAGGACAACTCGATAAAGTTTAGGATTTTCTACTACGACACTTTCACTCCGTAAGTTATACGGTCGTTTAGACCTTATAAGTCGTCACCGGTGTCCTGACCTTTTCCAAAGTAAGGTTAAGGTTTCTTTTTTTTGTGGTTTATTACAAGTTTGATGACGTGTCAACGTGAGTAGAGTGTACGATCGTTTAATTAAGAGTTTTACGAGGTTTACTCCGAGGTTGTCATACCCTTGGTTCTTGAAGGTCTACAAGTTCAACCCAAATCTTTTCTGTCTCCTTCGTCTCTAGTTTAACTGTTGTAGGCGACCTAGTGTCTTTTTCGTTGTCTTAAGGTCTTTTTTTGTAGATGAAGATGAAATAACCGATACAGTTTCGGAGACTGAAACACCTAGTGTTGTTTGACCTTTGAAGAATTTCTCTACCCTTATGGTCTGGTGGAATCGAGGAGTATTCTTTGGACAGACGTCCAGTTCTTCGTTGTCAATCTTGACCTGTACTTTGTTGCCTAATCAAGGTTTGACCTTTCCTCATGTAGTTCCGATATATAACAGTGGGACGAATAAATTGAATATCCGTCTCATATAGTACACTTTACCGTCCGACGTACTTTGTGTTCGACCTTTGTTCTATTGACCCTCTTTATAGTTATTGGAGTCTATACGTCTACTGTGGTGGGAATACCGTCTTTCACTTCTTCTTGATTTCTCGGAGAACTACTTTCACTTTCTCCTCTCACGTTTTCAACCGAATTTCGAGTTGTAAGTCTTTTGTTTATAGTACCGTAAGTCAGGTCAGTGAAGTACCGTTTATCTACCTCTTTGTCACCTTTGTGGTCGTCTAAAATAAAACCCCCCTGAGGTTTTAGTGACGTCTACCACTGACGTCGATACTTTATTTTTCTGCGAATGAGGAACCTTCTTTTCAATACTAGTTGGAGTCAACTCAAGTCAGTCAACGAGTCAGCACAGGATGAGAAACACTGGGGTACTTACTCGTGTGGTCCGGAGGGACAGGTAGTGGTTGAGGGTCTCAAGTGAGTTTGAGTGGAGGTAGTTCAGTCACTACGGTGGGTCGGTAGAGTAGGAGACAGTAGGGGAATAGGAGGACGGGGGTTAGGGAGGGTCGTAGTCCCAGAAAAGGTTACTCAGTTGAGAATCGTACTCCACCGGTTTTATAACCTCAAAGTCGAAGTCGTAGTCAGGGAGGTTACTTGTGGGTCCTGACTAGAGGAAGTCTTATCTGACCAACCTAGAGGAGCGTCAGGTTCCCTGAGAGTTCTCAGAAGAGGTTGTGGTGTCAAGTCGTAGTTAAGAAGTCGTGAGTCGAAAGAAAGAAATGTCAGGTTTCGAGTATAGGTATACACTGATAACCTTTTTGGTATCGGAACTGATCTGTCTGGAAACAACCGTTTCATTACAGAGACGAAAACTTATACGATAGATCCAACCAGTATTGAAAGGAAGGTTCCTCATTCGTAGAGAATTAAAGTACCGACGTCAGTGTTAGACGTCACTAAAACCTCGGGTTAGATCTGTCGTATAATTTTTCATCTCTATAATGAGACGGTTGTTTCCAGACAGATCAATTCCGACACCAAAAAGGTCATCAGTGTATACCTACACTGTCGACTGATATTTCTTTCGACTCACGGTTTCTTAACTACGAAAACTTGACACCACAACTTCTTCTGAGAACTCTCAGGGAATCTGACGTTCCTTTAGGTTGGTCAGTTAGAATCTCCTTTAGACAGGACTTATAAGTAACCTTCTTGACTACGACTTCGACTTTGAGGTTATGAAACCGGTGGACTTAGCTTCTCAACTGAGTAAACTTTTCTGGGACTACTACCCTTTCTAACTTCCGTCCTCCTCTTCTCCTACTGTCTCCTACTCTACCAACCTACCGTAGTGGCTGAGTTACGTGTACTCATACTCATTTGAGACCCTTAACCACCACTTGTTCCTCCGGACCGTACGACGTCAGGTACCACAACGTTTCTCAGCCTGTGTTGACTCACTAACTTGACTTGACTTGACTTTACTCGGCTGTCTAATCTTTGTATAACAACGTTAAATACAGTTTCTCACAAGACGGGTACCAAAAGAGATCCCCAAAATATCATGGGTCAGAATGTAACTCCAGAAATTGGGTAAAATTCAAATAAGAACGTATGTCACAATCTCGTACGAGATTAAAGTAAGAAAATGTACGTCGACAGGTCCAAAGGTTCGTGGTGAATGACTTCTTTCACAGAAAAGTGTTAATGTGTAAGAACGGAGGAAACAGTATCGAATTAACTGGTATTCACACACCTAAATAAACACCTGGACGATGGGACAGGGTGACTAGATACATAGATAAAAACTCGGAGATGATAAGACAAAACTAATGATCGAAACAGTATGTTAGATTTCAGAGTCGAGACAACAAAGAGTTCTAACAAAACCGATGAGTCCCAGAAAACACAAAGGTACGTTTCAAATTTTAACAAACGGGAGTAGGTGTTCTTTCTTACTTTATTACGGTAAACGTCGCTGTCCCTACCTGGATATCTACTAACTAGTGTAATTCATCTCTTTCTCTTTCTGTCTATAGTGTACCATAGTGAATATACGTCTTAGATTGTGTACTATGTTCACTTGAATAAATGTTTCGTCTTCATATTTTTTGTTTGAATACCAATGGTTTGTCCTATCGTCTCCCCAGCCTCCTATCTATGTAATCCTGGAACTAACTATATATGAGTGATGATATATATTTTATCTACATTTTATTTTTTGTTCCTGGTCATATCGTGTTCATTGATATAATTCATAGAATTATTGGATGTTACTTTTTCAGACTTTTTCTATATATATGCTTACATATATATATATATATATATATATATATATATATTTTATGACTGAATTGATATGAAGTTAAAAGTTTTACCAAATTTTTTTTCTTTTATATACTCTTAGGTCGTTAAAAAATTACAGTCTATAATTTCCATAAACTTCTTCTCATTTTGTTACAGAAAAAACTGATGACAAGAGAACATTTTGAAAAAAGTATTTTTACAGTAGACACAATTATATAATTGAATTTCAACCAAAATTTACTTAAAGATTTATTTACGAAAATTTAAAATGGTCCAAATTAACAGATCTTGACATTTGTATCTATATTTAGTGTGTTATTTTTGAGTCTCAAAAGTTATTAAAATTCGGACATATCCTGGAAATCAAGTTGACGACACGATTCAGTTCTGGCGTCATCTATTTGGAACTCGATACTTCGATCTTTCTCCCCACCCCAGACTAGTACTGTCCAGCACGTCCGGTGCTCTATTATATGACTCAGGTCTTGTCCCTGTGTCTCCGAGGTTCATCTCGACCTCGGTTCGTGTGTACTCTTTACTTGTCTGACAATGTCCTTTTCTCTGTACGTATGTCTGTATAAGATCCTTTTCTGTCTGTGCACAGTATCCTTTCTCTGCTGACTAATCTTCAGTAATCACTTTCCGTCCTTCGACCCCATAACCACGGGTGATAAAGTGATGATTGTGTGTACTCCTTCCACCACGGACCACTCTCTTTAGTGGCTCCCTCCCGTCACATCTATCTAACCGTAAAGAGGGAAAGACATGACACGGGAGAACGAAAAAACGTACGAACCATTAAAAATAATAACCTCCAGTCCGTGACACTTAAAATTGGATAACCCATGACCTAAAAACATAAGGGTATATAGAATAACTCAAATCAATGATTGTTTTGCAAACGAGGAAATTCCAGAACGAAAATTCTGAAAATTTCGTTTTAATCCAGACAAAAGATCCCTATAAAAAAAAAAGGGGTGATGACCTCGTCGGAGAACTACTTCCACTTTCTCCTCTCACTTTTTCGACCGAATTTTGAGTTGTAAGTACAAACCCTTGTGTACATGTGGGCACCACCTAAGTACAGTTACATACCGTTTTGGTTATGTCATAACATTTCATTTTATGTCATTTTTATTTTTAGATTGTTTTTTAATTAATTAATTTTTTTTTTATTTTTGGATTCTAGTACCGTAGGCCAGGGTTGTGAAGTACCGTTTATCTACCCCTTTGTTACCTTTGTCACTGTCTGAAATAAAAGAACCCGAGGTTTTAGTGACGTCTACCACGGACGTCGGTACTTTAATTTTCTGTGAACGAGGAACCTTCTTTTCGATATTGTTTGTATCTGTCGTATAATTTTTCGTCTCTGTAATGAAACGGTTGTTTCCAAGTGTATTAGTTTCGTTACTAAATAGGTCATCACTACATACCTAAACTCTCAACCTGGTATTTCTTTCGACTGGTGACTTCTTAACTACGAAAACTTGACACCACAACCTCTGCTGAGAACTCTCAAGGAACCTACCGTTTCTCTAGTTTGGTGAGTTAGGATTTCCTTTTAGGACTTATAAGTAACCTTCCTGACTATGACTTCGAGGTTATAAACCCGGTGGATTACACTTCTCGGTCGAGTAATCTTTTCTGGAACTACGATCCTTTCTAACTGCCGTCCTCCTCTTCCCCTGTTGTCTCCTACTCTACCAACTTGTCGTAGTGGCTGAGTTACCTGCACTCAAACTCGTGCGACGTCCTCTTCCACTTCCTGTCCCTCCGGACCGTGCGAAGTGACGTACCCCAGTGTCTCAGCCTGTGTTGCCTCGCTGATTTGTTCTTGGCGTCGACCTCGTTCTACGAAGACTCAGGAGATAGGAGTACAATTAGTACTGTAAAGAGTCACACCGACCACTCTTACCTGTGATAAGAGTCGGGACACACCAAACGTCTACCGGGGGAGACTAAGACGACTAACTAAGAAAGAGATCGGACGTGGTCAATGAAGTTTCCTTCCACGTCTAGTCAAGGATTAACTTATGAGTTCCCCTTACGGGACGTCTAGAGGTACGAACGTGAGATGTCTTACAAGGATAGACCATAAGACTGAACATTTAGGTTGGAGGAACTAAAGACGTATACGGGTCGAAGTAGAGGAACTAAGTCCCTCAGACGAACCGAGACGGAAGGGACATAACAGTGGTTCTTTGAGAGAGTTACTTCATTTAACTGTATTAGTCTCCCGTGTAGAACCCAGTGTAGAAAGTTCCTACTGATAGGAAGTAATGGACTGTAGGTTACTGAATTTTGGGTGACAAAGTATACAAAACAGGAAAAAAAAAAATTAAAGTCGTTCTCTATCATTCAGTCTTCGGATATTGCATAGAACTGGGTAATAGGAAATGGAGAAATTAGAATCTTGTTGGGAACTCAACTCATAATAATGGAGATAAAATGTGTACTCTTTTAACCTTACGTCCCAGTTATTGAACCGAGTGAGTTCAAGTGACTCGAAACCACTATGTCGACTACAAATTCGTAAAAAAAAGTTTCAAGAACTTGTGTCGGTAATATTGTGTGATGGATATTTCCTTCACTCTCTGTAGACTTACTTATAAATTGTGACTGATACAAAATATTTTAGTGGAAACATTTAACCAAATCTTTATCAGAAAGGAATTTTCCAAGTATTTACCTGGTTCACTAGGAACTTTCGATATGTGTCGTTGTTCGAATTCCTGACTTCAAAACAATGTAGGAATCCAGTTGGTGGTTTTACTTCAAGAGTGAGGGAGATGTTATTTCTGTTTATAGTTCGAATAAGAGTTCGTCGCTCGAGACTCAGTGAAGTAGATAGACTTTACTAGATAGATATTCAAGAGAAAATGTAATGTCATTTCTTTGTATAACCTGAAGGATCTAGTGTGATCACCACTTCTTGGACGGACGGTTACGTCTATCTACGACCTCTGTTCTAACCCAGTCCTTCCAGGGGACCTCCTCCCGTACTGTTGGGTGAGGTCACAAGAACGGACCTCTTAGGGTATCTGTCTCCTCGGACCGCCCGAGGTCAGGTGTCCCAGTGTTCTCATTCTGTACTGACTTCGTTGAAGTGTACACGTGTGTTTCTTTATATAATCTTCACTAATTTGTTTGGACAAAGGAACATCGAAGATTGGTTAGTTTCGTTATGTCTTTTTATTATTTGAGGTCTTGAGTACTGTCAGTCGTCAGTATATGTATTTGTAAGAAAGGGTCGTCCTGTGCCCTTGTGTCTAGACTGTCCGAAGGGAAATGTACAAGATTTTACAAGATAAGAAAAGTAGGACCTTACATTAGTCTAGAAGGGTTTTGGAAGCTTTTAGTGTAAATGACACTCCCGTGCGTCGTACTGTTTGTCCACTCCTTACTCTACAATACTAGTTAAATTACAATATATATTAAATCGATAACAAACGTTAACTTATATCAAACGTTAACTTTTAACAAACGTTAAAAGATACTCATTTTTGGATATTTCCCATAATTTGTCATTGAAATGTGACTCATGGTGTAATAATTAGGACTCAGTTGTTTAGTTTATTTATTGTCAGATAAGTCCAAAATAAGGTCCATTCAGCGGTGTGATCCTACCTAAAGTGTAAAAGAAATACGTACAGTTGCTAAGGAAAAAGTCAAACCTTATATGTTCTACACTTGCTACCTTCACCTAATGTGACAGGGACGACCTTTGGGTCCTCAATTAAGAACGGACAATTCTGAACCAATTCTGGGTCCCGAAGTGTCGGTTGGACGGACGAAACTAAGACTCGATAAAGTGAAGTCTTCTTAGGTCTCGATACACCGGAACCGTTCAAGGAGTTGTAAAGGTATGGAGTCTAAGGAGTTGACACTTTGTCTTTATCATCATGATTGAGTGTTCTAACATTATTTTAAATTTACTCAATTTTCTATACTTTGTCTTGTGATAGTCCGTGTATCGTTTACGAGTTGGTCACGATTAATTGTAACGAAAATAATAGTAGTTTTATTCCACAAGCTACTTTAGTCAAGGTCCGTGCGGGTAAAATGACCAATAAACCTGGAACAGATTAATCTTATAATACGGTCGTATATTAACGAAGATATAAGGGTCAATATCCGTTCTTACTCCTTTGTCTATTTGGGACAAGAATTCTTCCTTTGGCGAACCCGAACAGAGTTATGACAGTAATGTTTTGGACACGATATCAGTTCGTTATTTCTTGTGTTTAGGTGAAATACTTACCAGTTTTATTTAGCTTCTGACAAAATCATTAAACAGACTCAGTGGGTTCCCTGTTTATCGAAGTGAGGTAGATGTATCATTCATCATTCCTCGTTCGGTCATTCAAGATACTGTCTCGACAACATTATAATTTTGTGCGTCTACAGGTTTTCTCAAAGTAGACTTTGGCGCTCTCGAAAAAATATTCAACTAATGGTTAAAGTCCGTTTAGTAACTCACATGTCACCTAAGACCTCTAAGAAACTTAGATAAGACAGAATAGGTGTCACTTTCTCCTCTCATTTTTTACACTGAAGAATATTTTAAAATTGGTTAAAGGTCCAGTTCACAGGACATTATACCGATTTTGTATTTCAGGGTGTTCTAAGGTTGATCCTTTTTTTTTTTTTCATCCTGGTGTTCTTCCTTCACCGAACGTTAATAAATTTCCTCCTTATTTACGTGTCCATAATCTTCGGAGTGTAAGTTTACAGATTGACGATTTTTGTTCCTCTTTGATAATTGTGTACCATACTTAAGTCATCACTTTTCAAGTACCTTTTTGACGGAGGTGACTGTACCGAACCCAGACTCACGAAGTCGGTGGACGTCTCCCGGACGTACGGCGACTTACAGCGACTGTAGTGGCGTCCACGTACGTCAAACCCCTGTACTTTAGTTCAAGTATTTTCATAGGGCGAAGGAACTTTTTTTTTTACCGTCAAATAAAAGAGGATCAAACTCGTGCTGATTTTGTTCCTGAGTAACCTTTTCTGGGACTACGACCCTTTCTAACTTCCACCCTCCTCTTCCCCTACTGTCTCCTACTCTACCAACCTACCGTAGTGGCTGAGCTACCTGTACTCAAACTCATTTGAGGTCCTCGACCACTACCTGTCCTTTCGGACCACACGACGTCAGGTACCCCAGCGTTTCTCAGCCTATGTTGATTCACTGACTTGACTTGACTTGACCTTTGTTCCGGACATTTTAAGGTAAGGTCACTCATTAGATAAACCCAAACAAATAAACCAGTAAACTTATGTAGTAAGATTCCTGACAGTGAGGACTCTTATAGACAGACACCCAGCTACCGAATGAAGTAAATAGGTATAAAGGGAATTAACTGTCTACTCTTGGAAATTTTTAGATTTATTACGAACACTCATTTAATATTATGGAATTAATTTACAATTATAAGGGGTTACGTAATCTCTGACGGGGAAAAACTTGGGGGCGAATACCTTTTTAGACGAGTAGACTTTTGGACAATTTCGACGGATGAATCTCTATTTTGTGACAAAGTGTGAAGACACAGAGTAAGGAATGTATATAAAATTTTCTACTTCTCTATTTTGGATATAAAATTTTGCAGGAAAGTAGTTTTTTATAAGTAAGTTATTTAAGGGGACCATTTATAATTTTTTTTTTTTATTGGTATCAGACTATTCAAAATTTCCGTCTAAAAACGATGTATATTAGATTTTCCGTGTCAGTTTAATCGAAATAGAGAGGAAACTAGATATTCTGATGTTAGTAAAGTAAGTGAAATTTCACTCTTATGGTTTTCGTGGATGTCAGTGATAATACCTATCGCGACTGAATAAGATGTGAATTTTCCCTCGATATTTCGTCGGGATGTAATATTGGTAGAAACAGTATAACAGTACGGGTCTTGAGGGGGGTTTAAGGGGGTTTTCATAATTAAAGGAAGAATCAAGTAGTTTATACATTATTGGTCGTGGTTCACCGATAGTCATTTGGAAATTTCGAGTGTGTAAGTTAGTACTCAGTAAGTAACTAAAGGAATTCGAGGGATACTAACCGATACTAAGTAAAATTCTATAGATTAACGTGGATGACCGGAACTAAAAATTTGGTTGGAGAGGGTAACCTTAGAAATTTGTCGACTGATCGAGGGAGATCGGAAGAAAACATATGATGTGGGTGTCCAGTGTCAGTTTCCAATCCCCGGACGACACCCCAATGAGAGTGAGAGAACCGATTCGAGGAATGGCTCCGAGTAGTTCTATAAGGTGACTAGGTTTGGGTTCCTCCGTGCCACGGTTTTCCATCACCGCTCTGATTGTGTTTCTTGTAGGTAAGTCTCGCGATTTACTATCCTTAGTTGTCAGTTTGTGTTAACGTATTTATTGGAGTTTTAGATATTTACTGAAAGGGTTCCCTTCTTTCGTTTTCTTTTTTTAACTCACAGTGTAGATAAAAATGAATCGTTTAAATAGGAAAAAATGGACCTTATACAGACGACAGACGTATTCGACGTATAAAGTATTTTGTTTACGTCAGTCTAAAAGTGTAAGTTTTAGTTTACACTTCTTGATTTTATAGGGAGTTTCTCGGTCCACGGTTTTAATAAAAGGTGTCCCCCGTTTTCCCTGTATGTCATATTCGTGAAGTAAAGTGATATTTTATACATATAAAAAAATATATATCTGTCCACCTAAACTTAAAACTCTGAGGAAAGGGGGGGTTTCTTTGATAAAACTAGAGTAAGGTTGAACGGAAAAATACTGACTTCATGGTGAACATCTACTATACACAAAAAGTTTTATTGTAGTTCGGTACAAAAATTGTAATTTAAAAATTTCAAACGATGGAACCGGTTTTTAACTAAAATTTTAATGTATATTAAACGACGGTCACAAAAATGATGAGTCGTCTTCCGATCCTAGTAAAGGTTTTACCTTGCGGGACACAGTGATGTATACTATTGTTTACAATCGAAATTCACCGTGTAAGATATAAAGGAGTACTATCCGTAAAGTCATTTTTTTTTTTTTTTAGACTTGTGCGATGGAACCGACAGATCAACAGGGGTTTACATGTCCCATTTATGTATGTTAAGGGGATAGACCGATATATTTAATTTCCAACCTTCACTTATGTTGTCTTGTAGTGTAAACCTTTACCGGAATCACTGTCCAATCAAGTTTACAGTAAAACGGGGTCTAGTTTCGATACAACCATGTTCTTGGTTTTAATTTCCGGTACAGGGAACTGGAAGGCAAGATCCAGAGGTAATGGGATACAACGATCAATAGAAGACAGAGGTCACACTGTACTTGTTCAACGAAATAAAATTTGACATGACAGTAACTTATTTGGTGAAATTACAGAAAAAAGACGGGTAGGAGGAGGAAGGGGATAATTAAAATTTTTTTCTGTACAAGATTTAAACCCCATGTTGTATCTCGATCGACTTCAGTATATCGTTTAGGATGGGGATGGCACTTATCCTTCGTGAACCCGTAATTCGGTTAATTTTATTTGTCCGGATGATTTAGTATTTCCGGATAAAGAAAAGGTACCATAATCTTTTCTACTTGTCTAAAGTCGTTTGAGTCAGAATATTTTCTTCCACACTCGACTTAAACTGTAAGATACTATCATTGTCTACTGTTCTGTTTTACACTTTTAGTGTAAGAACTTGATTTGACAGATTCTTTTTGGGTGCCCTTCTTTTACATGGCTACAATCGAACCAACTGAAAGTTATATAATGTAAAACATTTTTAAATTTTTCATAATTTTAGAAGGATCTGGTCGACCATATAAGATTGGACTATCTGAAAAGACATTAATCTACGATAGTGTGGTTCATGGAAACTTAGTCGTAAATAAAAATGGTTTTTGGAGATTTTTCATACCTCAATTTATAGATAGGTGATAGATGGCTTATGTTACATGTAGATAAGTAAGTTAGTAGTGTTATTGGGGGATACTCTTTTCATGACAACCATAGAGACAAAATTTCTGTACACGTAACTCCGAGTGTATCTTATAGAACAGACAATGACTGAATTAGTAACTGAACGTTCATTTTCTGGACCCCAATCTTAAGTCCGTTAGACCGTGGTCTTATGCTCGAGAAAAAATTTTTTTAAAGATGAACTAAATGTTACAATACAATCAAAAAGTGTTTCACTAAGTAAAGTATACGTATATATATATATATATATATATATGTGTGTGTGTGTGTGTGTATATATATAAGAAAAAGTCCAGTAAAAGGTAATATTTCAGCATGTTCTATGACTTATGTCAAGGGACACGATATATGATCCAGGAACAACGAATGGATAAAACATACATCATCACACATAGACAATTGGAATCTGAGGAGTAAATAGGGAGGGGAAGAAAAAGGGGAAACCATTGGTATTTATACAGATACTCAGAGAAGGACAACACATTTATTCAAGTACGCATAGTATAAAAATCTAAGGTGTATATTCGGTATGTATACTATAAACAGAAACAGAATATATGAAGTGAATCATTACTATTAGAGATCCAGGTAGGTACAACGACGTTTACTGTAATAAAGTAAGAAAAAAATACCGACATATTAGTCTTGTACACGAGAATTAGTGATATCATATGGTGTTATTTTTACTCGACTACTTATATTAATGTAAGTGTCTATAAATTTTATTTAACACTACGTTAAACTGTATCTTCTCCTGTTAGAGTTAAAATTTATTTACACGATTTCGGAGTCTTTCGAGGACTTCCTCGCGCTACTTTATTTAGAAAGAGAAACAGTTACTTGTTTAAATTGATTAACTAAGTTTACAGGTCACAGAGAAAGACGTCAGGTCTTTATTAAAGTCAACCAGTAACTGGTTTATAAGACTTCTCCATGTAAAAATCATCATGAGACTTCATTCAGTCCGGAATTTTTATTTAAATACATTTTATTAACTAATTAGGTTGAATTCTCTTTTATGAATATGGTGACTTTTTCACGTAACTTTAAAAGAAGACAAGGATTGGACTTTGTCGTACTTTTTCTTTCTCCTTGAACTCGAGACAGTGAAAATTGGACTGAGATTTTTCAATAATGACTTTGGTTGAGATATCCTTCTCTGATTTTTTCTTTTGGGTCGACACGTCTCCCTACCCGAACCTACCAACAAGAAACGCCTAAAGAGCCCCCATCATTCTCTGTTATACGGGGTGAGCACATCCGAGTAGACATTCGTAAAGTACTTTTTTGTGATCTAAACCCGTTGGACTGGTTCTTGTGACTTATCTCTTTGTGTGTCAATTCCACCTTGTGTGTCCTCTTCAACTTCTAGGACCCCTGCTCACTCAGAGGACCAGAGGACCAGTGTCAAGAACCGGGACTACTATAAGACTTACCGGTCGTGTGAACCCTAAGGTTTCGTACCTTAGAACGACGTCCAATTTTTGGAATTACTTAGTCAATACGTCGTGGACGATAACTGACCATATTTTGACAATGTCACCTCTTAATTTCCTATATCAATCTCATGGAATAAGTTCCTCCGACTGATCTATTGCGACAGTGGGAGGAAGGTATTCGTTTATTTTATTACGTACAACTAATAAATTCGTTCACTTTTGTTTTTGTCCTTTTCTAGGGTTGTAGACTGTAAAATGTCAGACATTTTATGTTAAAAAATGGAGACTTTACGGAGTGGTGATTAATGACGATTCTAATATGTGTCATGTTTCGATTAGGTTCGTTTGAGACTTGAATATCCATCTCAGTCTATTTGGACTCTTTCCAATTTATTTATGATTTCTTTGTATAACGTTCTTTGTACATCTTCCTAATGTGAGCGTTAAGTATCATAGACAGTATCTTATCGGAAAATTTTAGATCTTAGAGAGAAGAAAGAAATTCTTTCTCTGTTGCGTTAGTTCAAAACGAAATAGTCCAAAAACTACACACGTAGTAAGTCTCCTAGTGTACAAAAATAAAATGGTAATTTAACCAAATTTTATTTAAAGGAGTGATCTCCTTATTACACACGATAATAAATTTTTTTATTTCTTGTACAAGTGTATTTATGAATTGTGGACTGTTTGATACTTTCAACTACTACTTTCAATAACTAATACTCGATATAAGATGGAATTCAAAGTACTATTTTCACGAACGTCAAAATTCCTCGAGATCTTAGTAATCTTAAAGGTGATGTTGTTCTTGTAATAAGATCCCTGTTTTACTAAAAAATCTTACATCTCTCATTGAGTCCTAAGAAACAATCGTAAATCGAAGAAGACTGATTACTTGTGGAGATTAGTTTACCGTTGTCAGAAACTCAAAAGAAATTATAATTGTTACATCGAGGAACCGTAGTACTATTACTAATGTGTCTCTTTCCGGGCGAGGGGTTTTGACCTAGGTTACTATATGTTTTTAGTTGTTTCCATATGTCTTTACAATTGTAATCTTTCACAAGACGGACTTCATATATTCCTCCCCCTAAATAACTTACAGAAGGTATCATGATGAAGTCCATCACAGAGTGGGAAGAATCGACATTCTCTACAAGGAAAAACGAAGAATCTTTGTTTTGTTTTTTTGTTTTACGTGAGAAGGAGACATTGTCCGAAAGTAGTCGTATAATTGTTTATAGAGGACGAACTCATTAATTTTAAAAGTTTATAAATATGAGAGTTTTTAGTCTGTCCTTTCTCTATTGTACTTATCGAGATTGGTTGAATCAGGGTGGATCCCCCATCCCTTGTATCCAAAAATTTGGAATTTACCATCTTTCCTTTTCATACCCCCAGGGTGGTTAACGTTTCAAGTCGTTCTTAATTTCGTAACATTAACGTCAACAGTCGTGTCTTTTGAAGAGAGTCTTCGAAGTAAGGTTGATATTATTGAATCACACGGACGATCGTTTTTTTTAATACTATGTTCGAAGTACGTACTAACTATGGTAATGACAAATAAAATTCTGCCGAGTGGTTAGTTTATTTCGTAAGAGTCACATACAAAACGTTGGTCTTACCCTTTGTGATATATTTACGGAAAAAACTTCCGTAAAAAAAGGGTAATCACAAAGGATGGTTTTTCTTTGTAGATTATTTTCGCTTAATCCGTCTCTAAGTACAGTCTTTTATAGGATAGTAGGACACAAGAAATATCATACGACTTAATTGATCGTAGATAGGAATACTAAAAAAATTTTATACTCTAATAATAATGTGTATATGTTCATATATTTGGGTTGATTACTATACAAGTTTACGAAATTTTTTTTTGATAAACCCTTATTACGTTTGAGGCTTTGTATTAGATGAAATTTAGAATCTTTTAGAAGAAACATAGTCTATACCGTGTGTGGAGTAGAAAGTATTAATTTAAAAACGTAACACATTATTTGTACCTACTGAATTTATTAGAGGTTTACCCCCCTTTTTTTTCGATAAAAAAGGTACTTGGTGAAAATTTGTATATAGAATTTCTTTCTCTTACTACCTTTAAGATTTTATTTTAGAACCAATCGTTTTAGTATTGAAAAAGAGTGTATTATTATAGAAGACCTTGACTTACTCTCTAAGTTTGATACTTGTTTATGTTCGGGTAAATACAAATCCGAGTTTTCCTTTGGATTTTATTAGTAGTTATGTGACTATAATAAGGTTATTAGAGACTTTCGTTTAGATTCTGAAAAGCTTTTGTCCATCGGTACTTGGGTCCGAGGGGGAAGGAAAAGTCTCACTCGTTCTATTTTTGATTACGGATGAAAATTGGTGGAGGGTTTTGGGGTGGAGGGGTGGTCGTGAGGTTAGACTTCGTTATCCGTGAAGAGAAAAATTGGAATATTTGTCGTCGGACGGTACAAGCAAGGAGATCAGATACTTGATTAATGAAGAAGTAAAGGTGTAATTTAATAGAGAATTCACAATCTTTGTTTTTAGGTAGACACCGTACGTTAAGGTTTTCAAGTTTGACCTTTGGTTCCTTTCACACCTGAATTGTCAAGGAAAGGAGAAACATAAGTCTTTTTGTTTCACCATAAAAAGTTTCCTAAAACCAAACTTAACCCAAAACCACATTATACTAGTATGAATTATAGACGTTTCAATCGAAAACTACTACCGAGAATGAAAAAGTTTGTGAAACAAAGAGATGGTTGGTAGTGATGTACGTCAGGATTCTTGTCGAGTATGTTTACGTCTTAATATAAGTCTTATACGGGAGTGTATATGGTAAATAATACGTGTGAAACATATATTTAGACAAGATACTTTGTACCAGTTTATGACACGTTGTCCAAGACGACAACACATTTGTGTGTGAGGGTTGTTTACTGTTATTCGAAATTTCTCAGTTTTTATATCCCCCTTCTTTTAGTGTAATCAGAAGTCTCTGAATTAGTATTAAGAAAACTCCACTGTCTGGATTGGTTTTTCTCATATGAAACAGAAATGTTGCTGTTATTCGGGAAGAATAAACATAAGGCGGGACATCCACTATTTGACTGATTTTTGGTCCCCATGTGTTCCAAGGTAACTACGTGACGTGCCATGACTGAAATCACGACTCAACTACTGTCCTTCTCATGAAACCGTCTCGAGACTGTTCAGCAATAGGAATTCAAGGGAAAACGAAACACAGACAGAGGGTTTCGATAGGTGCATTTTGTTTACCGTTAGATGTAAGAGAGACAAAACGGTACTCTCGCACTTTAGGTTAATTTCTGTGTGGAGTCTTGATGATGTGACCCAGTGTAAATAAAAGTAAACCGCCCCCTCCCCTTCTCTTCTGTGAAATTTTACTCTGCGAAAGTACGGGAGACACATCGGTCTAGGTCAATGTCACATAATTCAATACAGATTTACTCTTTTTCTAAGACAGATCCGTTCACAAAATAGTGGTTCGGTACAATAATTTGTCTAGTTCCTAAGGGTGCGAGAGGAGATCTGAGAAACTAAAAATTGGAGGAAACAATCCGTGTTTTGTGTCCCTCTTTCTAAAGTCCTTGTTATGGTTCCGTCGTTCGTGTACTACGGTTCGTCACTTTAGACACAATGGGCTCGTCTTCGTCGAATAAATAGTGGTTGAGTCTGACGAAAATAAGCTGATGTGCAAACGAGATCCATCCGCAAGCGGAGGAAGGAACCATTTTTCTTACCTGACCGGTGCTAGCACAGAAACTCGCGCGTCGGGGCGCGAAACACGACGGCCCCTATTGCCTAAGACAGAGTCCGCGTAGGTAGTGGATTCTGCGTCCCTTTGAGTTGTGCCCAGGGCCGCCGACCTTCCCCTTGTTGCAGACGTCGGGGGCCGCCGGGCCCCGATGGCCCTAGGTCCCTCGCCTGCCTTGCCAGGCCCCTCGTCGGGGCCGCTTCCCCTCCCTTCCTTCGGGGCCGCGAGAATGGAGGTGTAACTTTATGACGAGTCAAGGCGTGTGCCATCGTGTATTTTAGGTTTCGTTCCAAACGTTCATGTTATAGGGGCTTACCACGTGCTTTAGGTCGGCAGAGGGTCACGACCTCCACTCATGCGAGTATCACTTGACACGGAGGCGCCTACCGGACTTAGGGGGGCCCGAAGAGCAGAGAGGGGCGAGGACCAAAAGGGAGCCTTCAGGAGCCACCCGCTCCTCGGACGTCCAAGTGGGCTGCGGCCCGTCCCCTCCCCTGCGCCGGGGGCGCGGACCGTCGGGGCCTCTTCGGCGCCGCCTCCGTCGAGTCGTCGTCGAGCGGAAGTGGTAGGAGCCCCCGGGCACCGCGGGTCCAAGGGGGCGCCCCGGCGGAGATCCGAGGTTCAGCGGCGGCGGCGGCGGAGTTCGGGCTCGCAGGCGGCGGGGGCGGCGGCGGCGGCGGCGGCGGCGGCGGCGGCGGCGGCGGCGGCGGAGGGCGACGCCCGTCCCGGAGCGGCGAGGCCGAGGGAGCCGACGCGGCAGGGAGAGGGGCGCGGGAGGCTTGCGCGCCGGCCTTAGATGTATCGAGGCGGAAGGGCCCCAGGCGGGGTGAGGGCCCGAGCCGCGAGCGCGCGCGCGCGCGCGTGTGTGTGTGTGTGTGTGTGTTGGCCTGTGCGCGTGTGTGTGTGTATAGACGTGTGCTTGTGTGTCTATGTGTGTATGTGTGTAGACGTGTCCTTGTGTGTGTATGTGTATGACGTGTGCTTGTGTGTGTAGACGTGTCCTTGTGTGTGTGTATGTGTGTGTAGACGTGTGCTTGTGTGTGTATGTGTGTAGACGTGTGCTTGTGTGTATGTATGTGTGTGTAGACGTGTCCTTGTGTGTGTGTAGACGTGTGCTTGTGTGTGCAGACGTGTAGGAGTGTGCTTGTGTGTGTGTAGACGTGTAGGCGTGTGCTTGTGTGTGTGTATGTGTGTAGACGTGTCCTTGTGTGTGTGTATGTGTGTGTAGACGTGTCCTTGTGTGTGTATGTGTAGTGTGCTTGTGTATGTGTAGACGTGTGCTTGTGTGTGTAGACGTGTGCTTGTGCGTGTGTCTGTGTCTGTGTGTAGACGTGTGCTTGTGTGTGTGTTGTCCTGAGGGCGCGCGCGTGTGTGTGTAGACGTGTGCTTTTGTGTGTAGACGTGTGCTTGTGTGTGTGTTTTGGTCTGTGCGTGCGCGCGCGAAGAATTTCCTCGGCCGACCATTTCCCCTTGGCGCTGACATGGCATGACGCTCGTCGGTGGGGCTCTCTTCCCGGGCCCAACTTCGCGCCAGCCTTGGGCTGTGGGTGTCGGCTAGGGTTCCGCGCGGAGCCTCTTGCCTCGCCGGCCCAGGAACCTGGAGCCGGTGAGAGACGCCTCGCGGCTCTTTGTTCACGCGGGAAGGGGACCGTCCCCGACCCCCCGAGGTCGCCGCGGGGATCACACCCCACCCCTCGCCGGCCCGGGCGCCCCCGCTGGCCGTGGGGGTCAGCCTGGGCGCGGCCCTTAGCCCTCTCGGGGGCGTAGGGACCCGCGGCGACCCCCGCGCCCAGGCCCCGGGCCGACCGGTTCAAACTCCTCGCCCTCTACCGTTCAGACGCCGCCGGTTTTGAAACGACCCCGGGGCCCTAGTTCGGACACCGGACGACGGGGGGACCTAAGGGAGACGGTAGTGATGACGGGGGACGGAGGCCCCCGAGGCCCGCCCCGGCCCCCTCAAGCCCGTCCCCCGCTCTGCCTTTGGACCAAAGCCCTTTTCNCCCCCCCCCCCCCGCAACACCGTTCTCCCTTTAGAGTCAGTTTCCTTTCCGACCGAGGGGTCTCTACGAGACAGGGCCCCTCGGGTCCCTGTGTGACCTGGGGCTTCTCCACCAGGTCCACAAGTGTCTTCCGGCGCGGTCTCCCCTGCGCCCGTTCTTGGCCCTGCCCCCTCGGGGCCCCCTCTTGGCCCCTTCTTCCCCTCGTCCCGCCGCCCGTCCCCGCCCTCGAGCCTCGCCCCCCTCCGACGGCTCTCGCGGCTCTCGCCGCCCGTCCTGCGCCTCCGAAGACCGTGCGCCCGGCGCCGGCTCCGCCGGTGCCCCCTGCGCTCGCCGGCCCCCCACTCCGGCGCCTGCCCCCGCCGTCGGCGGTGGCCGGGACCCGTCCACTACCAAGCCGAGGTTCTCCTTCCCCCTTCCCTCTGTCCGTCCGTAGACAGACCCCCGGCACGGTTGTTGACGCGAAGAGGGCCCGCCGGTCGTCTCCCCGTCTTCCCGGGTGGCCTCTCTTTCCGTCCGGTCCGACTTTTCCCTCCGACACGGTCCGTACTGTCGATGGAGCCCCCACCTTCTTCCTTAACTGTTTCGTCTAAAGTACCCACTCGACCATTTCCTTCTTCACCTTGACGTTCTCCAGTACGTCTGCCTTTTACAACTTTTTGTGGAACGGTTTTTTAACGTAACCTGACATTAGCAAACATAGGATTTCTCTTTGTGTTTTTCCGAAGTCCTGACCCGGAAAAACTCATTACAAAATTTTTGAGATCCTATATGCTGGGCCCGAAAGGATCATCGAGTCAACCATTTCTTAGGCGGACGTTACGTCCTCTGAGACCAAGCTAAGGACCCAGCCCTTCTAGGGGACCGTTTCCCAATCCGATGGGTCAGGTCATAAGAACTCGAAGGAACTACCGAGTCGACCATTTCTTAGGCGGACGTTACGCCCTCTGGACTCAAGTTAGGGACCCAATGCTTCTAGGGGACCTCTTCCCTTTCCTAAGGTACCTGACACATCAGGTACCACAGAGTTTCTCAGTCTGTACTGACTCACTGAATTTTCTTTTTTTTCCTTTTACTGGATGGGTTAAACTAAGCAGAGAGTCTCTCGGAAAGGACTGTCAGCTCAGGCAAGGTACGTGTCGTACAGGACAGTTGTTTCTTAAAACTTCTATATTCTTTTTCTTTATGAACTATAACATATCCCATAATTTTAGACGTCATACAAAGGTGTGTAGCACAGGGTAAATTAAGAGTGATTGTAGGGACTCCGAAAACAAAAGTAGAGTGTCTACCTTTTTTACTACCATTATTTTCTATTGAAAGGTCGTCTAGTAAGTTCACCGTCTTAAGTGTGGACTCAAAAGACTGAGGGTCAAGACACGTAAAGAGTTATGTGAGGTGACTGAAAGACATATCTTTAGATATAGACGAGAATTGTCAACGTACTGTGTATCCAATTTACTGAATGTATTTACTTGTTAATCTTCCGCTGTACTTTCGTTCTAGTAATACATCTTCCATTTCCCACGACATATTTGGAATATACCTATATTTCATTGAAAATATATAACCATATAACCTTATGAAATATGGTTATATTTCATTGTGTTACACTACCCTATATAGTTATTTAGTTATTGTCAAAAGTAAATATGTAATATAGGTCGTTTCACGTTTTAAATTCTCCCTTCTCTATGTCCTTTTTTATTTTTTCAAGTACAAGAAAAAGATTGGGAACTCTATAGTAACTTCCTTCTCTCCATTTTGTTTGAATGTGTTGTAAATGTACTCTGGTGTACATTGTAGGAATGATTTACTGGGTCTTATAATCTTCTGAAATAGTTCCTCCATCTTACATTCAATTTTCGACGACCCGATAGTTGTCCTTCCCTTAAGAGTGTCGTTCGTTAGGCAAACAGTTTTATAAACTCGAGTCTTGTCTCTCTATGTAATTGTCTCATAACTATCTTTGGTGCTATATGTCTTCCCGAATGTTACATTATAAATCAATTGTAAACCAATTTAATCCCTTGTTCCTAATGATTTTATAAAATATGTTCTTATCCATAGATCCCTTCTAATAGAAGTTTCAATACGTATTTTGACCTGTACCCCTCCTGACCCACGTTTCTGTCCATTTTGTTACAGAGTCAGGTTTTCACTTTTACATTACCGGACATGATCACTCCACAGGAACCTCTGGGTAGGATTCCCTATACTTTCATCCCTTATGATTTAAGTTTTCTATTAGAGTTTAATCACTAATCATTATTACCGTTAAAAAATTTGTACAATTTTAAGTAATCACTCGTAAGTCACTCGTTACTTATTTATTTATATGATTTTACTTACTTTTAAGATGTTATGTCTTTATTATTACATTAATATAAAATACATCATTTCTGAGTCTATTAATGTATACGTTCTACGATATGGTCCCCTTGTAAAGTACGTTTCTACCCGAGCTATTTCCTGTCTTTACCATACCTGGATTGTCTTCGTCTTCTATAATTCTTCTCCACCGTTCTTATGTGTCTTCTTGACACGTTTTGTCTAGAAGTACTGGGTCTATTAGTGTTGACACACTAGTGAGTGGATCTCGGTCTGTAGGACCTTACACTTCAGGTCACCCGGAATCTTTCGTAGTGATGCTTGTTTCGATCACCTCGACTACCTTAAGGTCAACTCGAGAAAGTTTAGAACTTTGTACTATGACACTTTCACGACTCGAGTTATACGGTCGTTTAAACCGTTTGAGTCGTCACCGGTGTCCTGACCTTTTCCAGTCAAAAGTAAGGTTTGGGTTTCTTTCCGTTACGGTTTCTTTCGAGTTTGATGGCGTGTTAACGTGAGTAGAGTGTNTTTTCCAGTCAAAAGTAAGGTTTGGGTTTCTTTCCGTTACGGTTTCTTACGAGTTTGATGACGTGTTAACGTGAGTAGAGTGTGTGATCATTTCATTACGAGTTTTAAGAGGTTCGGTTCGAAGTCATCATGCACTTGGTACTTGAAGGTCTATAAGTTCGACCAAAATCTTTTCCGTCTCCTTGGTCTCTAGTTTAACGGTTGTAGGCGACCTAGTAGCTTTTTCGTTCTCTCAAGGTCTTTTTGTAGATAAAGACGAAATAACTGATAAGGTTTCAGAAACTGACACACCTAGTGTTATTTGACACCTTTTAAGACTTTCTCTACCCTTATGGTCTAGTGGACTGGACGGCAAACTCTTTGGACATACGTCCAGTCCTTCGTTGTCAATCTTGACCTGTACCTTGTTGTCTAACCAAGGTTTATCCTTTTCCTCATACGGTTCCGACATATAACAGTGGGACGAATAAATTGAATATACGTCTCATGTAGTACTCTTTGCGACCTGACCTTCTTCGTGTTCGACCTTACTTCTAACGGTCCTCTTTATAGTTATTGGAGTCTATACGTCTATTGTGGTGGGAATACCGTCTTTCACTTCTCCTTGATTTTTCAGAGAACTATTTTCACTTTCTCCTCTCACTCTTTCAACCGGATTTCGAGTGGTAAGTCTTTTACTTCTAGTACCGTAGACCAGGGTAGTGAAGTACCCTTTATCTACCCCTTTGTCACCTTTCTCACAGTCTGAAATAAAACCCCCCAAGGTTTTAGTGACCTCTATCACTGACGTCGGTACTTTAATTTTCTACGAACGAGGAACCTCCTTTTCAATACTGGTTGGATCGATCGTATAAGTTTTCGTCTCTGTAATGAAACGGTTGTTTCAGGCAGATCAGTTCCGATACAAAAAAAGGTAACCAGTACATACCTACACTCACAACCTGACACTTCATTGGACTCCAGACTTCTTAACTACGAAGACTCGACACCACAACCTCTTCTGAGAACTCTCAGGGAACCTGACGTCCCTCTAGGTTGGTCAGGTAGGATTTCCTCTAGTCAGGACCCACAAGAAACCTTCCTTACTACGATTTCGACTTTGAGGTCATGAACCCGGTGGAGTACGTTTCTCAACTGAGTAACCTTTTCTGGGACTACGACCCTCCTAACCCCCGTCCTCCTTTTCCCCGTTGTCTCCTACTCTACCGACCTACCGTAATGGCTGAGCTACCTGCACTCAAACTCACTTCAGACCCTCTACCACTACCTGTCCCTCTGGACCCCACGACGCTAAGTACCCCAGTGTTTTCTCAACCTGTACTGACTCGTTGACTTGACTTGACTTGACTATTTTGTTTCACCTTCTTCATCAACTAAAGGGACTTCAGAAACCTGTTATGTAGTGTTTTTATCAACAAGAGTTTACCATAGAATTTCTTTCTTCTCTTTAAATTATCCGTCTATTCTCTTCCTTCCTATAACGACTGGACACACGTCACCTCCATATTCTAGACCTCTTGATATTTACCAAACAGTGGTGACCTCCGTTTCCAATTCTAGTCTTCAACGTACCAACACGTCTCTAACCTAGTTTTTCTCAGAACTCATAGTAAAGTCCGTAAAACAAAAAGTCAGCGAGTAAGTACAGGTTTATAAACGTTGGGGTACCTGACGTCGGCGGTCCGAAGAGTCAGGAAGTGGTAGAGGACCTTGAACGAGTTTGAGTACAGGGAACTTAGTCACTACGTTGGTAGAGTAGGAGAGAGTAGGGGGAATAGGAGGGCGGAAGTTAGAAAGGGTCGTAGTCCCAGAAAAGATTACTCAGCGGAGAAGTGTAGTCAACCGGCTTCATAATCTCGAAGTCGTAGTCAGAAAGGTTACTTATAAGTCCTATCTAAAGGAAATCCTAACTGTCCAAACTAGAGGGAAGACAGGTTAGAGGTTGTGGCGTCAAGTTTTGGTAGTTAAGAGGTCGTGAGTCGGAAGAAATACCAGGTTGAGAGTGTAGGTGTGTACTGATGACTTTTTTTGCATCAAAACTGATGTTCCTGGAAACAGCCGTTTCATTACAGAGACGAAAAATTATGTGATAGATCCAAACAGTATCGAAAATAAGGTTCTCGTTCGTAGAAAATTAAAATATCGACGTCCGTGGTAGACGTCACTAAAACCTCGGGTTCTTATACTTCAGACAGTGACAAAGGTAACAAAGGGGTAGATAAACGGTACTTCACAATCTTGATCTACGGTACTAGAAACAAAAACAAAAACAAAAAAAAAAAGAAAAATTCACGAGGTCACAGTCATCAGCACTGTACACTCGAGTTATCAGTACTGAGGACCCGAGATCTCGGGTCCGAGCTATCAACACCGTGTACCCGACCCAACTAAGTGACGTACACCTTAGAAGGGCCTAACCTAGCCCCAAGCTTGGACACAGAGGACGTAACCGTCCCTTTAAGAAAGGGTGACTCGGTGGTCCTTTGTGATAGGGGTAAAAATTTTGTTTCTATCACCATATCGGGGAGTAACGGAGAAAAAAAAAAAATTAAAAATAAAATAAAATAAAATAAAAAATAAAATAAATAAAAAAATAAAAAATTTAAAATTTTAGAAATTAAGAATGTACGTAAGGGTTTGTACTNACAATCATATGACATAACCACAAAAAGAAAGACCGAATGAAGTGAGACATATTAGCCGAGGTCAAAGTAGGTAGAGTAGTCTTGACTAAGTTTACTTAAGAAAAATTGCCGACTCATTATGAGGTAACACATATACATGGTGTCGAAAGAATAGGTAAGTAGACGACTACCTGTAGATCCACTGTGGTACTAGAAACAAAAAGCTTACAACTCAAAATTCGGTTGAAAAAAGTGAGAGGAGAAAGGGGAAGTAGTTCTCCGAGGAAATCTAGGAAAGCGAAAGACGGTATTCCCATCACAGTAGACGTATAGACTCAAATAACTATAAAGAGGACCGTTAGAACTAAGGTCGAACACGAAGTAGGTCGAGTGTAAAGTCCGAAATCTGAAATGGAATTTATTTAAGAAGTCAAGTCAAGTCAAATCAGCGAGTCAGCACAGACTGAGAAACACTGGGGTACCTAGCGTCGTACGGTCCGTAGGAACAGGTAGTGGTCGAGGGCCTCAAGTGGGTTTGAGGACAGGTAGCTCAACCACTACGGTAGGTCGGTATAGTAGGAGACAGCAGGGGAAGAGGAGGGCGGGGGTTGGGGAGGGTTTTAGTCCTAGAAAAGGTTACTCAGTTGAGAAGCGTACTCCACCGGTTTCAAAACCTCAAAGTCGAAGTCGTAGTCAGGAAGGTTACTTGTGGGTCCTGACTAGAGGAAGTCCTACCTGACCAACCTAGAGGAACGTCAGGTTCCCTGAGAGTTCACAGAAGAGGTTGTGGTGTCAAGTTTTCGTAGTTAAGAAGTCACGAGTCGAAAGAAATGTCAGGTTGGTATGTCAGGTAGGTATGTACTGGTGACCTTTTTGGTATCGGAACTGATCTGCCTGGAAACAACCGTTTCATTACAGAGACGAAAAGTTATACGATAGATCCAACTAGTATTGAAAGGAAGGTTCCTCTTTCGTAGAAAGGTAAATTACCGACGTTAGTGGTAGACGTCACTAAAACCTCGGGGTTTTTTATTTCAGACTGTGACAAAGGTGACAAAGGGGTAGATTATTTAAAAATCCTCTTCTATTGACTTAAAAGTGATGGAGACAACATATGAAACGATTATGATACCTTTAACAGTACTAGATTTTCCAAAATATAAAAAATAAAGTATACAAGGTAATTCATAAATTATATACTGGAATATTCGGACTATTGTTAATAGATACACTTGAGTAGATCCATGCATACCTTGGTATTAGTAAAAGAAATAGACCACTAAATAAGAAAGTAGAGAGTGGACAACTGGTCCAAATAGAAAGTTTCCCATCTCAATACTTCCTCAAAGATAAGAGGATAGAATGATCACATTCGTAGAATCAACCACCAGAAGAACTTCTTCCTGAACAAAAGGATAGGTGTCATTCAATTCTATATTTTATAGTGGGAAGGAAAATATCACAATTACTTTAGAACTGAGTCTGAGAAAAGAGAGTGACACACACTAAAGACAGTTTATAAAAGGAAGGTGTTAAAGTGTTTCGATTACTTGTTAGAGTTTTAATGTAGACTTGTCTCTTGGTTTTTGTCTTTTACTTATTCCTTCAGTCTTCTTTGTTTATTAACGGTGACCACTTCCAATTATCGTTAAGTTATTTTATAAGCTCCCCTCTCTTTACCAGACTCCTTCCTTTAGTATATTGAGAGTCCTTCGCTCACTGTTTATGAATTTTCACTCGTCGACTCACCGTACAACACTACACACTTATTAATATTGATGGATTTTATTATATCCTCCATTTATTATATAATATTGGTGGTGACTTGGTATAAAGAATTATTTGATCTCGAAATCCTTACTGAAAATACGGAAACATTTTAATGTATTTGAACAAGAAAGAAGATAGTATAGTTAATTATACGAAAGAAGGAAGGAAGATGGTGAACTTAGATGTCATAACGAAAAAAAATTAGGTCTCTTATAACTTAAGTGCGACTCGATACCCGTAGAGAGTACGTAGAAAAAAAAAAAAAAAGTCCCCGTACGTACACATCTTGTTAGTAAATTTCGGAATAATAAACTCCGTACGAAGAACCACCTTGGAGTTCAAGACTCTTAACACCTTACAGACCGACCACCTTTTCAACAGTTTTGACACCTTAGAGACCGAAGTGGTTCTAGGGGGTACTAAGTACAACAACACCAAGCCAGTGGTTCAGCACAGGTTGAGAAACACTGGAGTACCTGACGAGTGTAGTCCAAAGGGATAGGAAGTGATAGAGGGTCTCAGACCACTTTAATGTAGGTAACTCAGTCACTACGACAGATTGGTAGACTAGGAGACAGAGGGGGAAGAGGACGGAAGTTAGGAAGGGTCGTAGTTCCAGAAAAGGTCACTCAGTCAAGAAACGTTAGTCCACCGGTTACATAATCTCGAAGTCGAAGTCGTAGTCAGGACAGTTACTTATAAGTCCCAACTAAAGGAAATCCTAACTGACCAAACTAGAGGAACGTTAGGTTCCCTGAGAGTTCTCAGAAGAGGTCGTGGTGTTAAGCTTTCGTAGTTAAGAAGTCGCGAGTCAGAAGAAGTACCAGGTTGAGAGTGTATGTATGTACTGATGACCTTTTTGGTATCAAAAGTGATCTACCTGGAAACAGCCGACTCCACTTGAACAAAAATTATACGAGAGATCCATACAGTATCGAAAGGAAGGTTTTCGTTTGTAGAAAATTACAGTACCGACTTCAGTGGTAAGTGTCACTAAAATCTCCGGTTCTTTCATTTTACTAGGTATGTGCCCCATTTTAACTCTTCAACGATAACGGTGTCAGAAACTTCTATCATACTAAAAAAAGGTAAAAGAAGTAACTGAATACGAGAGAAAAGTGGAGGTGTCGATACTCACAAAAGTGTTTATAAACTAAAAGACGAGTAAATAAACGAGTAAAAGGGAGAGGACTTGTAAGTAGTTGGTGACATTTGATGGTTCGTTAACTCCTACATTTTTCCATTTACACTTCACTCAACTCTATCTGGTGGAGTCAACCAATCTCGGATTCTGTCTACTTTTACTTTAGAACCTGGAATGTAAACAAAAGTATACCTAAATAATAGTTGTATTCCTTTATCTATAGTCACATTTTGAATTTTTATTCTAAAACTACATTCGTTCACCTTTATTCGAGGTCACAGGGGAATAATAAAGAAGTAATACCTCATAGACTTCAAACTTCCAGGTTCTATTGGTCCCTCACAACCCTTGTATGGTCAACTTTTTTCTTTCCTTTGTCACCTATACGTTGGTAAATTATGGTATCCGAGACCCACCACCCCCCACCTACCTTCCCCCCACAGAACAGTCACGGGTGTCAATGTAGGTAGTGGGATACTCAGACAAGGAGGTCGTGTGCTCCATATGAGAAGGGTCCATGAAACCATACGATATCGTGTATGGTCCTAAACGTTTTAGAGTCTCAGACTACGGTGAGGAGAGATGGTAGAGGAAGTCTTTCAAAACAGACAATGAAGATGAGGTCACTAAAAGTGTAGAGGTCTGAACTTGAGTTGGGTTACCAGATCTTAAGTAAAGTAGTGAAAGGGGATTTTGAGTCGTACAAGGGTTTGTTCAAGTCGTGAAAGAGGAATCTATTGCATGGGAAATGAAAGGGACAAAGTTAGACCTGGTTGAAACGACGACTTGGAATCTGTGTGAAAACTGAGACTGTGATCAAATGTGAGACACGCCTTAGTCAGTGGTCATCGACGACTCAGAAAGAGAAGCCATGATGGCACTGAGTAAAGAAGTGGACGTGGACATCGATAGTGACCAGGACGGGAAACGTGTGGGAACCGTAAAATACTGATCGGTGACGTCATCAGAGGTCATACGACACGTGCGTGCACGAGAAAACCCAGAGGTCAATAAGAAGTACGGGCAGGTAACTTTGAAGGGGAAGAATCATCCGAATGTATAGTAAAAATTGTATCTGTACCGTAAATATACGACTTTCCTGTGAAAAAATTTCAAGAGAAGAAGTTTAGGGAGGAATATGTCTTCTCCTCTGACTCCGAGTCACTCCAATTTATTTATTCAGTGTACGAATCGTCTGTTTCCATTTTTTGCGTACATAAGACTGACTAAGTATCGACTAACGTAAAAAATTTTTTCTTCTAAGTAGTATTCGATGAAGTTGTACGTCCTTTTGTGACTTGTTTGTTGAAGCAAATTCTTTATCAAAACAACGATAAAGTGAGTACGGTAATTTATTAATATCACATTACCTTAACTTATTATAAGACACCTACTAGTCTGAATAGTGTACATTTATAAATTTACGATTTGTTATATTCCATAGTGATATCGTACACTGTTAACGTACAATATGTATACGTCCGTCTTTTCTGAACAAACTCTGAGGTCAATTATTTTCTTCAATTGTTCTTTCTCAATCTTTACAAGTCTCACTTCTGTGACATTCTTGTAAGGATTATCCAATATAACCTCTCCTCGTTCATGACATATAAATTGATCAAAATTATCTTTACTATTTCCAAAAGTAAAGAATCGTTTTCTTTTCCTCGAAATCTTACCGTCAAAAATTGTAACAATAGTTTTATATTAATTAGGGAAAACTTGATAATGAATCATATAATTTACATGAAAAATAATCAAGTATCCGTTCCTTTCCTTTACCTTTCGTCTTACCTTTAATTTAACTGTAGGTATTTTCGGTATTCTAGTGTTATTTTTCCATTCTGTGTCTTCACTTATAAGATCTAATTTAATCTCCGTAACGGAACCTTAATTTCAATTCCTCAAGTCTTTTAGAAAATACTCGATTCAAGGTCATTATTACTCTTTGATTTATAGAATTCAACTTTGAAGGAAAAAGATGTTGATTTTGGTTTTTATTTTCACTAAATTGGGTATTGTTATATCAATATTAATCTCCTTTCTGTCGTGATCTTTCTACTCTTATCTATATCTCATTAGGATCGATATGATATCGATCACGAAGGTACCACACAAAGAAGTAAAACTTTACTATATTGAAATGAATTACCGTTGGGTGAGGCCATAGGAACGGACTTTTCAGGGTACCTGTCCTCTCGGACCGTCCGATGTCGGTACCCCAACGTTTCACAGTCTGTGTTGAGTCGTTGATTGTGTGTGTGTGTGTGTGTGTTGAAGTAAAGAGAAATTAAAGGAAATACGACCTCATCCTTCTTAGTAAGTGTCCAACGAACAATGACAATTCTTTGACTTATTTCATCTGAAGTAACAGGTGATGGAGAAAGTGAGATTGAGTGAAAGGGAGGGAAACAACTTCTTCTGTAAAATTACCAGTTCAATCAGATTTTCCGTCAATGATAGGTGTGTAAATTTTTTAGGGGGGGTTTTCTAAGGGAAAGGGATGTGTACATAATTTACAACAGTAACAAAATAGTTATAGTCGTTCTATATAGTAAGACAAATGTAACCTGATCCACATAAAAATACAGTAAGTGTTCCAGTTTTTATTTACTGAGTAAGTGATAGTTAACATTTCATTAGTTACAGCCCCTTATACCTCTGAATGTTCTTAAATAAAGAAGGAAATTTTTCACCGATACCAGTAAAGTTTACTCGATTCTTAAAAGCAGATATATTAGTTTTAGATTCGTCACACTAAAGTTAAATTCTCGTAATCAGTCACATTCATTTCCTATAATCAGTTATATCCATAAACTGTGATATCAATAATATTATGAATTAGTAAAAACCATTTTATACACCGATAGGAGACATTCTTATTTTAAATAAGTGGTTTTTAGAACTTTACTTAATCTTTTTTAATAGATTAAAATTAAATAAAATAAAATAAAAATGAAATAAAATGAAATGTTATGACATAACCAAAACGGTATGTAACTGTACTTAGGTGGTGCCCACATGTACGCAAGGGTTTGTACTTGGGGGAAGGGTGGAGGGAGGGGTATTGTAGAGAGACCCAGTAGTGGCACGTGGTCGGGGTTCGTACGACATAGGACGCA